>JAOXYF010000008.1:6180753-6195110 GCA_028565775.1 Sternarchorhynchus goeldii
GTCTAACTAGAGAGAGACATTTAAATCAGAATGAAACGTGGATCATTAAATTCCCTTACAATTATAAGTACAGATGATCAGTCTTGTTCATTCTCTGTATTGCACTGTGGTTTCCTAGGAGCCTGTTAAAGTCATGAAACCCAGACCTAAGCCGAAGAAGCTGAATGAACTGCCCAGGAGAGCAGAAAAGACCAGGACTGACAGACATAAAGCTCCTGAGCTCCAGGAAGACCTCAGTAAAAGTAAGACTTCTCCACACTTACTACCTGTGGCCCTGTGAAGAATTCACAAATAGCTCTGAGGAAGCTAGAAAAATGTCTGTTTCCTCACTGAGACTTCAGGATAGGTTTTGACTAGTTATGCGCTCTGTTAAAACAAGAGAATGGAGCTTTTAGGTAGATTCATGAAACCTGCCACCTTCAGTGGTTTGATTTTGTGATGTAGTTATGCCTTGTTTCAGATCACCTTTGATTGTTTATGGGGAAAACAATCAAAATTAGTGGATCAGTACTTGTCATAACTGTTGTCATGAGGGTGGATGGAACTTTCACGTGGGTTAGTCAAGGATATGGAAGAAGTGAGTGCACAGGTCAAGGAGAGATAATCAGACATAAGAGATAATCAGACATAAGGTGAAGATTTGGGCTACTGCTTTGCCTCAGACATCAGCCGACAGCGAAAGCATGAGCGAGTCAGATGTGCGGCACGGCGTGGCATCTCTGTCTCAGACAGGAAGTCCGTGAGGCAGTCCACTACTGAGCACACACGACTGACCTACCTGAGACTGCAGGAGCGGCAGGTCGCCCCACGCCGCAGGAAGGGCACGCGTCATGAACGACCTCTGACCCAGGCAGAGCTCCTTGCTGAGGCAAAGGTCACAGCAGAGATTAACCTCCGTTCACTGGGTAAGAAGGAGACTCATTCACTGTAGCTTCCATCTTTATGATTTACAGTTATTAAGATTTAGTAGCACAGTAAGTATGAAATGGCATCCCAGTGTAAATAAATTCAGACTTGTATGCATATGGCTAATGATTTCTAATATATTATACTGCTCATCCTTTGTTCAATTTATTCTAATTTGTTCTAATTTGTTAAGTAACACAGTAATACAGTAGACACAAGCCTACGGCTGCCTGGGGTTATGCAGTCTGCTCCTTCTTGAACTACTGATCATGTTCCATTAGTAACTTGAATATACTTCATCTCAGTACTGGCACACAGCACGTAGACTGTAAGCTGGCAGGCCAGTGGGGCTGAGAGGAACATTTTCTTTCAGTGTGGATATGGCCTGTTGTGTCCCAGGAACAGACATTTAGTGCAGTGTGAGTTCATCTTGTAAGCACAGCAAAAAAAGGTCAAAGAAATACAAAAGCATAACTCATCATAAGGTCAAAGAAATCCAGAGCATAACTCGTTTATAATGATTTTATATTATTTGTTATAAAACACCTCTTTGTTTCTCTAACCCCATTTTCCTGTGTTAATCATTACAAATTCCCACCTGCTGTCTGGCTTTCACATGATAGTTCCCGGCCTGGGGAGGTAAGGGCTTCACAACACCAACCAGTGACCTGACAGGCCTCCATAATTGACTAGTGTCGCTCTGAATGGACAGGGTAGCAGGAAGTGAGCCCTCTACACCCAATGAGAGCACAGCCGGGCGTGTAGGGTAGCTTTAGCATTGCTGAAAATCAAACTCAGATCTTACAGATGGAGCGTTCTTACTTGTTCCACCTTCATAGACAGATGAGCTTTCAGATTAAGTCCTAATGGTCTCCTGTTTTTTCTGATTTTTCATGCTAAATATAGAGAACTATGAGCGTCTGGAGGCGGATAAGAAGAAGCAGGTGCATAAGAAGCGTCAGTGTGTGGGCCCCATCATCCGCTACCACTCTGTACAAACTCCTCTGCTGTGCGAGCCCTCTATCAAAGAGGAGAACGTGGATGTTGAAGGGTACTGCTATTTCTCATCTTGCCTCATCTTTTAATTAGTACCAGATCGTTGTAGCCCTTGTATGAGATGCATGTTTCATTAAATCACACAGGCAGCATTTCTTCACTTGTGTGGTTGATAGGTTGGACCAGGATATGCAGCTGTCTCATACGTGTGCTCACAACGCTGGAGCTGCAGCTCAGCCCTGGCCGGAGACAGCCCTCGTTGGCCCACCAATCTCCTTCTCTGCCCCCTGTGTTCCTCCAGCGCCACCAGGGGGCGCCAGGTGCTCACGCACCTTCATCACCTTCAGTGATGAGGAGACCTTCCAGGCTTTTTTCCCCAACACGCCCGCACCACGTGTCCCTGTCAGGGAAGTGTGCCCGGTGACCCACAGACCGGCTGTGTACCGTGACCCCGTCACGGACATCCCGTACGCCAGCGTCCGAGCCTTCAAGATCATCCGCGAGGCCTACAGAAAGTATGTGACTGCCCATGGCCTGCCCTGCACCGGGACTGCCCTCGCCACAGAGCCTGGAGCCAAGAACCTTCGTCAGAAGATTGTCATCAAACAGGTGTAGAGAGATAGAGGAAAAAAGGAGAGAGGCACCAGTGTGGAGAGGTAAAAGAAAGAAAGGTACATTTAAAAAAGAAAGTGAATTTAATATAGTGAATTTTAAGTCTTGAGCTGAAAGATCTCCTTTCAACTGCCGTGAACACTGTAGCAAAGGGCAGAAGTACTTGCTTACACTTTTAGATTTTGCCTGATGAACAGACAAGGCCACACAGAGCTGACGGTTGCAGGCTTGCCAGAATTCACAATCCTGTGTTTGGGGACCATGTAAGCACTGATCTAACTGTTGATTGTTTCTCTCTAAAGCTTGTTTTGGCATTAATGTAAGTAAGGTGGTGTAGAGAGTATATGCATTGGTCAAAAGGCAGTGTTTTATTAATGGATGTCAAATTGTGTTACACTTTTATTGCAGGTTATATATTTATTTCTAAACACTGAAAAGCTTATTTTTGGGTGTTTATTATTGCTGACTGAATGTGTTGATTACAATGCATATAATATTGTAATTTCTACAAATAAAAATGATTGCAGTGATTTGCTGTTTGATTATTGTTTATTATATCGTGTTCCTGAGATCTGTAAGTAAGGATTCCAGACTGGATAGGTGGTTACACTGGCCCGTTTTAGATTGATAGGTGGTTATATTAGCAACTTCAGATGTCACGTAAGCTTAGAGGCGTAAGGCGTTTGCTAACCAGTTTATGTGAATCTACCAGGATACCAGGATGTGCTACCAGGATATACCAAATTCTGTCACTAGAGGGCGGTATAGCTTTAAATTAGTTAGGTTAAAACTTCGCACATTCTTCTTTCTGTGTCTTTGTCTCACTGATTCATGGTCACTCTTAAATAAACAATAATGACATAATAATTTCATGAACCTTGTGCTAGTAAAAGTACCTTAGCACCACCTAGAAAGCAGGCAGGCAATTTGGAGAGGGAAATATGGGTGGAGAAAGAATAATGGGGGTGTGTTTGTGTGTGTGTGTGTGTGTGTGTGTGTGTGTGTGTGGGCTGGGGCGGGGGAGCTTCTCTCAGGAGCCAAATGCTGGGTCGGCTTCAGCACTGTCTCTGAGTGCAGGTAAGTAGCTGACAACTTTTGACTGTCACAAAGTCTGTATTTCCTAAGTGTGTGTGTGGTGTGTGTGCAGTTAAGATGAACTGTTTACTTCAGTTAGAATTATGTGGTATGGAAATACGGTTCCAGTAGTCACAGTCAGCTGGTATGTCTGTATGTTATTTATTTATGGTATAGTATACTATTTGTTTACATTGTTGTGTATTTTTGTGTATTTGATGTCATTGGATGTGGCCTTGCAGTTTTTATTGGTGTGGTAATAAATGTGCAGTGCTGTCTAGCATACTGTTAATCATGTGCTACACTGAATGAATTAAGATTGGTCACATAGATGCTCAGTGTATTATGTATTGCTTTCCAGAGTGATTCAAGTTCAGCTGTCTAGAACAGCATGGACTTCACTTGAGTTTAGTTAATTAGCACTTGCCATTCTCTGGATTAAGTTAACTTGAAGGTTTTAGACAGTTTGAATTCAGTGCCTCTAGCTCAGTTATAAACCATAGTAAGCATTGTTTGTTAATAAAAAATTATGCAAATTTTGTGCAAGAAAACCTGCACTTTTAAACAGGTCTTTTGCTATTGCCGTTGGAGTTGTCTTAATGTTGAAATGGGGGACTGGTGTAAGATTTGCACTGTCAAGCGTAGCTGAAGTGTGAGGCTAAAATTAAGCTGGGGTTGATTTGGAATTTTACATGTGGGCGGTGAGACCTGAAGTAGCTGACCTAGACATAGTGTGACATCTTAAGTTTGATAGGTCAGCTCAAGAAGAACCTGCAGAATCACACACAAGCAGAATCACACAGTGTGACTGAAGCAGGAAAAGAAGTCCTGCATTAGAACTTACTTTTCTGTATTATGAATCATTAAACTGGATAAAATGATTTTGAACATTTAAAACATATTATTTGAGTTCATTTCTTCAAATAATTGTATTTTTTCACCTACTTCTAATTATATCAGATTTCTCATATAAACATTTTCTGTGCATTAGACACTTTTGGTAATTCCCTGCCAAATATATTTCACTGTTAATACCTCGGCTGGCTGAGTGCCAGTCCTTGCCAGTGTTGTGCAGTGGTGGTCAGGACGATGTGGGCTCCAGTGTCTCAGCTGTACTGTTACAGCATGGCCTTGCTTGGGATGTGATGGTTTGATCAGACAGTAACTCTGCTGCTCTAGGCTGATCTGGATATTTTTTGTACCCTATCTCCTATTAGTCACATTATATGGAAGACCTTCAAGATATTTGCATAGAATCATGACACTGAGATGACTTTCCATTCAGTAGTTATCGTGTACTCTACATTTCTTTGGCACTTGTGATAACGTCATTGATAGATGACCGGTAATTATTATTGACTTCAACTTGAGACATTTGACACTTTACTATACTATCTACAGCCCAAATCACATGATATATAAACAAACCAAGCATTTCATTGCCGACCTTGGAAGTCCACCCATAGTTTAGTTTTCTCTCAAACACACAATCTCACAATCACACAACTTAAAGTTATTGAGATGAAAGCCTATATTATATGAAACCAGTCTCAAGAGGCACAGCTATGATACCACGCGGTAAAGGTCCAGTTTAAAACCCTTTAGTGCAGTTGGTTGGACAGGTGGACACAATACTTTAGCATGTCTTCATGTTGTTTGCAGTGGAGCTCATGTGCTGTGGGAGCTCTGTAGACAGGTGTATGAAACGGGCAGCTAGCTGCCTTTCACTGGCAAACATCCAGCAGTCATAAACATGTCACCTGGCCAGTGTGATGGACTGCATATATTTATTGAAGAGACAATGTGGTGTAACTATTTATAAGTCCATCTGCTATCAATCTTGTGTTGTCCTGACTTTTGACAAACCAATGTGAAAAGAGCAGTGGCACTAGAAGTTGTTTCAATTTGACAGAACAGCAAAGCTCATATAAAAAATATAACATTCAGAAAGATTTCAATGTTGTTAAAACTGTGTGATAAACAGTGAACTGAATTAATTGCAGATGTGTAGCAATAATTATGTAGCTAGTGTTACCTCATTAGTACAATTCTGATAAAGATAGTGGACATTGCAAAAGTTGTTCAACGATATATTTTTTATTTTTACCTGCTAAAGTTTCATTCACTTTTTCTTGGTTGTGTTCTTTATATCCTCTGATGTTTGTCAAATGTTTGAGATTTTGGATGAATAAATTAGAGCTGTCCTGTGTACTGATATGTTCACACACACACACATACGCCTCTGATAATGCACACTCCCAGGAATCACCAAATATTAACAAATATGTAAACAAATATTTTGAATATTGACGCAGTTTGTTAGGTCAGTTGTTTTGTATTGATTATTGTCACGGCCTTGTACAGAAACACCATCATCCACCACCAATTTACATGAATGACTGATGAGGCGTTGTGCCTGAGGTTTTACAAGTGGAGGCAGTGCAGTTATGTGAAAGTTACCCTCCTGATTCAGCAACTCTTCCAGTGGATCCAATTATGTTATGTGTGGATATGAATATTATGATTTCATTTGGGCTTAAATTAACTTCCTCATTAGATTTATTTTCGGGCAGTATATACCATTAAATGTAATTGAGACAGTGAATGTAAGAACAGTATATTGCATGAAGTCAGTTTTCAGTTTTTGTACAGTTGTTCGTTCAAATATCCAGGTGAACATGGTACTCCACTGGTGTGCCAAACCTCTTAGCCTAACAATTCTCATGGAGAGAATTATACAGACAAACTGCTCACAGGTCTGCCACACTCACTCACTGCTCTACTGTTGTGCATTTAGGCCCCCTGGGGTCAGATGCTGTTATGTTAGGGTGTGATGTGTCATGTTAGGGTGTGGTGGTGTGAAAGTGTCCATGTGCCTGTTGTCTTTATCAGCTCTTCTCACCGGAGCATGTGTAGTTCTAAGCACAGTTTGGATGTGAATGTAACCCTCTGATAAAGAAGGGAACACCACTTGGTGCATTTTGCACCACTGTAACACAAAACTCAGGACTGCCATTCTGAGACTAAGAATAGCAGTTCTCTCTCTCTCTCTCTCTCGTTCAGCTCAATGATGACAGTGTAGAGTTCTGTTTTCATGTGCTCCAGCCTGTACGTTCCAAATATAAAAATATAAAATAGCAAGTGTTGTAATCTGAGTTTGCTGTCATATGGAGTCTCTTCATTATGTCTTAGCATGAAAACTATATGCAGGCAAACAAAGCAAAGTCTTGTCATTGCAATTTATTTGTGTCTTGTGGTGTTTACTAGTCAAAGCTGTTTTGTTTTTGGGTCACTGCATGCTTGCCTTTTGTCCTGTCTTTGGCTACCCTGAGAAAACACACAGTACTCTCTATTCAATCTGTTGGCTTAGAGAACGAGTTAGACAAACCGTAAAGCAACAAAGGCTGTTTATCAGTCAAAGATTCCTTTTCTTTCATGGGTTTTACTTATGCTTGGCACATGTTGTTAGCTACTGTGCGTGCTTCGGTTTCTAGCTCTCATTCAGTAGCATGCCATCCTCCTCTCTCTTGTCAGGGCCGTCTGGGTCTGGGCTGGTGGTGTGAAGTAGGAGTTAGATCAAGCAACCAAGATGTCAAAGAGCGACCCTCGTGACATCGATGAGGATGCCATCCTCAGGGGCCTCAGTGCAGAGGAGCTGGAGCAGCTCGAGTATGAGCTTCAGGAAATGGACCCTGAGGTAAACCAAACTGCTTAGTCAACATACTGTACATCATACTGTAGTTCACGCATGTGCTCACCTTACCACAAAGTCCACCCACTGAGGAGCAGAAAGGACTCAACAACTAAGATGCAAATTCAGACCAAATGTGCATTAAATACAGTTTACATGATTGTAGGAAATGCTATATTAGAAAATACTAAAAGTGATAATGAATACTTTATTTTAAACCTTACAGTAGCAAGGACACCCACATTTCTATCAACTGATGGATTTATCATGAAACATCTAAAACATGAAGTCACAATGATCCAAAAGTCAGAAATTAGTTTTTTTCATGTGCCTTCTAGAATGATCTCAGAATTCCGAGTGTTTTTTCCTGTTCGTTTCAGAATGCCATGCTCCCAGCCGGCATGCGTCAGCGTGATCAGACCAAGAAGAGTCCAACAGGGCCATTCAACCGCATCGCCCTCCTCGACCACCTGGAGAAACAGGCTCTGGAACACCAGGACCGCGAAGACCTGGTGCCCTTCACTGGAGAGAAGAAAGGTAATTCAGCTATTACATCTATGGACAAAGAGGTGTACTGAGGCAAGCAGTTACAGAAAAGTATGTCTTTCTTTGAAATAATCTGTATCTGCCTCTCTAGGGAAGAAATTTATCCCCAAGCCTGGAACAGGACAGATCCCTATTGAAGAGCAGATCACTCTAGAGCCAGAGCTGGAAGAAGCTCTGAAAAATGCCACGGATGCTGAGATGTGTGACATTGCAGGTGGGTGGCATGACACACTGGCTGGCAGATGTCAGTGGTGTCCACTCTGGACCTCTGCTGGCAGAGTGACCAAAATCCAGACTTCTGCTTAACCTTCACCCAGATTCCACTGTTCAGATCATCAGAGAGTACCAGGGCCACAGTCTTTCAACAAGCACAGGTCTCTGCTATTCAACCCAGTAATAGAGGTCAATCACTCTCATCAAACACTCCTGCAGTCATTAAAAAAGTCTAAAACTGCATTAGTCCTGCTTCAAAACATCAAACAGCTAGATATATACACTCAGTAGATACTTTATTAGAAACACCTGTTGTGTGCCTACACTCCCTGGTTACTTTATTAAGTACACCTATCTTATACAGTAAAGATCCACAGTTGCCTTGCAGTCATCCTTTAATCAGTTAATCAGTTCTCTGGATTTGCTGACTGGATGTTACTTTGGGCTGTGCTCAACACCACACTACCACTCACAGTGATGGTTGTAACAGGTGAGCTAGTACAGGTTTTTCAGGCATGTCAGTATTATTGCTGTGTTGGGAGCGGCCTACCCTAACCCAAAATATCTAGCTCACAGTGGTCTTGTGGTCAGAAAAGGACCATTGATGAAAGGCTACTTAAATGAAATGACATTAAATGTGCATGACAACAGCCAGACTATAGACTATAATACTGTACACAAGGACGGTGCTTCTAATAAAGAAGGTATTTCTGAATAATATGTAAGTTTATGTACTGAGCTAGGCTTCTGGTGACATGCCATAAATTGTCTCCATAATTACGTTTTCTCTGTATTTAGGTGACTTTTAACATTACTTTAATGTACAAAAACCTGGTAAAATCTGTTAGGAGTATCATGGTATTCATCACTATGCATTACAGATGTGTCTGAGGCCAGGCCACAGTATCTGATTCTCATAGCTCAGCAACTCACCAAAATAAAATGGCAAAGAGCCACTGGGTTAACATGAGAGGGCAGAGGGGCTTGGTAGCTTTGAAATACTGACAGTGGTCTGTAAACTGGCATAGACCCATTTGCAAAAACAGCTGAAAATATGTATTATGTTGTTGAGACAACAAAACATAGAAATTTCCATCTTATATAAAATCATTCTTCCCTTTGAAAACGTTTATGCTTATATATTTATCATTTTGAGTTTAGAATATTTATATCGTTTTCATATTTCTAGAAACATGTTTCTATACAAGTAGATATATCATAATGACATATTCATCACAAGCAGTAGGTACCTTTTCTCTATCACTAATGCCGTCTTTATCACTAAGAACAGCCATGCAGGGGTGGATGTGTGTGAGCGGGTCGCTGAGCTATAAAGATTCGCTACAGTGGCCTAGCTCTTCATGGAGAATAGACAGTTCTAGCGCTGGATCGCGCCCAGTGTGGGATTAAATATGTGGGATTAATGTGTGGGATTAAAGTTTTGAAACTACATCATTCTTCCGTTCTTTTTGTGAGTGAAATCCGCGTTTACCAGACGGACAGGCAGTTAGCTGAAGATCGGCTTCTATAAAAACATAGCCAGTTCTGTCAGCTTTGTTTTAATACTCCTAGTTGTTATCTAAGGGCACAGTAAGGGGCACGGGTCCTCTGGGCTCAGGGGCAGCTGTCTTCTCTGCCGTGGCGTCCCTGAACAGTGCACCGATCATTGTGAACTGGACAAGGGGGTTATGAGGCACTTTCCTCGAAAAATACTGCCACCTGCTGGTGCAATCTTCGTCTACTTTCCGTTAGGTTCTCCATATCTGTAAACGGTTTTCCTACTTAATATACAGTATAGTCCCTTGCGGGTAATGTTAAACATCCAAAATGAGAGGTGTGCAGCTGTATATCGAATTCAAACCTTACATATTACATTAACTACATTTAAATGTTTGCAGCAATCCTGGGAATGTATACACTGATGAGCAACAAGCAGTACTACGATGCACTGGGTGCACATGGCAAGATCGCCAACACAGAGGGCATCAGGAGTATGTACTCATTCCACATTAAGAACAGCAGCATATGCAGATATCTACTGTGTTTAGCAGCCCTTTAACCCAATCAGGCCTGTGCCCCTGTAGGTGTGGTAAAGCCTGATGTGTATAAGATCTACCCTGATGAGCCCCCCAATGACACAGATGTTGAGGACACACTGAGCAGGATCCAGAAGAATGACAGCAACTTAACAGACATCAACCTTAACAACATCCCGGTAATCTGAGCCTAAATCCCAGTGACAGTGCTGCGTTTTGAGGATTTAGCTCTAGAGAGACCTGCCCTAGCTGCTAGTTGCATTTAGAGTAGATCTTAAAATTGCTTTTGTTAGTTTTAATGCAGTGTTTCTCAACTTAGTGCTTGCAACATACAGGAAGATTAACATTTGTAGTTGTACCTATCATCTCTTGGTACACCTGTACTGGATATTTAGTGTTCTTTGTGCAGGCATGTTGGTAGGTGGAGGAGATAAAAAAATAGGACCATCTGGACTCAGCAGTCAAACAAACATGTACATTTCAGAGTCTTGATATGTTCTAAATACTTGGTTAAAATAATCTTGTACAGAACTGTAAAATGTAGTGAGGCTGCTTCCTGCTTTTTGTGACCCAAAGCCGTGGGACTCCCATAAAATGCCTCAAGCAATTCACCACACACCCTATATTAGCAAGATAATATTTAAATATTTAAAGACTGACTGAGCAAAAAATATTCATACTGGAAACTTTTTGGAGTGCTGAGTTAGCATTAGTTCAATTTTTGATATGCTGAGGTGTTTTTAATGTTTCACAAACACATTATTATTATTATTATTATTATTATTATTATTATTATAGAGACTGCTTCTTCACTGAGAACAGCAGCAGTAACAGGTGCTTTATCACTTAGGACATTCCCATCCCAATGCTGAAGGAGATCTTTCAGGCTATGAAGCACAACACTCATGTACTGAGCCTGAGTATTGCTGCCACACGCAGTAATGATCCAGTGGCCCATGTAAGTACTCGAGAGGAGTGACATTCACTCCTGGAGCTCCACTGATATCTTTCAAATGTTTCATCATACCCAATTTTGAGTTCAGAAGAATTGTTATATTTAATGAAAATGATTCAACTAGCAGCATAGTAATATGAAAAGTATATTCTGGCTGTATTTGTATGGAAATCTTACATTAATATTGATATTCCCTCGGTCTGTCCCTATTTGCCAGGCAATAGCAGAGATGTTAGCTGAAAACACAACGCTACAGAGTCTGAACATTGAGTCTAACTTCATCACTGCAAATGGAATGACAGCTATTATTAAAGCCTTGTGTGAAAATTCCAGCCTTGCTGAAATCAAGATTGACAACCAGGTGAAAACCTTAACCATCTTAACAGAACATTTGAGCTGCTATCAGAGGCAGGCTGTGCTTGGCACCAATGTTAATCTGTAATAGTATGTTCCCTGCAGCAGAAAGTACACATGCTTGGTTGTACTTCTGTTTTTAATTCTCTTTGACCGTGTGATTACCTCCATAAAGAGACAGAAACTGGGTGACTCAGTTGAGATGGAGATTGCTTCCATGCTGGAGAACAACCCTGGCATCCTGAAGATTGGCTACCACTTCACCCAGCAGGGCCCTCGTGCCAGAGCTGCCATGGCCATCACCAGAAACAACGACTTCTGTGAGTTCACAAACACAGCAGAGCAGAGAAGAGTAGAACACACCCATTGAAATCACTGTTATATTTTAACAGTTGTTCCACCTATGCTGAAAACTATGTGAACTAATCAAATAATTCTCAGTAATTATCTACTTAGTCACTAAGTTCATCCCAGGAACTCCTTAAAGCAGAAATGATTCTGAAATGAGAAATGAGAATAGTTTCACTCATATTATGAACTCAACACATTTTTGAACAAGTATGTTTCTCCTCTCCTGCTGCGTTTTGCATCAGAATTGTGTGGGGATAAAACGTATTATTTTATTTCTTTGACCATGTTGTTTTTCCATCTCCAGTTCGCCAGCAGAGGATAAGCTGAATCAGAGGTTGCCATGGTGACTCCAGTGGCACTGCTGAACACTTACAAAGTTGTGGCATGCACTATCCTGCTGTCTTCATCACCCCTCACCTCCCATTGTGGATATCATTACTACAGCCCTGCTCCATTTTCTTTTGTAGACACTGGATTTCACCAAATGCTTTTTGATTGAATAAAGATCATGTGCCTTCACTCTATCAACGTTTGTAAACTTGTAAAAAGACACTATTTGATTATTTCTTGAGTCATGAATATATATTTTTCAATATGGTGCTTCTAACAAAACGTTATGTACATATTTTAAATAAACAGTTATCTTCTTCATTGTCTTATCAGGCTTCAGTTTTGTTAAATTTAGATCAGAAATGGTGTGCCTGTTCCTGTCACTGTTCTTTGAACAGGTTTTTTAAAAGGACTGGCACACCTAACTTAGATCATTAATGCTCTGCATTAAATCAGCATTTATTTATTAATTGCTCCATTTCACACAGTTTCTAAATCTGTCACTGCCAGTGGCATTTTGTTCCTTAAAATAGTGAGATAAAATTTGAATGGTCCAGCATAGTGGATGAATGTGGATCATAAACAACTAAACACATGCAACATGCATCTGTCACTTGTCGAGAAGGTGGGACATGCTAGATTATTACATTTATCTGCAGTGATTGATAAACTGCATACCCCCTCAGCAGCAATAATCAGAATGTTAAAAAAATCAACAAGTTCATTAACGAGTTATGAAACCACTTGAGGTTTTAATTGTTACATTACTGACAGTTCAGCTTTATTAGGCAGTCTCAGCTGTTTATGAGGAACAGTTGTGTGATGAGCTAACTGTGAAGACAGAGCTCGTTACCGTGGAGCCCTTCAAACTCAACAGTCGGAACTATTCAATTCCCTGCTATAGTTCCTCTTGGTCCTCTGGCACTTGCCTATTTATACTTAAAGACGAAGAGACATGAAAGTCTGTCCCGAGATTGAGTTACAGAGGGCCAAATATAGCTTCATACCAGGTCAAGAAAGAAGGGGGAGTACACAGAAGATTCATGTTCTACCTTCAAGACAGCTGCTAACCTTTCAAGACTATTCACGGACTTGTAGCTATATACATAAACGATTGCTCTCAACACACAAGCTATTGGTCCATGCCTTAGCTCCTTAAAAAATAAAATGTGAAGTACACAAAGGCAATGTACTTACTGCTCGATTAGACCTGGTATATTACTTCTGAGGTATATCCTACAGGTCATCACCATTCAGACCCTGAGAGTAGTAGTGGTTCTTCATATACAAGAATGAACTGCTCTAAGGACATATCTGATTCTTTTAACAATGAAAAAACAAATGTGGACAAGTACATTAAATGAGGAGACATTATTATTTTACCTTTTTATTATAAACCCATCAATTTTCTAATTAATTAATTGACAGGTGTATAGAACTAGAATTTTTTAACAAGATGTCAAGTCACATACTGTACATGTTCGACAGAAAGCACAAAGCTGCTTCCTCATTAGAAGTCCTTTTCATTTCATGTTTTTCAGAGATGACATTATTTGGAGGAAACAGAGCATGAAGTCTGTCCAGATCTGGCATGGCAGCATAATCTACATAGTGTCACTAGAGGGCAGCAGTGGAAGTGGTTCTTCCTCATCTGAATCAAATTCTACATTTTCATCTTTTATCCATTTACCACTTGGGTCATGCAGCCACCCAGCACTGAAACAGAGAAAAAACATTACAAAGAAAAGCACTGATCCTTCAAATAGGTAAAAAGCCTTACTGGAAAGGGCTGGAATAAATACATTCTGATAGTTTAATTAGATACCCTAAGACCTACTTAATATTGGAGGTTATTGTGTATTGGAGGCTATAGTGTATTGCCAACAACTTCATGATAAAATGGCTGGATGTCATCAAACCTCTTTAATTTGAGATAGTGTTCCATTTCTCTGCATTTCTGCTCTGTTGGACGTTCAGGTGGATTTTCTGCACTGGAGATCATTTTCCTTTTCACATGTTTCCTATTATGGCACTGGTTCGAATTTGCTAAAGAACAAGCAAAGAAATGATGGAGAAGTAAATTATGAAAGCAAATTATGCACTACTGCACCAAAACAATATTCTGTATATGTATGAAAATGTGGCTTACTTATTTCACTATAAACAGGGGTGGTTTCTGCGTTGACATTGTAGCTCAAATCTGTACAACTACCGCCAACACTGTGGTCGCTCACTGGTGTGCTTTGAGCTGCACTGTGGTCGCTCACTGGTGTGCTTTGAGCTGCACTGTGGT
>JAOXYF010000008.1:6195210-6216378 GCA_028565775.1 Sternarchorhynchus goeldii
CGCTCACTGGTGTGCTTTGAGCAGCACTGTGGTCGCTCACTGGTGTGCTTTGAGCAGCACTGTGGTCGCTCACTGGTGTGCTTTGAGCAGCACTGTGGTCGCTCACTGGTCTTCTTGTACGGTTTGAGCTAAATCCTGATGCAGGGTTTTCAGACCTTTCACTTAAAAAATATTAACAAAAAAACAAAAAATTACGCAAACTATAGATATCTGCACTATTAACAAAGAAAAAAGCTACAGATAATAATGCAACTGATAGTCAAGCTTTAAAAAACACATAGATCATTTCTTAACATGATATAGGTTAGCCAGAATATGAATACTTCTGTGGCAACACAGCCTGGGCAGTAGTACCAATCCTAACCTTTCTGATTTAAATCACTGGACTGATTTAAATCATTACTGAGTGGAAATAGATTTGCCAGAGTCAGTACAGAAATTAAATGCCCAATTATTACCTGGCTTTTTTATGGCAGCTGTTGTAAGGAATGGTTCTCAGTAAAGCATGATGGGTAATCCTCCGTGTCTGTGCAAGTAATGGAGCTGAGCTGCCTGGTCCCTAAGAACATTAATGTGCTTGTGAAAATCTCACATCATGAAAATTATGAATATTAATGCAAATGATACAAGATGCAACAAATATGAAAAATAATCATTTACCTCACGATCGTCTTCTCTGTTAACATAATCTAGATGTCGCTTCTTATCTATTTCATTTTGTAGCTGAACTTTTTTCCTATAAAACCAGTTCAGACCTGGACAGAGACACAAGAAAAAAAAACAATGACCTGATATATAATGACTATATATAATAAATATATAATGAATAAAACTATAATGCTGGACTAAAAACTTTACCTTCAAGATGACGCTTTCCTTTTCTGTGTACACTCAGCATATCCACTGTATCAAAAACAGGACGATGTGGACACACTAAACAGCTGTATCTACAGAACCAAAAACAGAACCGATAAAATTAACTTGTGCATGCGCAGATAACTATATATTATACTGCAAGGTGTTGTGTACTATATTTAAATTTTCCAGTTAAGTTTCCGATAAAGGGTATTCACTAATGACAACTGTTTAATCAATCTTTTCAGCTTCAGGCCTGATACATAATTAGCTTCTGCTCTATAAATCTTTTAATAAATGGATCTTTTTGTATGCCATGTTTATGTAAACCACATAGCCGGCACTTTAACCAGGCACATCTTTCAAAATGAAATGTGCAGTAAATATACAACATGTGTTGAAGTTGAAAAAAGTGCTCTTTCTATTTATTTCATTGCTGTCTAATTCGGCCAGATAAATCCTAACACGAAAACACCAAAAATACCATGTTATGGCTCTGTATGCGCTCTAAATTAACTTACAGGTAAAGTCTACTTATGCTAGCTCGGTTAACAGCCTTATTGATGTGCATCATATAGTTATATAGACCACCTTCCGTTTTTCATCAGAGTAGCCTCGTCCTCAGGTATGAAGTGGGACAGCAAGTCCGCAACACGTCGTTTCTATAAGGATAACACACAGACCGAATTCCTGCGCTTTTAAAAGACAGTGAACTAGGTAGCTTAGATAATTCACCGTAAATCGTGATTTGAAACCAACATGTTAAATGTAATTATTTGCAAATCTGAATTGTGATTCGAAACCAAAAGGTTAAATGTAATTGTTACTTGCAAATCTGAATTGTGATTCGAAACCAAAATGTTAAATGTAAGTGTTACTTGCCACTATATCTAAGTTATTACATATGTAGATTTTGATGAGAAAACAGTTTACCTTTAGAACATTTAGTATACTTTGATCATCACCTTCCCTTTTGAAAGACATTTTAGTAACGTTATTAACTTGGCCTAGATAACGCAGCTTAAAAGCAAGCTAGCAATCTTAGCTAGCTACTAAGCCAAACCTATTCTCCGCACTTCCTGATTCAACACAGAATTGTGGGAATTGATATGCGTTGGTGATGTAGGAATCCATGGCAACGTAGCTAGCATATTTGGCTATTGATCCCATTTGCTACTGTTGTAATTAGCTAACTAAGAGTAAGTGTGGTCCATTCTGGTAACACTAAACTACTATTTTTACAAGGTAATACAATGATGATTATTATCATCGTTAGCTAAGTTGGGCATAGCAGCATAGTGTTAGCATAGCTGCTGCCAAGTATCTAGCTAGATAACAGTTAGTTAGCTAGCTAAGATGGTTATTAATCTAGCCAATATACTAGGTTAGTTTACGTGCATCAAACTAGCAGGTCTTAGCTAGCTAACTAGATTAATGCTGTTGTTCCTGGCTCATTTAGCTCATGAGCTAGCTAGCTACCTACGTAAGCATAAATAAGTTGCTACTGTAACATTTACTTATAAACTTAACCTAGCTAACCACCACTCTGTGGGTAACGTAGCTTGTTTAGCTAGCTAGCTATAGCCAACTTGGAAAGGATATGTTTACAACCGGTTTGCTGATGTAGCTAGCTAAAATTGCTAGTTGTTACTTTTCACATCAGAAATCCATGTAATTAGTAGCCAACGTATCATCTCGCTTAAGATATGTCATATGTAACATAGCTTGCTTGTTAGCTGGCTAGGGAAGTGTCAGTGGTGGCCGATATTCACGGGGTTGTCACCAGTCATAAAAAACTAGCCATGTCCACAGACCATGCATTTTCACTGTCTGGAGCACACGGTCTCCTTTGCGGGCAGCGTACGAAGTCTTATGGCAGTCTGGTGACCTCATCACCAGTCAGACAAAAAATAATTGAACACAAAGTTCAACCCGGAGACACTTTACAAGGATTGTCATTGAAATATGGTGTATCAGTAAGTAACTTTGAGGCATTCTGAATAATACTCACCGGTCATTGATGGATTGCTCCTGACCTCTTTTTCCCTTTTTTGTAGATGGAGCAAATCAAAAGAGCAAACAGACTGTACACCAATGATTCAATATTCTTGAAAATGTCACTCTCCATCCCTGTTCTGAAAGAGTCACAGTTATTTCCGACTAATGAACTGTTTGAAGACGAGTCAGGACAGGAAGAAAGGAATTCACATCAACAAGATTCCAATAGTAATTGTCAGACAAACTTTAAAAGACAAGAAATAACTGCCGATCTTTCTCCATCGGACTATTTGAAAAGGATAGATAGCCTGATTAATCAGTCAAAAAAAGCAGCTGTACAGCCATGTCAGATGGAAGATAAACAGTAAGTAGCCATATGTAACTGCTGTTACAGCTTGATACCCACAGGTTAAGTTTTATTAGTACAGTTTTTTTTACTGTCTTGAATTTCCTTTAGCCCTTCTTTAATGTCTCATTTAGCTAGGCCTATATGTTGTAAGATGCATCTGAATTTAGCCATGATATGCTGGTTCTCGTCGTTGTCTTTGTACTGACTTCACCAGTTGCAATATGCCCAGTAGTTTACTTTCTAATAATATATGGAAATGTGCTAAATTACTTGCATCTTGGGGTCCATTACATATCTATGAAGCTGTTATTTTATTCTTGTTTTTTATTGTTATTTTGTATTTGTCTTTGCATAAGTTACTCAGCATCAATGGCAAGCTGTTGGCTTAATTAAAAATTTTTTTTTCTGAGGTTATCTTCAGTGGAACAGATGTTTTGCACCAGTAAGGGCCCCAGTGTCTCTTCTCAGGGACAGCAGGTCATGCTGGGAGTTGCGCCTCTTGCCATCACCAGACGTGCCAAGAATCTGAGGGACCAAGAGGATGAGATCTTTCAACTCTGACACTGGTTAGACCTAGCTCTTTAAATAGAACTGCCTAGCTTGTGCCAAGTTTTTGAGGACATAGAAAGTAAATAAAATTTGAGTTTGGATAGATGGGTGACTTCTGATTTAAACCTTTTTGAAATACTGGTGCTGGTTGATGATTCAAACCACTAGCATTTATTCCTTTGATGATTAGGATTCCGATTGTGCTGTGCCGATACTCTATTGAATATGGTGCCGTGACCTCATGTTGAGCACCATGCTGGCAATTTGATGTGTTCCCTGTTACTGGCTTGATTATCATAACTGCCCGCCTTACAATAGTGCTATCTGTTTTAAAAATCATCAAGAGCACGTCTTCTTTGACCAAGGCATGCACACTGTCAAAGCACTAACTTATTAAAAAAAACTGAGCCCATTGCATGGAGGTCTTAGGTTAGACTATGTTTACACAGCAAAAATTCACAAATGTGATATCCACAGTAGTCATGTAATGTATTTGGTGAAAAAATTAACTGTAAACAAAGCTTTACAAAAATCTTTCATTGTCATTGTTTCCTTGGTTTTCAAAGTACCTTCACTGTTCTTCAATGCTCTGCATCTCTTGGTTTATGAGGTATTGCATGTTTTGTCACATGGTTGCTCACTGCCAGGAGGATATTTCACAAAGCAGGATTTCTCTGCTGACTTTAAGCCAACAGTCTTAACTGTACAAGAGGAGTAAAGCCAAACAACATGACTGACCTACTGGGAGTTCTTCTTTGTGAAACATCCCTCTATTGTCCTTAATGATTTCAGTTGCATTGTTTTTTTAATGTGGTGTTTTGCTAATTAGTAGTTGAGCAGGCCTATAAGTGTGAAGAGGGTGAAGGCAAAATAGATTTGGGAACTGGGAAGTTGGCGATGTTCAGAAGTGCCACTTATACAAGTAGAATCAGAGTAACAGTCAGGATTTATACTGAAAGAGTTCATGACCCAGTAATTTCCAAAGGGAATTGCTAAATAATTTCTGGATTCTATTGTGCACATCCAAGTTATATTTTAATGTAATACTGTATACAAATGTAAAAAGAATCCCTGTTACATAGACACACATAAATGCACAACTGGACAATAAATGCAATTCTGTGTTAAAAACAGATCATTAGACACACTTTATTAGATGGTGGTTCCTGAAATAATGTTAAACGTCCAATAAGTGATATTTTTGTAATGGTTAACAGATTTTTAAATGTTTAGCATTACAATTAGAGAATGTGTGTAGGATACAAATAATAAAAACCAGGCCTTGAAGTTTAGTTACAGGAATCTTATATGAAATATGCAATAGTAGTTATCTGAATGTGAAAATTTAGATAATAACTAATATGAAAAATATTTTATATTATTAGTTATATGAAAGGTCTGCTCCTTGCAAGTACTTAGAAATATTTGTTCTTTCAAATCTCTTTAATTTTATCATTGTAAATTGATGTTTAAGTTTTTATAACTAATTAAAACGCAGAGAGGTAGCCTTTCTGTCACCTGAAAATAATGAGTGAGAGATTAATTGTTAGTTCAAGGAAACTTCTGTAAATTGGTACAGAATACTGGAAAAAACAGTGGGGTTGCTTCACTGCAAAGTGACTCTAGGTGGCAGACAAGAGCTTTGTACGCTCTTTTACAGAGCGACTTATGTATTGATTAGTATGACAGTATGTGTGCTCCTGTGGTAATTTAACCTTGGTGGTGTTAGCACTTTCTCCTGCCTGCTCTACCGGGCTTTGTATTCTGCCATTTTGTTTTATGTCACATATAACAGATTCTTGATCACCATTTGAAGCAAGCTTCTCACTGCATCCATTTTTAAAATGTTCAGTTGCATGATGAATTGTTGACATTTGTATTCAGAGCACTATCTGTGTTTTAAGAGAGCAGCATGTGTCTGTGTAGGCTCCTTCATTGTTGGGAAAAATAATCAGATGTTGCCATTTGTTATTATAAAATACCTTATTTTGATTTTAAAATATTCATGCTGATAAAATTCACTATTCACAATTCTTTATCGGACAATATGCAACTAAAAGAAGTTTGCAGAACTTTTCAGGTGCACAGATGTTGGTTGTCAAAAAAGCAGCACCCACTGTTTGAAATATCGGTAAATGTAAGTACTCCACAAGAGCTCTGTTCAGCATATCTTGCCACACCAAAACAAGCTTTTTTCCCACTAAAGTCACTGGTTTGGGTTTAAAACATTCTATCTATTTTGCTGCCAGCAAGGACATGAAATGTCACTTTCATGCAATAGGCAAAACGGATTTGAACTATTAGGACCAAAGAACCTGAAACTGTCAGCCATCCTTTGACCTGAGTTTTGTTTCTTGCTTTACTTTTCTGTAGTCCAGAACCCTGCTGGTCCCTTTACAGCATCACTATTAGAGTCCCACTGGGTAACACTCATAATTTTCCCTCTTCAAGCAGTTTGTTGAGTCCACTGCAGATTTTGTTGAGGTTGGACTTGAAGGGGCCTTTAGGATTGTACAGCTGGGTAAGGAACTCAGGGTCCGAGTAATGATTGAAGACATGGTTGATCCGACCATGGGATTTTGTAGTGAGATGAGATGCCACTAGCTTCAGCAGCATGTCTCTGCATGCATTTAGGATGTCTGACATCACTGCCTTGTCAAATGTGAATTCCACCTGCAGCATACAAAACAAATAGTGAACATCTTTGTGAATGTTTTGTGTAGAAGTTAGACTTGGTGGTAAACGCAGCAGAGCAAATGCATTTTAATTTAAGGACCTTTTTTTCCAGACAGGGATTAAACATCGTTGTACACTAAAATGCCCTTCGGGGAAGAATTCCAGTGGAGAGTGCAGCATAACCAGTGCTAGATTTAATAATTAAGCCCGTAAAACCAGACTTGTTTTTGTACTGTATGAAATCTTGTAGCTTGTTGCTGTTGATGGTTTAGTAAATCCAGGTATATATTTATAGGTTCATTATAGTTCTGTAAGGCTAGTAAGTATTGAAAGTCATTAGTCGTTAATTACAAATGATGCAAAGTGCAAGTCGAGGTTATGATTGTTTCAACTAATAACAAATAATTGTATCAATTGATATCATTTACAATAAATGAATTAAATGATTTTTAGAGGATTATTCAAAATGTCTAAAACCACCCTCATATCAAATTTGTTCTTAAATTGCTCCTAAATTGCTTATATATAAACAATATTTATGAGTGTTTCAGAACCGCAGTACGTCATGTAGGATATATGTTTCCCCAGGGGAAACATCTATGGACTAATCATGGACATTATGGACTAACTGTATCTCTTGTAAATACTTTTTTGTTACCTTGAAAAAATGTGACATTAAAATATTAATTTACTGTATAGCCAAAAAATGCTGCCATTACGACACTGCTGTACGTTACTCTCCTATGGCAGATTAATTCGTGAGAATAACCCTTAGCAGTCCTGCGGAAGCCTGACGAGCGATTATGTTGCACATAGCCACACCGCCCACCCTGGACTTTATATAGTGACACATTAGCCTTCGTTAATTGTTATTGAGTATATTTCACATCATACTACATTTTATGCAACAGCGTGATCTCAAGTTTTGTTTTTATAAGATTTCAGTTCCACTATTTATGTTATAGTGATTACTGTTATTTATTTATCGCTTAAACTTTATCTTTCTCTTTAGTTATGGCATTTACAGACATTTCCAGTCGTTAGTCTCATATGTCCTTTTGGGTCGTCAAGTCCGCTAATATACAAATCTCATGAACGCGCTCACGTTACAGAATCATTTATGAGTCATTTACGATAGTGAGCATTTGATGAAGCAGACTTGGCGCATTCGAGCCCACGTTATGACAAATGTACCATTCATTTCAGATAAAAATGTTCTTGTATGCTAGCAAAATGTTCTTTTATTAGCAAGCAAGGGGCAATTCAGTAAGAACTGAGGCGACAGAGATCAAACACTGTACTGACAGACTAAAAACGTTTGTCAAAAACGTCTTAAAAAATGAACAACAAAGACCGCATCAACATAATGAACCGACGTACTAGAAATCTTTACCTTTGTGGCTACCTTATTAGTGGTAAACGATGTAATATTAACTCGGATGATGTGAGCACTAAACAGCAGAAAGTATACTTTTAGTTGATAGTGAAGTACCAGAAATGTGAATTACAACATACAGTTGGCTTTAAGAATATACAACCTTATTACGTGCAGTTGTAAAATATGTGCACCTTAATATTAGCCATATATTTGGGGTAAATGTATTTATTGTAAACAATTTTAGTTTTATGAGAACACATTAGCATGTAAATGAGTATTAGCATGTCCTGGGGTTTCTAAGCTATTTTATGGGTCTAATTTGACTCCAACAGACTAACGTAGCGTGGAGTCACTTACGTTTTTGATACTACTAGGCTGCTGTTATTGTAACTCTTTCAACAACAAAACCTGTGAAACTGGTAAGCATGGCTTTGTAGCCTAGGGTGTTACTTGGGAGTGTTTCTAAACCAGGCAATGCATTATGGTATTTGTGGTATTTTACAAGTTTTATTGTGGAACTGTGTCTGTTCATTTCAAAGAATGTAGATGTTAAAAGAAATTCATTAATACTGTATCAAAGTTCAACAGCAGCTCTAGACTAGATCAATTTTATCATACAATCTGTGAACTTTACCTCATGGAAGCTGATTGCCGTCATTGCTCCCTGGTGTAATTTCTTCTTGAAGTTCTGGGCTAATCTGAGCTCCTCCTCACTAAAGCGGTTGTGTCTGAAGAGCACAGCAATCTTCACTACCACCTTAATCAGGTCCTTAATCACTTTCTGGGCCTCACTGCGGCTCCCTGTGTACTCCTTCGACACGCGATACAGTTCGTCAAGGATCTCACTGCTGGTGTCATCGATGAACATCTGTACTACTGACTTGTTGGCCATGTTGCTGAGAATCTTTTTCTGGGCTTTCATAGCCATGTCCTTGGAGCTGAAGTTCTCCATTTCTAAAGAAAGGAGAAGCAAGGGGAAATAGAAGTTACAAATGGATATTCAAATGAAGAATTTATCACAGTGTATGTATGTGCTCTCCAGCCACATCCGTTTCTCTTCAGTGTTTGTTACTGAGATTTTCAGCTCTTGGGGATGCCCCCTTGAGGCCTCATTGAAAATCCCAGCTCTGGGGAGAAAAATCACACCCTAAAGGACTTATCAGTGCTAACACATTGTAAACAAAAAGAAAGGTCACGTTGTCATTGTCATACACTTTCTCATTTACCTTCCTAATTCAAAACGTAGTGATTAACAGGTAGTTAATAGGTAAATCTAACTGTATTCCAGTTTCATAAACTGCAGTTTTAGGTCCTCTGTAGAGAGCATGCAAAGACATGTATGGAATAACAGTGAGTTGCATTGCTTACACAAGTTTCCACATGCATCTCTCAGTTGTGCCATAACATGAGAACATCAGAGCTCAAGGAGTGTCGAACAGCTCTAGACAAGGAAAGAAACAGTACCCAAATACAAATACTGTTTTTCATCTGATGTTTAGCTTTTGGCTAATGAGATGACGTAGTAGAAATGTGGATACTCCTTGCTCTGAATGAGAAATGTGTAACTGAGGCTGAACTCCATGTTGTCATCATGGTGCTAATCCTAATTCTCCAAACAAATCTATAAAAACAACAATTAATTATGTTGCGTTAGGGATGTCACATGATGCCGTCACAACACCTACATTTTGAGTCAAGGATCTATCTATCTATCTATCTATCTATCTATCTATCTATCTAGATAGATAGATAGATAGATAGACTCAACAATCTCGCCAGGCTACACATGAAAAGAACTGAAGAAATGTAGAAATATATATATATATATATATATATATCTGTGTATGTCTGTATGTCTGTATGTGTGTATGTATGTATGTTTATGCTTATTTTACAAAAGATCATGTAATGTGTTGATAACACTTATGTTCCACTAGTTAGCTTTTATTGTTGCACCATTAGTTCAAGCTAAAAATAAATTGAATAAAATGTATTAGTTTGTGTTAAGCGTAAGCAGGGAACCTGGTCCATGCCCACAAGTGCTTTGATGGAGCAGTCCAGTTGGACAATTATCTACAGACGAGGTAAATATTTAGCATTCCAGAGATGACTGTATCATGTAGCCGTGGGGGTGGGTGGGGTGGGGGTATACATGTGCTCATTCAGACAGGCAAATCCTGCCGCTTTGGCACGCCGAGCCGAGTCCTGTGGTCCTGGTGTGTTTTGTGTAGGAGCTGCAGCACTAACCCTGTGATTACAGAGCTGCAGGCTGCCGGGCCAGTTTCACTGACAGCAGCAGAGGGACAGGTCAGAACCTGCTGCCTAGCTGCCTGGCACCAGGGACTAGGGATCGAGCTGCTGTAGCTATCTCTCTCAGGCTTTTGAACAGCAGGCAAGATTGTGTTTTACAATGGATAGCTTGACAGAAAGGCTATAGAATGTTTCAGGTATTTGTATACAGGTGAATAAGAGCCCCAGTTAAATATGGTTATGTAAGTTGCTGAGGTCGAGCATGTGTTTCACTTATGTATATTAGTTCATTTAAAAATCATCACCAGCTTTACTGGTGCCATTTTTCTGGGTAGACAAAACTGACAACTTGGCTCAGTGTGGAATGTTTTCTTTGCGCTGTGTCAAGCGCTCTCTCCATGCGTGTTTGTCGTATTCTTTACACCCTGTTCAGTGTGGCAGTTGTTTTTTGTAAGACGACTGAGTGTTGCGCGGTTATTCATAAAGGAAGTGAAACCCTCATGTTAGGAAAGTTACCAGCTACTTTTCTTTCAGCCTATATGACAAGTCACTGAGTCAATTCTCATTATGGAAGCACCTTCATTTTCAGCCAGAGGCTACACAACATCTGAGAGAGGAATGAATTCCTCCACTGAAATAGGTCAGCACTGGATGGGGAAACTCCACTGTATAAAACCTTATTGTGCAATTCACAAATGGCGGCATGTGGCTTTTCTGACAAAGGCAGGAGATAGTACCTCTCCCTGCTTTAGCACAGGTAGCATTCCCTCCAAAGTCCTGGTGACAGAGGGAGGAGGGGGAGAGTAAAAGATTTGTACATGAGCCAGCAGCTCCAGTTTCTTTCTATAAAGAAAGCACTTTGGTCAGTTTGGCTAGTTTGGTGTTTTACACTCACAGTAACTAATTACAGATATGGATTTATTACATGATTTTTAAAACAGCTTTCTATAACAAAGCTTTTCTCTGACTTAAGCGTTTTCAGATAACCCCTGTATATGTCAGTGTGAGAGGCGTCCAGTGGCCCCTCACATGTCACATCAGCCTGCGGATCTGCGCTGTGTATTCTGAGCTACTCATGGAGAGGGCATGGGTCAGTAGCAGAGTGTCCTTACCTGCAATTTATTTCTTCCCCTTCCTCTTCTCTATTAGATCTCAGACCTCCTTCTGTGCTTAGATCAGGTAATCAACATCCAGGTTTTCTTTTTTGATGAAATATTCCCCTTAAATAAAGCAGGAATATTATAAAAATCTTTCAGGCAAACTCTCTGATCTGCTCGCTGCTCTGTTTCAAGATAATTTGGCTTGTACTTCCTTGAGGAACTAATTTTCTAAGACACACCCCTAAGAGTGCACGTTTCTGTCCGTCTCTGTCTGCCTCTCCTATAACTCACTTACAGTCATGCACTCTCTCCACCCTTCTGTCTTTCTCTTGGAGCTGCTGACAGCACTCCTGCATGTTCTAACAAGTGAAACCCCTGTAAAGAATTTAGCAGTAATCCGATGATGCAGGCTATTGGAAGGGGGAGGGCCTTGCTCATATTTGGTCACTATTACTGGAATGGAGCCACAGTCAGCGGTACTCATGTGGTCTGACTCACTTTCAGGTTTTGGCAGCATAATGAAACAACGTGTGTGATACACTGATAACAAAAAAGACATAACACATCAATCAAATGGACTGATATTCATTCGTCTTATGATGCTCCAGTACGCAGTATCTTCCAGAGTGCTGCTGCAAAGCACAAATGTCTTTGTTTTGATAGAAAATGTCCTTCATGTGTAGGATTCATCTAACCTTGAAAACACTTCGTGATTTCAAGTAAAGTGTGGTATATTATGTTTTTATTGATTGCTTAGATGAAACAGCACCTGATGGTTATGGTGCCAAAAGTGGTTAATGAACAACACAGAACCACTGTGCTTATGTAATATGTTTCTGGAACTGAGCAATAGAAGTACAGAAGACCTGATACTTCAGTCAATTATTTGTATACTGAACACAATTGATACCACTTCTCACATATGTAAAATGTAAAAAGAAGTACTTCCAAGTGACAGTTATGCATATTATTATTTACAGGTTTACTTTTATCTAATATCCTTTATTTTTTTAAATAATTCCAGCTTTTACTGCATGAAGTATCACAACCCTCCAATGAAGACTAAAGATATCTGCTTATCTGTATGTTATCTGAATTACAACCATCTCACCTAAAGCCAATCTCTATAAAAGACTGACCCACATGTGGCTCTGGTCTGCTGGTCATTAGACAAGGATTGTTTACAGACTTTGTGGTCAATTTAAAATGTGATTCAGAATTCTTAATTATTTCAGTGCAACTGGCAGACAAAGCAGAAAGTATGGTTCAGTTTAAACTAAGTGTCTGTGTTGCAGATTTATCAGGAGTCTGAATGTGACTGGTTCAATATCAGATTAACCCCAGAGGCCCTTTTCATGCAAACTGCAAATTTTAATAGTAGCTTAGATCAGAATGGGCAGGAAAATGAGACTCAGCAATATGAGGTAAAGATTGTTTGGCACGTTGGAAAGAAGTTCCCAGAAGTACAGGGAAAGTGACTCATCTCCAAGGCAACAGACAGGAAGTGTATCTTACATGACTTCCTGATGGCTTCCTATTTTATCAAAGAGTGACATCTGACATGACCTTATATGTGTGGTGGAGGACAGCTAGCATGATCATACACAAACAGGAGCTTATCTTGGCCTATTTTCATTTAATCTTCAGAATGAAAAAAATATACTTATGTCACCGATAGAAAGATCGAACATATGTTGTCATCCAGAAATGCCATTTGCATTTATCTATGAAGATGAATCGAGAAAATCACTCTTTGCTATATTTATTACTCTTACTCTTGGCTGTAATTTTTGTAATGCAATGAGAACTATATATTTAATCAGTGTTTTTGGTAACACTTTATTTGAAGTATAACTCATAAATCCATAAATGTTCAAGTATTGCTTTATAAATATCTTATTCAGTGCTTATGCATGTGTTATCAAGTCCTTATGTAGGTCGCCTTCAAATAAAGTGTTACCATGTTTTTGTACGTTATACATGAATACATTGATTCATGTGTTTGTTATGCTAGTATATTTGTTGTGTCATCTTCTGCCTAGATAATATTTGTTTGGTTATTTGCACTTACTGGTTTCTTGTGGTTAACAGGTCAAAAATATTTGCTTATTTAAAAATGTAGTGAAGTAGAAATTTCAGACCGTTTCAGACAGAAGCTGTGCAAACAAAGTGCTTCTATTATATATATATATATATATATATATATAGCAATGCATCATAAATATGTTTGATTAAATGTAATACTATTACAAAATATACAAAATACCTGTCCTCCTATTTTAATGTCTAAACAAATACAGTATAAATTCAATGCTACAAGCTATTTTTATATTATCTGTTATACTGATTTATTAGGTATCAACAAATGAAACGTAACTGTACATGCAGTTATGCTGCTGTATTCAATACAGAATCAAACATGGTGTTTCACCGTTTATGTGAACCAAAGAAAGTAAAGCCTGAGTTTCACATCAGTAGCTTGACCCCAAACATGTCATTAAAGCATCTGAGCATTTTTGTTGTGGATGTTCTTTGAATATATGGTATGGGTCCTTATGAGTTGTACTTGTTAACTGTTACACCAACAAGGTGCATGTTTGCACCACCACACAGGTCTCTACATATACTGTTGTTGAGCAGGGCTTCCAAGAAAAGAACACCAATCAGAGAAGGAGATACAGATAAACCACTGAATCTGATCTTATTATCTGATTGAGCATATAGCAGCCTGTTCCACACTTCTACGTAAATTTAGTTGATCTGCTTCTGGATCTGGTCTGTCAGAGAAGCAGCATGGTTGTAAGGGTTTTTCTTTTTGATTATACTACAAGGTGAATCTTGGCTTTCTTTTCACAACAGATTGCAGGCTATGCTGCTCATGGGCAGGTTGGCTGGTAACCGAGTACACTGGTTTCTGAAGGTGTGTTTTTTGTTATTAAGCACTGGGACAGGGTTCTTCTGACCACCAGTAGGGGGAGTGCTCTCCTGTTCTTTACCCGAGTCATTCTCTGCTTTGCTTCTGTTGTTTTTTGTCTTTTTGACCTTCTCCTTGTCTTGGGACTCGTTAAGGACTGTGGTTGCATCTCTAGTGCCCTCCAGCGGTGGTAGGGTGTCGGGGGGCAGAACTGTTGGGATGGGCTTCCCTTTTGCCTGCTCCTCATTGGAGACGTTTAAGTTGGAGTTAGACTGCTTGGTGTTAGTACAAGTTGATCTGCACAAAAGTGAGAAATAGTGAAGAAGATTTAAGTAATAACAGCTATGTTTAGCAAACTATACTTATATTGATGTTGCTGTAAGATTGAAGGCAGGTTGTCTTTGTGTAGATTAAAGCAGTCACTTCTATTGTATTCTTTTCTATTCTTTTATTTTCTAGTTTAGATTGATCTTCTCCCAGATGTACCACTCACCCATTAGAGCTTCTGTCCTCAGAATCTTTCTGTTCACTGCTGTACCGAAGTTCAGCTGGAGTCTTAAAGGACAGGTCCTTCTTTCCTTTTAGCCAGTATGTCTTCATGTAGCCTTTACCCTTAAACAGGAACCAGTTTTATCTCTTTTTTTTTATTTTGTATTATTTCTCTTTTTATTTCCATGTAAAATGAAATATATATTTTTTAATGATCTAATTCCAAAGAACTCCAAATTGTACAAAAAACACCATAAATGAAAGCCCAACCCTCATCATTTGAATCACTAGGCCATATATACAGTACACATTAAGATGCCACTATAATCTCAGCAGACTGGATGATATCAGCAGAGAGTGAGAGGTACCTTTACAAAAATCTTGCCCCTTTCTTCTATGATATATGGCTCATGTTCCAGGTGGTCCTTGGTGGTCTGGCTAATGTGGATTTGCATGCCCTAAACACCCAGAAAGACACTGATGAACAGGACATCCATTATTACCTCCCAGTTCAAATTAACATGATTAACATTCCTAATCCTATGTTTGTCCTGGGACCTGCCACATTACCTCCTGCTGACTGCCTCATTATTTGTAAATGAGAAAATGGTTATTAAACAGGTGACATGGTTAAATCATCTCTTACCACCCCGTTGGACTCCATACGTGAGGCAGTGTTCACAGTGTCTCCAAACAGGCAGTAGCGAGGCATTTTGAGCCCCACAACCCCTGCCACTACCATGCCAGAATGGATGCCTGCAAGTGGCATTACAAATACAGTCGTCAATCTTTAAGCATCCTCATTCACTTCCTCTGAATGTTTACAAAACTTTACTGTGCAAAACCACTTTGAATTTGACCTCATGACTGCTAAGAGTGGTCTCTGCTAAATGGCTGCCAAAGGGCTACATGTTACAAACCAGTTTTAGTGTCATATTCTGAAGTGCATATGATGCACTGTAACTCTCTGCACTTTCTGTGAGCCCTACCAACGCGGATCTGGATGTTGTCCCCAGTGGAGGGGTCTCTGAGGTGGTCGATGGAGCTCAGCATGTCTAGGGCCATGTCACATATATGATGAGCGTGAAACGTGGTCTTATTGGGTACTCCGGCCACCACCATGTAGGCATCTCTTATGGTCTCCACCTGAGGACAGTGGACTTTTATTACAATTACTATGTATTTACAATACTATGTATTTACAAAAATGAGAGGTCTCTAAGAGGTGCTCGTAGATTTGGTACATGGGCTTTTTTGCTAGAGCTGTTGTTACCTTGTAGACATTGTGTTTTTCACTTAGGGTGTCAAAAACGATATAGATCTCATTGAGCATGTCCACCACCTGCATAGGTGTGATGTGGATGCAGATTTCATTAAACTTGACTACATCACTAAACAGGATGGTCACATCTGGGAACACCTGGATAACAGACCAGTGGGAACAAACAGCAGAATTGATATTAAAAAAGACAATAACAGGAGCATTTCTTGCTTATTTAGGATAAACAATTTAATAAATCCCACTGTTAGGAAAATAATGCAAATGCACAATAGCCTGACAAAAGATGATTACCGCATACATAAATTAGGAAAAGTGTGTGTGTGTGTTTACCTGACAGGTCTCCAGTGCTGTGATACCTTTGCGTAGTCTGTCAGCCACAGCTTTCGGTATCATGGCATACAGCAGTGAGTCTCCTCTCTTCTTCTCCTCATCCAGCTTCTTAATGATCTCTTGTAGCTGAGCATATTTCTGCTGCTCCTATACAGATACCACACATTCTGTAGTTTTCCACCCTCTGATTGTAACTAGAGTCTCGATAAATAAAAGGCATCTATTACCTCTGCATCTAAAAAAAATAGTCCACTGATCCACTAGCAACATTAATGCAGTAAGGGGATTAAATATCTGATACTGTTTCATAGTGTTGCAGGCCATTCTTTACCTTTTATTGAATCTGGCCTATCTTAAGTGCTGCCCTTTAGTTTTGACAACACAGTGTTGGTACCTGGTCCAGGGCCAGCTGCAGCTCGGCTGATTGCTGAGTCCCTGCCAGTATGAGCTCTCTGCTGGAGTCATGCAGGTTCAGGTCATTGACGTAAACACCCATTTTAATCATGTCCTCCACCGTCTCAATGCTGAAAAGAGATCTGGAGTTACACTATATGGCCACAAGTATGTGGACACCCCAGGTAATGTGTTTCAGCCATACTCATTCTAACAGGTGTATAAACTCAAGCACACACCTATGCAATCTGCATATACAAACACTGGCAGTAGAACTGGGTTATATTGAAGATCTCAATGACTTTAAACATGATCTGTTCTGCTAGATCTGGCCTGTTCAATTGTAAGTGTACTGTGAAATGAAATTGTATTGTACATTCATATAAAAGTATGGCACAGCCATGGAACAGTATACCCTGCGCACACACAATGAAAGGCTACAGACTGCAGAGTGTATAGTTTGTATTGCCTGTCCTCTACTGTGTTACTCGTTACAGAGCTCTGGAAGCAGCATCAGAACAAGAACTGTGCATCACGAACTTCATGGACTGGGTTTCCATGGACGAAAAGCTGCACACAAGCCAAAGATCACCATGTGCAATGGCAAGTGTTGGCTGAAGTGATGTGAAACATTCTGGAATCAGAAGCAGTGAAATGTGTTCTCTGGTGTGATCATTCATGCTTACTGCATACCTGGAAGCCTGATGGATGAATCTGGGTTTAGCATATGCCAGTAGAACACTAACTACCAATAGCTTAGTGCCAACAGTAAAGTTTGGTGGAAAAAGGATAATGGTCTGGGGCTGTTGTGTAGGGTTTGGGCACGGCTATACAGTTCCTGTGAAGGGTAATATTAATACCACAGCAAACAAAGGCATTTTAGACAGTTCACTTTTAGACTTCATTAATATTAATGAATGACTCCATATCAACGCTAATAGTTTTGGAACGGGATGTTCAGAAAGCTCACATAGTTGTGATAGTCCAGGTGTCCACATACTTTGGGCTGTATGGTGTATATGCAGTGATCTGGAGCATAATTTGTGTCAAGGCAGCCCTTTTGTCATTTGCAACCTGCTTAGCTGTTGCTGCTGTTTGATGGAATAAATCTACATGATTAAATTAGATTTGCTTAATCAAATGATGTGAAAGGTACAGTGCAGTGCTGCACAGATGTGATTTGATCATACTGGCTGTCAAGCAGTTTAAATTCTGTCAAGTCATAATATGTTTGGTATGAAAATTCACTTTTGAGCTAGATAAAGACATGCTGCTATTAGCTACTATGGTAGAGGCAACAGAATCTTACATGGGGGTACCAAGGAAAATGAGGGAGTCCCACTGAGGGACATATTTCATCTGACCCTTCAGATGGAGAGGTTTCTTGGGTGGCTCCCGCATGTCCTCGAATATGGTTTCACTGCACTTACCTAAAAAAGAAAGAAAAATGAATGCACGACTTTTAAAGAAACTTCTGTGTAGCTATAAATGTTGTAAACAACAGTCTGGAGCACTGTCTGAGACTGTAATTCTTCAGCTCAGACCCACAAACATCTTGTTGTAAACTGAAGCCCTGAGTGAGGCTCTAATTCTTTAGCCTGTATTTATGACTGTAAATATGGTGTCATCTGCCATATTTGTGTCCTTAGCCCACAAATAATCTGTTGAAATTTTAGACAATTATCCTCCAACTGCTAGTGCTGTGACAGCAAGTAAGCATGTTGCTAAGCTGGGGTATGGTGGGGAGGACGTGCTGTTGCAATTGCAAAAGCATATCTAACCAGTGACTGTCTGAAAGGCAAGCAGTTCGATGTCTTCCCCTCCAGAGTTAGTGGAGCTGTTGTACTGGGTCAGAGCACTGCTGTACTCCTGGTCCGCACCCTTCATCTCATCCAGTGCCTTTGAGTCTGAAAAAACAAAGAAAGCAAACCAACAACTACTTGCATAATTAAAACTGATTCTGTAAATAAAGGTAACATTAGACTTGTGATTCCAATTGGCAGTCGAAAGCATCATTGTCCCAGGGAGATGCTCTATTTTATGATGCACAGGAAACCTGCAGCTGATGTCAGTATGCTGTACACAAATCTAATCTGAAAATGTAGATGGTCTTGTTGAAATATTTAGCATTCTGCAATCTACCAGAAAGGTTCTGCAGCAAGGTTTTACCTCTGTCCTCTTTCTTCTCATTCTCCTCGTTCTCCTCTGGCTCTTCTTTGCTAAGTTTAAGGATGCTGAGCTTCTGCTTGCTCTCCACCACAGCTTTTGACAGCAGCTCAAACACATTGTTCAGGTGAGTGTAGATCTGAGGGACCAGTACATAGTAACAACCATTCTGCCACTCAGTACAGATACAGGACTGATCAATTACCATGAAGATTGATGTGACAAAGAGAGTATGTGAAGGCAGCACTGTCTGTTATGTTCTCAATTGGAAACTCCTAAGGTAGTTGCTTTTTTGTCTTTTATCTTATGTCATATGTCTATCTTTGCATCCTACAAAGGTCCCCTGACTGTCTTATGGACAGTTTAGTTTGATACTAAGTTTTGTTTTAACAAAATCTACACATGTGTGTTTGCTTAGTTTCATGTTCAGCTATGAGAATGTGGGAAATGAGATGTAACTCAGTTCCTTAAATTACAAAGCATCTCTGAATCAGTAAAGTGATGTCACATGAGTAACTGAAAACTGAAAGCTTTTAATGTTTTTACACTGTAAATGGTGAGATGGTACTGACAACATTTTGTTTTTCAAAATATTTAATTGCAAAACATGTTTATTGGATTTTATCCTTTAATTAACAATGAACACCAATGAACACCAATGAACATCGATGAATACCACCAACAACCAATCTACCTCCTCCCCACTCACCCCTCACCCATATTTGTTATTGCCTCTCTGATTGAGACCTCAAAAGAAGAACTGAAGTTTTAAGAAACATTTTGCATTCTCCAAACACATAGAAACTGTTTGGGGAATTTATGAAGAATTTCCAGAAAAGGAAAATTCTAAGTCATACTGGCAGAGATGTAAATGCCACAATATGAGCTTCTTCAGTACTGGTAGAGGTTATGTCTTCAGGATCTCCAAAAATAGGAAAAAAATGTTTCAGGTCAATCCCAAGGACCTCAGAAAGATTGTTAAAGATATGACTCCAAAGAAACTCAGAAAGTTCACACAGAGAAGGAACATGACTGAGGCTGCTGGGACAGTTACATCACCAGTCCCCTTGGTTTTTACATATGCACATGGCTCTGACAGTAGACTTGGATGGAGGGCCTACTTTAAACTGTTTGGGGAGCTAAGTGAGTACAATGCCTATAATCTATTAGATGCCTTATTCCACAAGGCTGATTTAGTTTAGCTAAATGAGTGAGTCAAAATTATTTCCCAAAATTGATTAGGAGGGTGAAGTATAAGTGGCTGAGTATAACTGTATAATTTACATAAATATCTCTTTTGCTTTGAATGCAGAGAAGCTGTTCTCAGTACATTACCCAGCCTACTTACATTGTCCCAGCTAAACTCCAGCATGGGTCGTACCAGGGTGAACTCCTCGTTGACCTTTTTGCCTTGCAGATCCGAGAAAACCTCCTTCAGGCCGTCCCCAATGCGGTACATGGTCATGTCTCTGCGGAAGATCACGCTAAAGGGGAACATGTCAAAGAAGATGCCCCTCTTCATAGGGAGCTTCTCGTAACCAGGGGCTGTCTTCTGCTGGGGCATACGGTGCTTAAAAGCGGCATTGTCAAAGTTCATCTTGTACACCTATAGAAGTGTGGGAGTTGGAAACACTGACTTGTACAAATTAAATGGAACATTTTAGTCTAATTTACATCTTCTATACCTTTTGCATCTTCTAAACAGCTGGAGCTCATTTCTCAATGTAACAATATGCTACTTACCACATATGTCATTTTTTCAGTTTCCTCTTTAGACAGAATCTCCACTTCAATGTCTGTGTTGTAAAATTGACGTCCTACCTGAGAGAGTTGCCCTGCAGGGAAGGTCACTACAGATATTCACTGTAATAGCACAATGAAGTAAGAACAGTTTCATTCTGCCACATGTAAACAGAAAAGTAAATTTGTAATTTTCTGCTAATAAAAAACAGAAATGAAGTGCACAGTACCACTACAGTGAGAAACTAACACAAAGCTAACAAAAACTGACTGATATGCCACTGTTATGCATATTAACGAATCCTCCACTTCAAACAATCTTGGAAATGAGCTCAGGGCATTAGTTTATTTGGAGCAATTTTTGACATAGTGCGTATTTTACAGCAAACTACACAGATACACAGGCTCGCCTTTCACTCACTGGCTGACGCCTGTGTTCAGAGTTACCTTTAACAAACTGAGTGAAACCTTTTCTGGTGGATCGGTAGTGGAGTGTCAGGCTTGTCTCACACTCCTCTTCCACACAGAAACTGGGAGGCTGCACTTTGGGGAACGAGAAGCGGAAGTATTCATGAAGGTTGTCCAGCTCGTTGATGAAGTCTCGCACATTGCGGCCCAGCACCTGAGACACACACACACACACACACACACACACACACACACACACACACACACACACACACACACACACACACACAC
>JAOXYF010000008.1:6224139-6234762 GCA_028565775.1 Sternarchorhynchus goeldii
GTATATAATGCTATATATAATATATTTGCTACTGCATCTAAATTGTGTTAGTGGCTGCTGTGTCATTTACTTACTGCTGCCCACATATAACATTGCAAGCAATACACACACACACACACACACACATACACACATACACAAAGTTCACTCCAATAATTTCACCATGATGTGCACAATGCCACACAGCACTCCCAGTCATAATTCATTTCATAAAAATTCCTAGATTTAAAATGCAAATGCAGTCCTCTAATGTAATTTCTTAGTCTGTGATGTGCACACAGCATCTAAGGTAGAATATTAGGAGTATTCATAGAACTAGAATATTAGGAGTATTCATAGAACTAGAATATTAGGAGTATTCATAGAACTTGATTATGCAGTAAACACATCCATTCCCAGTGTGGCAAAGAACATAGACTAGGCCTTTGATTTAAGAGGTATGTGATGTGTGAGTCAGAGTGGCAGTCACATGGGAGTGGGAGTGGCAGTCACGTGTGACTCTGTGTTTTTTATTAGCCACTAGATCTGCTGCCACACCTAGTGGGAGCACTCACAGCTTCCCTTCTTTACCAAGTGTGATGCACTTGCTGTCTGATTACATAAAAGAAGGAAATCAAATATATAATTAACAACCAAATTTTGTAATGTAATTTGGACTCGTCAACCATGCATGTCCTAATTAACATTTCACAACCCATATAGAAAAGAGGGTCAACAGGGAATTACCACATACAGAAAAAAAACAAAAAAAACAACAACAAAGCACTGAAAATGAAATACATTCATCATTTACTCTTTTCATTTGTGTTGTGGATCAGTGGTAATAAATTAATAATAAAAAAAAGAAATGGGAGCATTTGTCATTTTGACTGAGATATTTCCTGTGCAGCATATCAGTATTACTGCACCTTGGCAAAGCTTCTACTGTGTTGATTATGGCAACAGCAAAGACCTTTGTACCAATGTGATCTTAGTCCTCTTGCATCTCCACGTACTGAGGACAGCACTAATTAGGCCTATGGTTACGTGCCTCAGCCTTCACCCTGTTAAGAGGAGAATGGGGCTCTTAAAGCTCTTGGAATCAATGGACAAGCTCATTATTTGCCTTCCCTTTGAATGTGCATGTATGTGTGCGTGTGTGGATGGGTGGATGTGTTTGGGGGAGTTGTCTCAGGGACAGAGAAACATGTGTGTTGCTGAGCAGTGTAATTCTGGGCAAGGTCAGGGAGTCCTTGAAGACGTATTTGAGAGAATGACAGCAGGAGGAAGCACCAGAATAATGTCACACAAAATCACCATCTGAAACAAAGGTAGGAGCACTCACTGGGATAAGCAGGGTAATTGCACCACGACTGTAGAGGAGGACCAAGTGTGTGTATATTTACAGCATTTGGCTGACACTTTTTATCCAAAACCAATGCATCTTGAACAGTTGAGGGTTAAGGGCTTTGCTCAGGGGCCCAACAGTGGCAACTTGGCAGAGGTGGGGTTTGAACCAGCTGATTACTGATTACTAGTTGAGTGCCTTAACTAGTGAGCTACCACCACCCCTGTGTGAGGGTGTGGGGCTTTCTGCACCAATATAGTGTTTACATACCTACATGAACACTAAATGTAATGGTCTCAGAAATAGTCTCAATTCCAGTAGTCTTATTTTCTACAAGGGCAAGTGGATGTGGCATAATTGAACTGTGGCACTGGGTAGAGCTAATCTAATGTAATCTAATATAATTGGTAACATTCACTGGATAGAGCTAATCTAATATAATCTAATTGGTAACATTCACTGGGTAGAGCTAATCTAATCTAATCTAATCTAATCTAATCTAATTGGTAACATTCACTGGGTAGAGCTAATCTAATCTAATCTAATCTAATCTAATCTAATCTAATTGTTAACATTCACTGGGTAGCGCTAATCTAATCTAACTAATCTAATTGGTAGCATTCACTATGGAAACGCTAGAAAAAGCTTTGACAGGCAGCATTAAATTCTGCCTTGTCATGCCAGTGTAGTTGGTTTGATTCTCAAGAAAAATATCTTTTAAAAACCAAGCCTATCTGTTATAATGTCACTTTTTGATGGCTTCATTTGTAATGTAGCCTAATGATAAATTGAACATTTCATACACATGTTAATAAGGTCTTACCAATGTGTGTGTGTGTGTGTGTGTGTGTGTGTGTATACACAGATCTGATCAGATGTTTATGTCCATCTGTAAGGTTTTAAACATAGAGTTGTCCCACTCAAAGCCCAGAAAAGAAGGAGCTTCTGTGTGTGGGGTTGGGTAGAGTGTCTTACAATAATTGAGACACAGTGTGGGCAGAACTGTCAACCTTGTCTCAATCCCTCAGGCAGAGAGAGAAAAGTAGAGAAAATGCTTCATTCTAGTTTTTTCCCTTTTAACATGTATATACAGTACATCCCTTTAACACATATATACAGTACATTCCTTTAACATGTATATATACAATACATCCCTTTAACACATATATACAGTACATCCCTTTAACACATATATACAGTACATCCCTTTAACACGTGTATATACAGAACATCCCTTTAACACATATATACAGTACATCCCTTTAACACGTATATACAGTGCATCAGAGAATCTTCTGTGGCTTTTAGATGCATGTAAGGAGTTAGGAAACTGTGACTATTGACCATTGGTACTGTGTGACTTTCAGAGAAACAGAGCACATCTAAACAGTTATTGGAAACAGTATTTACCAGAATTTTATGAAAAAATGCTGAGGTCTTATCCTTGAGTCAAAATAAAGATGCCTTGATTATCGGTTATTAGAGTGAAAATGAAAATCTTTTTGTGAGTCAGAATGCGAATGACTGCTTTTAAACACATTAAAAGTGAAAGGAAATGTGTTCATTTCAATTTCTAAAGCCAGTATACGTCTTTGCGACATATACACTTTAAAATACAATCTTTTTTAAAGAGACCCCGCTGAGCTCAGACAGCTTTGGTTGACACAGTGCTGAGACGCTGAGCTGTTGTTTTTGCTAGGTACGCCCGTTTTGTACCAAGATACCACTACCTGTTTCAGTGACTGCAGCAACAGAAGTAAAAATATAATATCCTCCATTTTAACCACCTAATGGGTTTGTATCTTCAATGGCAAGATATGTCTTTGTAATAAAGAGCCAGCCAGGATATTACATATAAAAGGTGTGGTGTCTGTATGCTTAGTGATCTTCTGGATACATAATGACATGCTGAAATCTGTTTAGAATGATCTAGTACAAGCTAGTTTGGCTTCTGTAGTGACCTTTTTTTTTTTACAATGTTTATGAATAAATAAACTTTTGAAATTTGTTATAACTTTGAAAGCACTAATAATAGGGTTTAACCAACCTGGGTAAAGATATTTTAGAGCACAATTATTAGACCACTACTAAATATTCTGTTTCATCAATTCATTTCAATTTCATCAAGAGATCTGTTTCATCATTTCCCCTGAGGAGGACTTGAAAACAAGTTATATCACAAATATTGTGAAGAACAGACCAAAGACGACTCTTTACTGCAATAAGAAAAATCCTAGAGAAAGTGGTTTCACTACAACTATGCTCCTTCTTGCAAAATAATAGCATAGAATAAAAACATTTCAATCTGGATTTAGTCCCTGCCACAGTCCTGAACATATAAAAGAAGTTAAACACTGAATGGCAAACAACTTTCTCCTACTTTAATCCAAACACAACTGAGATCCCGTTACTTGTGTGTAGAAAAATACAACTTCAAATCACTCTGTGAATTTGCATGTTTTCTCAGTTCTCCACACGGAGACGTTGCCTTGATGAACACATACGTAATATTCTCAATCCTTAAATCTGTACTGAAAATATTTACACAAATCTTTAGCTAAGATTCTTTGTTATGTATTGTGCTTACATATACTTTTCTTTGGGAATCTACTTATACAGTGACTCCTTTCATTTTTCTAATGCTCTTTTCTCTATTTTCTTGTGCTAGTCTCTGTCCCTGCTCCTCCTGATACAACAGAGATTAGGGCTCTCAGCTAACTTTTCCCTCCGCCATTGTTTACCACATTGAAGTGTCTTACTGCATGCCTGTTACAACAAAACTTTACCCTCTCTGAATTGTCTTACAGCTGACCTGGTCTATGATGTACTCTTAATTGCCAAATTCAAACAGGAAAACTACCTATCTGTCCAAGCATCTGGTTTATCTATTATGACATGCACTATGTTTTCTGTTTCTCATCACGTTAGTCATACCATTATTATGTTACATTCATATTTTCAGACATAGAATGTTAATGTCAATATAATTCCCCCTCTTTTGTCCTTTCCTTTAATTGGGTTTCCCTGTTGTTTTCTTGGATTGTTATTGATTATTTTTGTTCAAATTGTTCATGTCATTATGTTGTCTGGTGTTGACCTGAGGTAGAAGGATTCTTCTTTGGAGCCCTGGTTCCTCCTGAGGACTCTTCCTGTAAGACTCAGGGAGTTTCCTTGCCACTGTCACCTCTGGCTTGCTCAATAGGGGTTTGGACATGGACATTTGTAAAGCTGCTTTGATTGATTGAATGATTGATTAAAAATAAGGTTAATTCAAAATACCAGAAATGATTGCAATTGAATTAGAGGATCTCTGACACTTTTTATATAAGACTGTAGAGCATATCTAGCTTTAATGTGATATATATATATGCATGTGTATCTGTATGTTTAGACTAGTAGAACTTTGAGAGGGTATGAGTATAAAAGAGTGGAGCCATTTAGCAGCGTGTCCAGTGAACTAATCTACCTGGAGTGTTTGTGTCCACTGTGAAGGAGATAAAAGAAGAGAAAAGAAAAATGAATAAAATGGGGGAAAAGGGAAGAAAGAGACACAGAGTGCATGACAAGCACAGAGTGGCGTCTTCCAGGGCCTCTGGTCTTTTCTCCTTTAGTGTGTTTTGGCACAGTAATGGATGCGATGGTCTGCTGCCAGCTGCACAGAGTCAATGATGCTCTTCTTTTTTGGACTCGCATATGCATCACGGCTCTCTGGGAGGAGTGTGGACTCTGTTCATCCACAAAACAGCTCTGGCCTTAGTGCTGGGCTCTTACTGTTAATTCTTCATGTACTGGCACAAATTGTGGACAGAATGGAGCATCATCTGTTTTTCAGTTCACAGCAGGAGGTCTTCGCTCTTCCCTCAGTCCATCCGGGTGTTGAAAGATCAAGCACACACTTACTGATTGTTTATGTGCAGGTGTTTCTTATTGTGCATTTGGAGGACATTTGGGATGCTGTCTGCATTACAGGACATGGATGAAAATCTCTCCTTTTTTCTTTTCTCACTTTTACTTCTACATCTGCCTTTAACTGAAAGCATCAACTAAAGCATGCAGTAAAAAATACTGTAGCAGTATGTTTGCAGGACATTCACATACTCCATACAGCTTCATCTTGAAACATTTGAAAGTTTATTGAACCTATGTGACACATTCAGACGCGAGTATATTATGGGCATGGTTTGTTCCTTTCTTTAAAGTCATTTCTTTTTATCAAAATTTTGCAGTGTTGGCTTTGAAGCTTTCTTCCTTTCTCTCTGGAGCTATTTTGACTATCCTCTTCAGAAAAACTCTACTTTCTAATGTTAGTTTCCTGCTAGTACCATTAGAGAGAAACAGCATCATTTTTCTATACTTGATAAAGTTGAGTGTCCACATAATAGCTCTCAAGAGAGAAAGAGCACCATCCCTCTTGAACCATACTAGCTAATCAACAGAGAGCCGTTGTCTTGGATAAGGGTGTTTGTGGTGATTCTCTCCAGTAAAAGACCCTCTTGTTGTCCATCCTTTAGCTTTTCAGAGAACTGAAGTGACAGTCATTTAATCTGTGCAGATCCCTTATGCTTTGTTTCCAGAACCTAAATCCTTACAATCCCATCACACTTGGATTGAGATTAGCCCAATCTGTGGCCTGACAGAAAAACAACACACATGCACATTGGAGACAGAAGGCATGGTTTTAAGCAGTGTACAGTCCTATGAAACTGTGGATGATGTTATCATTCTGTTCTGGTCACTGAAGGACTTTTCCCCCCAGACACTCCTGCAAGTGTGGCTCGGTGTGCCAACCACAATGCAGACACCCCACTCTTTCTAGTCATTGATCTGCCACTATCAGTGTAGAAGTCACTCTTACTTAAACCCAGTTTATCCCACCTCTAGGCTGCTGTGGTGCTTAAGGTTTACAAATCTTGTTGAAAGAGAAGAATCTTCCAGAAGGAAACACACTGTCAATGACTGTGAGACTGGATTTAAGTGCAAGAGCAGAATAGTATGTTAATGAAAAACACAGACAGTCTAAAGGGTAAAATCCAAAAATCTGAAACAAGCATTTAGGGACAAAAGATTGGCAATCAGGCACGTGTAGACCTACATGAGACACAAAATAAAAAAAAAAACTTGAAATAGAGGATGCAATAGAAAAGACTAGACAAAACAAGACTCAGAATCTCTCTGTATATGAACAAGAGAGAATTGTCGAACAAACTGAGGAAGGAAAGGTGCATATAAGTAGCTGTTAATGAGTCTGTGATCAAAACAGGTGGAGAAGGGAAATTTATTTCAAGGGAAATCTTCAGCTTTCCAGAAGTACTCGTTCACCACAGAAGCATCTGTCTGGCTGAGGTTCTATGAAAACAGTGGAGGTTGGTGGCCAAGGCCAAATTGGAAAGGAGGAAGATCTGTGGACCAGTATCAGCCTGAATGTAGTATATTCAGAGTAGTATATTCAGAATGAATGTAGTATATTCAGAGTGAATGTAATATATTCACTCTTCAGGATAATTTTAACAAACATTGAAGAAACCTCTTTAGTTCTTGATTAGTATGCTCCTCTTGCCCATTGTTTGTGGGAGGTGAGAGGCTGGTTTGTGGGAGGTGAGAAGCTGGCTGTGATAACAAACTTCTATGATTTCCAGACCCAAGACATGAACCTAGAGTCATGATGGATATAATGTCCTCTGGGATGCCATAGTAGAGCATCTTCAAAAAAAGTAAAGGAGACAATTTCTAAACATTTGAGTCATAGGTTTTGCCAGGAGAGCAGGTAATGGGAGATCGTGTGGATGTCTTCCAGGTTCCTGTGGTTTGTAAATGCCTCCTCCAGCCAACATAAAAGCTCAAAGTTTCAGATGTATTGGTTATATTCTGTGGCAGAAAGCTTACTAGAAAAAAACATGGGGATACATTTTAAGTGGCTCACATTTTGAACATCACAGCCTTTACACTAGAGGCCATTTCGAACAACACAGCCCTTACACCAAATCTGGTATTAGTTCTACTGCCCTGCAGAATTAAGTTCAAACTTTAATCTAATATACCTGATTAGAATAATCAAGGCCTTTGATAGCTTTTTGATGGTAGAGTCAGGAATGCTAGATTAGGCAGCAAACTGTTAGAATTTTGCTCTTATCATTTTTCAGATTTTTTTTATCAATTGCTTCTCAGATATATTGATTTATACATGTTTGTTTGCTTATGTGCACTTTTATCTAACTGCATGTTCTGAAAGTTAGGAATATTAGCAGGTCCATAGGGCATCAACTGGTCTACATATTGACCATCCCTGATACAGATCAGGTTACAGGCTCTGAGCGTGTCCTTAGCTTTATGAAACAGCACTCGGCTCTGAGCTTTTTCATGGCCACTAGGACCAGAGGGAGCTGATTGATACATTTGTCCATGATAGTGTTCTTCTGCACAAAGGGCTGCTAATATGTCAGACGAAACCTTGTTGTAGTGTTTCTTGGGTGTTCTCATTCATATTCACTGTCAATGGATAAACATGACTGTGCAGAATACCATTCCACACCCAATGAACAACTGCATAAACTCCAGTCGAGTAAGAATGGTGACGGGAGGCTTAAAGTGTTACTGAAAACAGGTATATAAGTGTATGAGGCCCTGAGAAATAACTGAAATGGTGGACAGGATGTAAAACACAGGCAATTAGACTACTATAGATTAGGTGACTGAAAAAGAAAAAGCTGGAAACAGACAGTATAAAGTACAGTGAAACTCAGGCAAGGAAGGTACATTTATGTGAGTGTTAATGCGCCTGAGATTGGAAACAGGAGGAAGTGATCAAGGACAGGAACTAGGGAGGATTCAGTATTCCAGAATAGCAGAGCGCTAGAATGAGGCAGGAGGCGTAGCTGAAAAAGCCAATTTACATTGATCAGCAATGTACATATAAAGGATGTCAGTCTTGTGTACATCATTTGTAAAAAAAAAAAAAAAGGAAATCAGTAAGGGGCAATTTCCTCATGGGGTCAATAAAGTTCCATTGTTCCATCCATCCATCCATCCATCCATCCATCCATCCATCCATCTATCTATCTATCTATCTATCTATCTATCTAATGAGAAATATGATGGAAAATGACCAATGGGTTCCACCTGACTTTTAAGATGTTTAGTCTATAAATAATATGCTAACTCTGTTGGAAGGCTTTGACCAAAACCTGCCCTTCAGTGTATTCTAAAATTAAAAACTGATCCATACAAATGATACTTTGAAGTAAGTGCACGTGACTACAAAAAACAAACAAACAAACAAATAAACACAGGAAGCCACATTATGAATGCGCTATTATAGGAATAACAAATATTTCTAGCAAATGCAGTAAACATTCCATTTCCAAGTTATTGCTCAAGCCTGCAAGATTATTGCAATGCTATAATGTATTCCAATTGTTTACTATTGCAAGTTAGAATTCACATACCAGTCAGCTACAGGCTATGAATAATTAAATTCCATTTTATTGTAATTCTATACCATATTAGATATTCTCTATTTGTCTCTATGTAAATACACATAGGAAAAATGGTAAGACTTTTATTAAAAATGAACTGCCCCAGGAGAAAAGTCTTAAATATTTCATCTCCTAGAGTGATTATATGAGGTAGTTCTCACATTTTTTAAATGCTTGGGGACAACCTCAGCTCAGAACAAAATATTTAAAAACATTGCTTTGATGACATTTTAATGACAGCAATATTAGTTTTATAATAAAACTATTTGACATAAATATTGTTTTGTTTTCAAAAGCTGACACAGACTTCCAGTCAAATTAGTTGTCAGCAGAGCTGGTCACATTCACCTTTCTGGAAGGAAAAGCAAAGACAGTTCAGGTTGCAGATCTACACAGTGCTGTTCAGATCTACACAGTGCTGTTCATATCTACACAGTGCTGTTCAGATCTACACAGTTCTATTCAGATCTACACAGTGCTGTTCAGATCTACACAGTGCTGTTCAGATCTACACAGTTCTATTGAGATCTACACAGTGCTGTTCAGATCTACACATTGCTGTTCAGATCTACACATTGCTGTTCAGATTGCCATGTTGAGTCAGTCAGTGAGAAGCAGGAGGAGAGGGGGAGAATAGTCTCAGGACACACCTGTTACAGACTGACATCCCTTCATGAACTAATCAATGTCAATCCATTAGTCAGCGTTAACTGGAGAATTCAGCTCAGCATAGAGGCTGCTGATGATGTGATTTGCCTGTTAAGATAAGCTCGCTCTCTCTCTCTCTCTCTCTCTCTCTCTCTCTCTCTCTCTCTCTTTCTCAAAGTGACCCTTTCATCAGTGTAAGCTGTGAGTGCATTGATCTTGGGCAGAGGGAGCTTTTTCCCCATGTTGCAAACTCAGTATTAACTCGCATATCAATACTTAGAAGCTCTCCTTGAAGGCTGCCTGCAGACACTCCCACAGCCATCTAGAAACTTCCAAACCAACAGCTCTCTCCCTGCTCCCATACAGTGAGCTCTATGATAGGGTTTTGAAGTCAGTTGTGCATGTGTTTGTGGGTTTATGGGTGGAGAGGTCTGTCTTTGAGGTTTCACACATTCTGTCATTGGCTATCCTTAAGATACCATCTCTCCTGCTTCAGCTGCTGTCACCTGCATTGCATTAAATAGATTGGGAAATTTCACATAGCTTTATATAAGCATACAAATTATTTTAGAGTATACTGATTATCATAATATAGAATGCATTACAACTAATAAGTATATATTAACATAATATTGGGAAAGTTACTTTGTATGTATATATTATTTATTACTTTTAATTAAAAGCATTATACTGTACAATGTTGCATTCTTTTCCAGCTAACATATTATATTACTTTTGCATTATTTTAACAAAGTTCCCTCACAGGAAGCACAAAAGGACTAGACATAATATCCCACTGAAAAAGATAAATGAAATAGGGAAACCTGCTACATGAATATTATTAATTCTATTTTATCAGCCTATTATTTTAGTGTCATGATGAAACACACCTCTGCCAGTCCAGTATAATAAGGTAGGCCTACTTTCTTTCTAATAGGAAAAGGTATTTTAGTAATACATGAGCACCTCACAATAATTAGACTGCTAGATTAGGTCATTTTTATCAACATAATATTAAGAATATTGATAGTAGGTTAGGTTATAATATATTTCTAATTTGACAAAACGAACTAGAAATATCCAGGATAGCTGGGATATGTTACTCTAAGAGGCAGGCTGCAGATGTGAGCAGGGCCCTGTTTTGGAGGCAGGACAGATGAACAGCCTCTCTCCCCT
>JAOXYF010000008.1:6253094-6264957 GCA_028565775.1 Sternarchorhynchus goeldii
CCCACACTGGTCTCTTACTCCCCTAATCCCCTCCCACACTGTTCCCTTACTCCCCTAATCCCCTCCCACACTAGTCCCTTACTCCCCTAATCCCCTCCCACACTGTTCCCTTACTCCCCTAATCCCCTCCCACACTAGTCCTTTACTCCCCTGCTCCCCTCCCATACTGGTCCCTTACTCCCCTACTCATCTCCTACACTGGTCCCTGACTCCCCTACTCCCTTCTCACACTGGTCTCTTACTGCCCTGCTCCAACCCAAATATTTATGACTTTACAAGGCATTATCTATTTCTACAGGAGAAATAGAGACAGAAAGAATGGGTGGGGGGGGTGATCTTTACATGGGAATGAAAGAGGATGAACAGGACAGTGGCAGTAGGGATAGTGTGTGGATGACACGCTGACAATAGTTTGAAGTGTGCAGTATGTCCACGGCTCTGTGTTCTATTCGCTTGACTTGTGTTTAAAGTAACACTCTGACTGCACTGGAGAGTTTGTGACGGTGACGTTTAGATTGTCTTCAGCACTGCTCATGGCATTGCAGCGTTCTGCAACAAGTCCCCCTTCAGAAATGCTCGTCATAAATGTGTAAAAGGACTTTGAATGCAGTGAGTGTTAGCAGGATGTACTGCATGTCTGCAGTACAACCCTGGCTTGTGATTGACTGGTTCAATTTTGCAAAAACTGGATGCTTTCATGAGAGGTGCCTCAGGCGCGAGTAATGAATATAGGCGTATGCAGAGAGAAAAGGCCCAGCTGACAGCAGGCTGAAAATGTATTGTGGTAATATGCACTGCGATGGATACCAAAACCAAATGATAATTAAGTCTAGGTGTTATAGATCTTGGATAATGCTGACGTGCCACCATGGTAGAAAACATTTCTGTTTCTACACATCATTAGTGGGATGTTATCTGCCATGAACAGTGATTGAGAGTGGTAATTATCAAACGCTCATGCATGTGGTTGGGCGATGCATGCTGCTGTATCTGCATTATTCAAAGCCTTTGTAATGGAACCGCACTAGATCCTGAGCCTTCACCCTGCGAGCTCATCGCACCTGTGTCAAGGTTCAAAACAAATAAGACGGAGAACCTTCTCAAAGTCAGGGGAAAGGACACTGCAGGGGTGGCACAGACTGTGATTGATGGCCTTTGCATTAGCGAGAGGTGTGCTGTTCAATTAATATGTGCAAAATGGCACTCAAACCAGGAGGGGGACGGTGGTCGAGCATTTACAGGCCAACAAATGGAACAGGCATTTATATCAAATTCGTGGCACTTTACGATCGCTGTCCAAATTGGTGCCAAATATATTGTTTTCCATTAAGGTTAATGTTTTTGAACAAACATGTTTACCACTCATATTTCATCCAAATAAAGGAGGGGGAATAAAGGAAGCGTGGCAGCACTAGCAGAAATACTGCCAGGGCTGATATCAAATGATCAGCATATTATTCTCCTGTTGAAGATGAATTCTGGCTGAGAACTCAGAGCAGCTTTTTGGCTGTCCGGCTGCTACCGCTCCCCAGGGTCTGTTGGAGGACTTTACTAATCAATTAAGAACAGTTCTAGTTCTGCCCCTTAAAGCCCCTCTCTTGCATATTGATTCTCTTGCTAAAGGTTATGATGTGATGTAACTGTATCTGAGAGTTATGAGCCATTTAGGCCTGAAGCAGGTCGGAAATAGACACTGTAGGCATTATCTTGGACAGATGAGATGATCACCTCAAAGGGCAAGTACTTACATTTATGGCAGTTTCTTATGGGTTGTCTAGGCTAAAGCCAAAATATGAAAATACAGTGGACTCTTTCTCTACTAAACCCCACTGCCAATACAAGTCAGCAAAAATCACTACTAATATAAACCACTACTAACATATTTGTATTATAACATATATTGTATTATATTGTATTATTTTCCTTGGTAGTGTTATTACATGCCAGTAAAAATGAAAAAATAAAACAAACAAGCTGCAATAAATAAAACAATAAACAGGTCTGTCCAAATTCTAGTGTAAAGAACATATACATGTTGCTTTCCCATAGTCTTCCATTTCTATCTAATACTAGAACCACAAATTTTGAACCTACAGTCACTGGCCACTTTATGACATATGCATATCTTATAGATGCATTTTATTGGCTAATGTCTACATACTGTAACACGCGTTTATTGGGTTGTACAAACCTGTGTTTATTGGGTTGTACAAACCTGTGTTTATTGGTATGTACAACCCTGTGCTTATTGGGTTGTACAAACCTGTGTTTATTGGGTTGTACAAACCTGTGTTTATTGGTAGGTACAAACATCAATCTTTTATCCCCTACATCTGAAAGCTGGATGCTATTTGAGTAGTGGTCTATTTGAGTAGCGGCCTATTTTATTGCATTAACAATGGTAGTAGATTGGATGTGTGTGCTAAGAAGCTATAAATATCCAGCCAACAGCAATCAAGTGGTCAGAAACTTGTTGAGTAATTAAGTGCTTGAAGATCTAACACAAATTTGAGTGTCATCAGATGTCTCTAGTGGTGCACCTAAGGTGTACACCCACAAAATAGGTGTTATAATAAAGTGGGTGGTGAGTGCAGATCCATCTGGAATACACTGAATAAAGCTAAACAAATACAGTCTGTAGCCAGTCAAAGGACAAAAAGGGTATAAATGAAACCATTCTAAACAAGTCTCATTTCTTTGTAATTTGCTGGGTTTGGACTGGTTAATGAGAGAGTAATTCTGTATGGTGGAGAACGGAAGCGAAAAGTCTATATCTGAACCCAAGATGCTAGATGGGGCCCATCATTATAACATCTGTATATCATTATAAGCAATTAAAACCAAAGTTTCCAACATTGCTCTTCTGCAGTAGAAATTCAAAACTTCCATTTAAAAAACAGACTGTATCCCTGGGCCAATGAATCTGCATACATTTTGGTCATTTTGGTCATGTGACCTTCTGTTGTAGCGAATCATATTTATGATTATGATTACCAACTGAAAAGAACAAAGTGGAAGATTACCTGCAGACAATTATGCAAACAAAACTTCTCACTTATATTCACAATGGATGTGACCTATATCATTTACCCTTATAACCTTTTTACCCCCTTTAAATCACTGATAAAATACCCGATTTCCTCATGGCATTTATATTTCTTTGTCCATAACTCATCATGTTACAGCAGAGATTAGCCTCCAGGCTTTTAAAAGTACAAGATGCCTCCTGGTTTTATGCTCTCTGGGCACACAAACCATGGCCAAGACTTAAAGAACAAAAACATCACTGGAAAAATAATGTTATTCTGAGCACAATGACTTGGGTGCTGAGTGTTATGGCTCATTTTGTGACACATTTCTTAATTGTTTTTGCTATCTGCAACCTACTAGCTATGATTTGCGTGATGAACATTTAAATGCAAAGGAATTAGTGAAGGAAGCTGTCAGTACAATGTATTGCTGTATATAACATAAATATGAAGGTAATGTGCATGTCTGGTAATGTCTAATTTAATTTGAACTCTTCTTACTGCAGCTATGTCCTCCATCAAATGTTCAACTTTTACAACCCCACGGTATTGTTGTAGTTGACAGTGCAACAAATTATATTATTTAGGCCATAACTGTATGATATTCATGAAATTTATATCAAATTATAATTTGTAGAAGAGAAGTGACTTTCTAGGTCAGACCAAAATATTGCTAGCGGTTAAAGGAGGAATGAGATAATCTTCATCATGCTGCAAGCTATCTACGACACTTCCCGTAGTTCCTGCCCCTCGCAACAAAATCAGAGCATGTCCTTGCAAGAGTTACAGTCACCAGCTAAGTACACAATTCATTTACAGATCCCAAAAGAATGAGGTCCTTTATTACTACACCCAGTTTAATCAGTTTGGATTCTGAAAGTCTTAAGGAGGGGAACAGCATTAAACAGCCTATTTGTCTTAAGGAGGTGAACAGCAGAACAGCAGCCTATTTGTTTACCTACTGTTGTGGCAGTGTATTTTTGTATACGTGTACATGTTCTTTGGGCATGGAGGGACTTATGTATTATAGTGAAGCAGCAAATCATGTCCTCTGTTTTATCAGAGAGATTATCCTCATCACAGGATTCAAAATGTGCATTGATGTGTCACTTGGGCCACCAGTGTCTTATCTTCAGAAGACACAGAGGGACAGATGGGTGGACATTACCCTCTCACACCGCTCAGAGTAAAAAATATATCTATTTTGAGGTCATGGGGGATAATAGATGTGGATTCTTAAACATGGAGGCTTTGAAGTAGCTCTGTGTGCTCAGAGAGCGCAGAGTTGGCTGTGTCACTGGGGCTCAGGTTAAATCCCACATGCCACATACCATCTGTGGCTGAGGTGTTACAAAGAAAAGGACCATCTTCTCCTGTTGATATTATCAATGTATTAGCAAATCTGCACATCTGCTAAATAACAGCCAGAGGCATACAGTACATGCTCTTATTTCAGTGCTTGGAGCTGCTTAACAATATGGTGAGGCATGTAACTGGACTCACACAGAGCAAAGCAGGAAACTGGACTTATACAGAGCAAAGCAGGTAACTGGACTCACACAGAGCAAAGCAGGAAACTGGACTCACACAGAGCAAAGCAGGTAACTGGACTCACACAGAGCAATGCAGGTAACTGGACACACAGAGTAAAGCAGAAAACTGGACTCACACAGAGCAAAGCAGGTAACTGGACTCACACAGAGCAAAGCAGGAAACTGGACTCACACAGAGCAAAGCAGGTAACTGGACTCACACAGAGCAATGCAGGTAACTGGACACACAGAGTAAAGCAGAAAACTGGACTCACACAGAGCAAAGCAGGTAACTGGACTCACACAGAGCAAAGCAGGAAACTGGACTCACACAGAGCAAGGCAGGTAACTGGACTCACACAGAGCAAAGCAGGAAACTGGACTCACACAGAGCAAGGCTGTTAAGATGTCACACTCCCAAGATTACTGTAATTGCAAGAGCCCTTAAATAAAAAAGAGAGAGAGAAAAAGAACTTTATTAAAAAATATTGCCGACATGATAAAATCCAATAAACATTCATTATTTCCTGGGGCATGATCAGGTATTAAAGTCATGTGTTCTAATTGTCCAGAATATTTGGTTACCAGCTAATCTAGAGTCCAACAAGCATCCAACCTTCCCTATGCCATGAGTCAACTCTCCACTTTTCTGGTGGCTTCACTCTAACACGTGCAATATTGATAAAAGGGTTTTAAGTGATATAGGAGGACACATCATTCACGCCTGCCCTCAGCCTGTCCTCTACCCTGTGATTTCTGCCAAGTCGTGAGGAGTACTGCTGGAGGAGATGGAGCACCTGTAAGGAGCTGTTTGCTTATTGCAGTAGTGCTCCAAATTGAAAGTCAGTTATTTCGTCAAGTTTGCTGACTCAGCCTGAACAAACTGTAGATGGTCGTCCTCCCCTGAATGAATAAAGAGAACTGGAGAGACACTGAGCTGCTCCACTTTTCATACATCATACAACCAGAATGGAAAATGTAAAGGAAAAAAGAGATGAAGGCAGGAAAGAGCTGATGGTTATATTTAATCGCTAAACAAAAATGTGACCTTGAATACTGAGTTTAGATGAATTCCTCAGAATAAGCAGAATCAACAAATTGCCTTTTCCTTGCTGGCTGCCTCAGGAGACCAGCAAGGTAATGCTCAGCTAATCCAGGGGCAATGTGGTCTTGAATATAAAGTTCCTTGGCTATGGTGTAATGCTCTTTTAATTAAGAAATATGATCATTAAGTGATGGCTGCATTAACAGCAACTTGTTAATTAGAGATTTCTGCTTAGAAATGACAATATAATTACCACACACTGGAAAATTTTGTCTCAAATGTCAATCAAATCAAGTTCTGTTTTAGCTTCTGGTCAGTTGTTTATGAAATGTTGGATATACTTATTAATTATTGCATGTAATTATCTAGTGTTTTTGGGTGATATAAATCCGCCCATGTAATTTTGTTGTTTTCTTATGTGTAGTCTGGGTATAGCTCTCTATCGTTTTTAAAAGGTCAGTGAAGATACTACATATTTAGATTGTTTCCCTAGTAACAGCATCTCCATCCTGCATCCTGATGAAGCACAGGTGCTATTAATAAACCTACAGAGGTTCCAATAATCTGTTGACTGCATCCGTCACTGAGCCCAAAAAATTGATTGTAGATGTTAGTCTTAGTTCTTTCTGTCTCTCCTTTTTGATCTATAGAAACCAGAAAGACGAACCCATCAAAATGAGAGATTATTAGGAACTCTGTGAGCTCTAGACATTACATCACAGATTCTCCTAGATTTAACCAAAAATGAGGATTTTTTGCATTTGAACAAGCACAAAATAATAGGCAGATTTGTTAACATCTAATCTAGCCAACATGCCAAACCTGTAGTTATGCCATTGCAGTTTGCAGATATTTTGTTGGCTGATGTTACTGTACCTAAGGCAGAGATCTGGAGACCTGCTGGAAGGCTGATGGCATGGGTATTTTTTGTTAATCTGCTATATTGTGAAATCCAAAAACAGTTTTCACCATAGCCCTTACAATGTACCCAGAGACTTTTACTAGAGCTCTACTTGTGCATCTGTCTAGCACCACTTCAAGTAAGAAATACAAGGGCACAGTGACACAGATGTGAAGCTGTACTCATGACCTCCCTGGTGTTCTCTCTGGGTTCATCTCCACCAACTAGCAAAAGAAGTGAATTAAAACCAACAGCAGTGTTTTAATCAAGGGGACATTAATGTGTTTTGTATATTTTTAATTCATTTTCTATTACTTTCTAATTATTTTCTAACATTTTCTTCCAGGCCTGAAATTAAACTGTACACAGTGGTAGGAAGTGCAAAGGCAGGACGCAAAGCACCAGTGGTGTTTATTGATGTGCACAGTAAAAATGAAAAACAACAAAGGATGGTGGCAAAATGGGAAACTAAACTACAAAAAAAAAAAACGGTTATATACAATGAGATAAAGAATGAACCAGCATGCTGAACTAGATAAACATGATAACCAGAAGATATAAATGAAAACCTATATACAAACAATACCCAACCAAGAACAAGACAAAAAGCAGGAATATATTCACACAGGGAAAGGACTGTGGAACATCTGGATACATTTACTATTCATACCAGGTGCTACTACGTGTACTACGTTTGCTACGAGGTGCTATAGACAATACTTAGGTGAGGTGCGTGGAGCCAGGGAGGAGGCAAGAAATACAACATATACACAACAAAGACAGACTGGCCAAGATAGACACAGGTGAGCAGGAGCAATTACTGTGATAACAGCTAAGAAAGTGAAGATAAATACTGTCTGAGAGCTAATTAGTGAAGTCAAATTTCAGCTATCACAGTCATAGTCAGTTTTAAGTAGCAATCCACAAAAAGAGAGCTAAGACATTAGCACCAGTTAAAAACAGCAGGTAAAGGTAATATTTAAAGCAATTAAATCAGTTTAAATTTGTGTTAGCTAATTCAGTCAGTCCACAAACTATATGTATATGTAAGTAACAAGGTATCAAATGATCACGTGTGCTTCCAAAGATGAGAGTATTAGTAACAAACTACACATTTTTGTTCATGGATCTCACAGAGATCTCACAAAGTTCTGCTGTCTCTCTGTCTGCTTGATAACAGGTCAAGCTGTGACCTTGATTTGCCATGAACTCTCCAAACTCACAGTGTTGGAGTAAAGTGATGATTAAACAACTAATGAGAGCAGTGTGGAAATCTGCAGCCATCTGGACCACTTTCATGTTCGTTGTGTGCAGAGATTTTGAAAGAATCACCTCCTGGAAACAGCTTTGCAGGCTGGACCGAGACATGTGGTTCAGCATCTTTTAGTGTGGGCCTGTCCTTCAAATGTGGGTGGTGTGTCTTGAGTGCTAAGACATGCTGTGTGAACTCTCACTGTCTGTCCCTCATCTATGAGGTAAATATTTGTACTGCCTGCAAATAGAATATCCCACTCAAACTAGAAAGGTTGATTTTATGTTACTGTGTCAGCCAAATCACCACATTCATTGACAGTCAGCATCCTTGTTGTATAGTTAACACAGGCCCAGTGGTTCTGAAAACACTACACATGTGTCCTCCATGCTAAATAATTAATGATTCATGAAAGGGAATCACACTCATGCAAAACACCTTAAATAAAGATAATGAAATGTGGAAAGCAAAATTAGTTGGGAATAGAAGGCTATTGCCATAGCTGAGAATCATTAAATGATAAAAGTTATTAATGGTAAAAGAGGATTTGAGCAAAATGAATGTGGGCACATTCTTTAACCATGCTACTCTATTATACTACACTGCTGAATTAAATGGTTAACACATATCAGACTGAAAATAATGCTTTTCTAATTTTATTTTTATCAGTATTAATGACTATAAACATAATAATGCAGTAAATCAACCATGCCAAAATATTTATATGTTTATCTGATTTATTTATTTTTTTGGAGCCAGAAAGTTTGGCCTGTATCAGACAACATTCCAATGTGTGTGGGAACAGTGAATGAGATGATTTTGTGTTCTTGTATATGTGTGTAGGTATTTTAAATGAGGCTGACATGTCTCTGATAAGAGATGTTGTAAAGTAAGAGTGATAGATATGCCCTCTCTCATTGTCTCAGTCACTGACAACAACTGGAGTCCAGCTGTCCATGCCAGCAGAGAAACATGCACAAAACATGGTTCCACTGTTCACATTACTCACTGTAACATGGGTACACTGTTTACATTACTCATTGTAACACTGGTACACTGTTCACATTACTCATTGTAATATTGTTCCACTGTTTACATTACTCACTGTAACATATGTACACTATTCACATTACTCATTGTAACATGGTTCCACTGTTCACATTATTCACTGTTTCATTGTTATACTGTTCACATTATTCACTGTTTCATTGTTATACTGTTCACATTACTCACTGTTTCATTGTAATACTGTTCACATTACTCACTGTTTCATTGTAATACTGTTCACATTACTCACTGTTTCCTTTCTTCATTGGAATAGCCAAAGCCAGAGAGGTTACAGCCCAAATGGCTGATTTAATTTCTCTAATCTTTGCCACATTTCTTTTTCACTGGTCCAACTCTGGTACCAAAACTGTGCTCCATTTTCTATTGTCTGCACCTTGCATTCGACAACATGAAGGTTGGTTGTGCTCTTGATTTGTAACCTTTTGGAGTGAGTGGTTTTGTCACAGGAAGGGATTTATTTTTAAGCTGTAGGAGTGGGCGTTTTCTGTAAGTCTTAATATGGATTACAGAAGCAAAGGCTGGGCCTCAGGGGACTAGACCCATATTACTGTTCGTCATGATCAGCACACAAACAGCTCAACACTGTTCTTTCTTACTCTACCTCATCTTCATCTTTTCCTTTTCCTTATATTTCTTCTCATTTCAGCTCTTCATGTTTTGTTGTTTCTGTTGTAGAGCATCAAGGCCTGAAACCAACAGGAACACCTTTCTTCCAATCATAAATGAGCAACATCTGTCATGGGTACGCATCTGCAAGCGTCTGCTCTTGGTCTTTGTCCAATCCCAGAGGAGCGCTGGAGAGAGATGGGTGAATAATACTTATGACGCTCGGATGCTACGTGATCACACAGCGTAGTGAGTTTTCTCATTAAGCTCATCCACCATAATTTCATTTATGAGATGGAACTGTGGTCATTCTCCATAGCAGGAAACAAATATTTCACAGCAGGAGATAAATATTTATTTGACACGCATGCATTCGAAAGCTGAAAATATGCGTACAGACATGACAGTACATATGTATCATCTTCCAGTCTATTCTCTCTGTGTGTGCACATGAGCAATGTGTATCTGTGTGTGTGTGTGTGTGTGTGTGTGTGTGCGTGCGTGCGTGTGTTTGTGTGTGTAACTGTGAGTGTGGGTGTGTGTGTGTGTGTGTGTGTGTGTGAGTATGTGTTTGGGGGTTAGTGTGTGTGTGCATGGGGGTTAGTGTCTGGATGCAGCATTACTTTGGGGCTGTGGAAAATTCAGGCACTTAATAAATTATTACTGAACAGTGAAAAGTTTTTTTGGCTATTAAAATTGAGCATTATTTTAATGGTACGAGTGTCAGACAGTCTTCTTTATCTGATTATAATAGACAGTATCAGTCAAACATTTGGCCAAAAATAGTTTCGATTATTTTTTGTTTTGAAGGTATCAAAACAATGAAATGACAGATATGTTGTTACATGTGCTTATGCTGTGGTAAACAAATATTGTAGCCACCCATTACTACTGAAGACAGCTCTGAATGCTTTAGTGTTCTCCTAAGCAGCTTCATGAATTCTCATATATGCTGAGATCTTGTATGGTGATAAGCTAAAGTTGTCATTGAAAACTCCTAAATGCTAAATTACTTTTTTTATTATATCTATTTTGGTTCTGGAAAAATAGTATTTCATATTTATATTGAATAATTTTCACTATTTATTTTTGTTTAAAAAAATTATACACAAACCAATCAATTCAAATGACTTTAAAATTATTAATAACATACATTTAACTGTCTAAAATGTTGATTGTATATTGTCAGAGGTTTGAAGTATATTATTATGCATGCGATTGTTATTAATTACATTTTCACTCCTGAAAAATGGATTTGTAAACTGTCAGTAATTCCTGTATGATCCTACCCAGTACAGGTGTAAACATGCTCTAATTAAAGCTGATATTCTGTAACCTCATAGCAACTGTTTCCGTTCAAACCCAGTAGGCTGGAGAAGAGAGCCAAAACACCTTCGATAGTGGCAGACTTTATCTCTTATCTACAGACTGCATTGTATGCCTTGTGTATGTGTGCAGCATGTGTATGTGCAGTGAGGTTGGTGTGTGTGTGTGTGTGTGTGTGTGTGTGGGTGCCGCACTCTGTTCTGCATCAGCTGTCAGCCTTTAGGAGGTCCTTATGTTTTATTTCATTGAGCCTGAGAAGTGAGTATCAACACCATCCTGACAAAACACCTCAAATTTGCTTACATGGGCACTTGCACACACACCTGTTTGCCTTTTCTCATCACGTCTGCATCCGTTCATCCTCTGGTCTTCTATACATCCATTCAACCTTCCGTCCTTCACACACCTATCGATCCATCCGTCCATCTCTCCTCTTACTTTTCATGCAGAAGCACCATGAGAGCCTCTGTCTGACACTAAACTCACACTGGCAGAAGGTCTCAGCTCATTGCCACAACACTTATCTTTTAATTAACATCCACATACTCACAATTCATTACACACTCGGTTCTTCACGTCAATGTAAGTCACATAAGTGGCGGATCATTAGAATGGTAATTGCATTTTGCAGCATTAAGAGACGTAATAAAGCTGATATTAAAGTAATGGTTGAAGATCTGTGCTTAAGAGCAGGACAGAGGTATGCAGGACCTGCTACTGTGTGTCACATAAAACAAGTCTTGAAAAGATGCTTGAAAAGAAAATGTCATTTTCTCCCTCTCCCTCTCTGTATACAGAGAGAGAGAGAGAGAGAAAGAGAGAGAGAGAGAGAACAATGTATGAACACTTGATTTTTTCAGAAACAATGTAATTTACATTTTGATCAACATTTGAAGGATTTTTTGTAAAGGGTACACCATGACATTAGAACAGTGTTTTACAAAATAACTAAAGAATATCCACATGAAACCTTTATTTTGCAAAAAACGTAATGATCATAAGAAAGATTACAGAGAAAGATTACAAATAAATTTTCTGAAGGTTACAACAGTCAGTAATCAGTAGGAAGTGAACAGGCCTTTGCTTTGAATGACTTCAGCACAT
>JAOXYF010000008.1:6265057-6276668 GCA_028565775.1 Sternarchorhynchus goeldii
TGCCAGATTAACACCAGTAACTTGCAGGTATCTGAAAGTGTTCTCTAATTTTGATCAGTGTTCTTTTTCAATTATATTATTTAAGTTTTTATGCTGTGCTTTAGAATATATACAATTTATAAAATAAGATTAAAATACTGCTATTTCACTCCTTGTCACGGTGGCCGTCTCCTCTGTCTCGTTTGTGTGTGGGTGTGTCCGTATGGGGGTGTGTCTGTGTTCGTTGGTGTGATATGGGCAGAGTGCGTGTGAGTGGTTTCGTGAATGTTCGTCGGTGTTCGTGAATGTTCGTCGGTATTCGTGAATGGTCGTTGATGTCATGATCGTTAGTGTTACTTGTGTCACCTGTGTCTCGTTAGGGTGTGTGTATATAAGCGTGTGCATGTCACTTGTCGGTCTTTGATTCATTGTTATGTTATGGTGCGTTTTCGTGGTAAGCGTTTTGTAGGTCGTCTTATGTGAATTGTATTTAAACCGAAAATAAACGGTTTTATATTAACGCACGCTGGAGTCTTGCTACGTTTGTTTCAGCTTTCCGGAACTCAACGTGACACTCCTGTTAGGATAATTTCAGACAGGACTACACAATGACCTTGACATTTAGGAAATTGTTTGATGTTTCTCTAATTTTGATCTCATATATATAACGTGACATTTTTTCTTGCATACACAGTCAGTTGTTAGCATGAGGTAAATAATATTATGTTAAAGTATGAATATCTGTAGTTATGAATCAGAACAAAAACTGATATTACTGTAAACCTAACTGATGTGCTATCAGTAACAGTTTTCTATGAATAAGGAACTACAAGTGAATTGTACTCAAAATGTTTAGCTTTTTTAATTTTTGAAATTTGAAATTACACTAAAATGTTCCAGAACAACAGGCTGATCACCCCTCAACGCACAATCCACCCAACCTGGAATTCTAGGAAGACGGGCAATTTCCTGCTGAAACCTAGCAACTAAATACCTGTTTGAAACTATAAATCTGTTTTGAGGAATGCATAATTTGGAGATTTTCTCAAATATTACTGTGATAAATAATTTATATAAATAATATATTTTATTTGTATAAATAATAATGTTTTATTGAAATAGTGCTTCAGTTATGCATTGTTCATTTTAAAATCCTTACTAGATTCCAGTGTGGTGTATTATCCATAAAAGATTTCAAAGGTGTATTAACATCAGAACACAATTACAATTAATTCACCTGTTATCCATGAAATTCTTAATCTCCATCTGAATTTCATTTATTACTTGGACAAGCAAACCTATGGTCTTATCCTTGAGGATAAACAACCAGATATGACTGATCATTATTCACAAGTTCCCATTCCAGCCAAACATTACAGACACAGGGACCTTCTGTATGTGCGTAGTGAGACGTCCCCAGTACACATTCACAGCCTTGTGAGGCCTTTTCATTAAGATAGACTTGGTTGTGTGTACAGTGATTGCATTCTGGACATTTTAAACCTGTTGATCAGGGATTAGTGGACATGGGGAATGAGATAGGGCTATGACGAAGGGCTATGAAAAAAAGATTTGAAGAAGGATATATCAATGGGACAATGTTAATACAGAAACCAAAACAAAACAAAAAATGTAATGATTATATTAATACTATATACTATATATTATATTATACTATATACTATATAAAATGTAATGGTTATATTATACTATATTGGGGTTTTATTACACTGATTATATTTTACTATATAGGGGCTTTATTATACTGATTAAATTACACTATATAGGGGTTTTATTACACTATATAGTCTTATTACAATATAAAGGAACCTATTTTAATTTAACATGTTAACTAGTATTTTAAATATTTACGGACATTTACACCACTTGTTAGTACTTCAAAGTTTTTATGTATTGATCTGTTTTTAAAAAGTAACATTATAGTTTCAAAAACAACCAAAACTGGTGATGGTATCCAAATCCACAAACATGTCAGCATTCTGAATCTCTATTATTTCAGACCTAGATAGTTTCACTTACAACATATAACTTTTGTTCATAAGCAGCTCTATAGGGTTGTCAAAGAAACCGTATTATCCAAATTTACACAGTGATTTTTCCCCAGTGCTTTTCTTTTTACTGCTGAAAAAAATTCATATGTATAGTACATTCACAATTAACAATGCAGTCTGTTTGCTGGGGAAAAAGGGAATTAATTAAACTTGAAATGAGACCTTGTTTCAAGTTAGCATTGAGCTAAATGAAATACAGTATATTACAGCTGTAAACAACATTTATTAGCCCACATCATTAGCTTGGTGTCAGATTTGCATGTTTCAGTTCAAAAACACCATTAACTCAGTTTCACTTTAACATTTATGTTCAGTGGCAGGAAAAATTGCAGCCACTAAATTCACCAAAGCAATCGAATACAGATACACTCGCATTTTAAACATCTTAGAGCCAAATCAGACCAGCAGAGGACACAGTTTTTCAAATATGCTGAATTGAGCCTTTGCTTTCTCATTTGCATGATTTGTTATTGTTTGAGATGATGAATAAACCAAAAGCGCAGATGAAAAGCTGGCTCTCGATAAAACGGAATGTGTTGGTAGTGGAGCATGAAGCTAATCTAAGGCCCCTCTTCATTCTCCATTAACCAGGATGTGGTTGGGGCAGAATGCATTTAAATGACAATGTGTGATAAAAGCTTTCTGACTCTTACAGCCCCATCCCTCCTCTAAGCAGAGAGCTGATTACCTTTGCTGAGTGTATTTTCACAACTGCTAAAATTAATCAAAAAGATTTTGCTCATTCTCTTGCCCATAATTAGAAAAGACACCTTACTCACCAATTTTCACATAAGCAAATTTAATCTGCATAACAAATCAATCCTTGAACTTAGTGTAAACTTTTTATTAATGCAGGATACTCACTGAAAATAATAATGGATGTTACATTTTGAGTGAAAAATGCAGGGGCCTTTGAAGAGAAAGGACTGATGACATCATCTCTGTGGGGAGCAGAGTTTGATGCAATTCTGATGACACGTCACATTAATGTCGCACTAAATTTGCCAGACATCCAGACATATTGATTTAAATTAGACTGCCAGCAACTAAAAATTGTTATGGCTTATGTCTGAAAAGAAAAGCAGTGGCATGAAATCAAAAATGACGACGAACTAAATGTTTGAACTTCCCGTTGCCACAGGCAGAGACAGGGGGAGATAGACAGATTGTCTAGAAAAGGTATCATTTTAAAATTCATACAAGTGTGTGTTCTTTTGCTAATGGTCATTTGGTGATGAAGGGCAAGAAATGGAGGAAAAGAGAGAAAATGCAAATGGAGGGAAGTAAGAAAGGAGTGAGTCAGCTGTGTCTGAGCTCAGAGTTAATCAGAGAGTCTCATAGTCGGTCTGAGAGAGAGCCTAATCAGACGTTTCCAAAAGCTGCTGATTTCTTTATCAACAATTGAGCTCTGATTAACGTTAATCTAGAAGCGGGACACAATGGTGTGCTTAATCAAATCTAACATTCACTGTTTCACAGAGCACTCCTCAGCCTCTTAACTTTGTTTCAGGTCATTGTAGGTTTGAGTTTGATGATTTCCTTAAACTGGAATGAGATCAGCAGGATTAGTGAAAGACATTAAGACGAGATGGCTGTCTTGCCTATGTAGTGTTCTAGAAACTTTCAATTGATTGTTAAGTATAACTTTAGCATCTTGAACAGGCATTATCTTCTCTACTCTAATCATTCTAACCACACTGCTGTCTGAAGAGAAAGCACTGGCAGTCATTTCTAAACAGAAGAAGGCACATCTATCAGAATTCTTTGCTCTTACATGCTACCATCTCGGCACACGTGAAAGGAAGCTTTACCAGTGGGACAACAATGCCAAGACAGTGATGTGTTTTATTTTGTTTAAGCACCATGGCACTTCAAACCATACAGATGTATGATAAAGGTCTTACATGTTCTATACCCTATGTTCAGGTATGTTGGCCTCATTAATAAATCTTATTATTAAAGCTAGGATAACAATCATGTAAAATGTTTTCCATATGCAACTGGAGAAAACTTGGCTTTACAGCATGTTTGTTGAGCATAATCCACTCTTCTCCATCAAGATAAACCTCTGAGCTGATGTTCATTAGTGCAGCATCAGCACCAGCCTCTGACTGATGGTGAGGTTATTTTCTTTGATTCTTTCTTTCAGTTTTTATGCCTTGTATCCATACATTTTATTGTTTCCATGTGTCCTGCCACTCCACAGTTCATTAGATAAAATTGATGTGTATATTAAAAAATCAAATGCAAATAAAACATAAAATATACTAATAAAAACAACATATTGGTGTAGAAAAGTGGGCAAAGAGATTGTTCCACTATCAGTGTCAGAATGAATCCAAGACAATCACAATACTACACTCAGAATTCTTGCTAAGACAGTATCTGATCCATTGACAAAAACTGCAAGAATCACAACACTGTAACTACTGAAGACATTTCCTATGCAGTTTCTGCCTTTTAATCTATTAAATATTTGGCATGCAAATCACATGATAAACTTCACATTAAAGTGTAGCAATTTTAAGCATTTTGGGTTATCACTATGGTTAACATTAGCACCATGAAAGCCCTTCTGGATAATGTGAAGGTTCAGTTTTAGTTTGTTTAATGCTTGTACATATATTGTGTCTGTGCACCATAAAACATGAAATAAGAAAAAAAATCTGAGCTGCATCCTTCTGGTTTTGGTCTTGTCTCAGACACATCTAACCCCCTGAGATGATCTTAATCTCATGTCAGACTCAACCCTCAACTCTTAGACCTGATTGGTTAGGGACTTGGTCTGGACTCAGTTAAGATGGCCTCTACATACATCCGCATATTGTTGTGCCCTTTCTTTTTCTCTCTCTCTTGCTCTCTCTTTCTCTGTTCCATCCATCCCTATCTCTTTCTCTCTGCTTTCTCTTCTGTTTCTGTTCAGTTTCTTTCTGTCTCTCTCTTGGCCCTGTTCTGGGTTTATTAGTCACGCTCTGTCTGTCATGTGCTTCGGTCCCTTTGAGATGAATCTCAGTCCAACCCCTCCATCTGTCTGTCAACCCTATGACCACCAGGGAGAAAGAAAGAGAGAGAGAGAGGGACTGAGACAGGTAGGCAGACAGACAAATAGAATTCACCCGTCGAGTGAGACTGAGAGACAGCCAGAGCCACACAAACACAAGAAAGATGAAGAGACATGAGGAGAAAGACATGCCATCAGGAGACACCCATCTGCAGCACACAAAGGCTGTCTGAGTGTGAGTTTGAGACGTGCATGCTGGTGCTATTAGGGGGATTGTGCTGCACCATGGGAAACCTGTAAGTGCTGAGATGGAAACCATGGCGTAACAGTGATGACTCCCAGGAGCCATGCTCAGCAGAGATGCTCACTTGGCATGAGTTTTGAATTGTTCGGGAATGTCTCCTAAAGAAAAACTTTTCCATTTCTCACAGAGGTTGCTGACTTTACCTCATTGCAGCTAAATAAAGAATTATAACTTAATGCAGTTTCAAAATAATAGCAACTTTGAGTAAAGGGAATAAAAGACTCATTGCTGTTTTAAAGGCCATGCTCTTTTAAAACGTTTACATATGCAATATCTGGAAATATTAATCAGGTTTAACATGACCTGGTAGTGCTTTTCAACCTAGAATGAGAATGTGGACTATTAATACTCATTTGCTTTTCTCCAGAGCAAATGAAGGAAAATATTGGATGCAGACACTGCATTCACGCTTCCTCTTTCTAAAGGTCCAACTATGTAGGTGTAGATAGAAAAGCTGTACCTTTAGGTGTTTTACCTAGTAGAAGCATCGTACATTGAAAGGTATCATTCTGAATTGTGCTACTTCGCTGAATAATTATGGAGCTAATGGATCTGAAAATATATAAGAATGCTTATTTGGTCTGAAGAACATTGTGGAACCAAAAGGTCAATGTCAAATACCAAGCTCATTGTGTTCATTGCCAGGACTGGTTTAATGTGGGAAGACTCCATCAGACTTCACCCTCCATCTCATTGTGCCCTCCTTTTGATTCTCATTTTCACTCCACTTAATGACATGTAATAAGGATTTGTTTCAGGCTCTTCCACTTCCTTCACAAAGTGGAACTCCTCTGGGTTCAAGCCACTCTGACAACCGCCAAGCTGTAATTTCCCTCCCTGTCATCATTAGATTAGCGCTTGTAGAGTCGGAAGAATGAGCTGACTTGGAATGCAGCCACAGGGGTCTAATGCTCATCTCCTCAGTTTGTTTGCAGGTAAAGAGCTGGAGGAGAGCAGGTGGGGGCCTACAAACAGTGCCCTCACACACAATCATCATCACTCTTGGCCTGCTGCAGTAAACATTATGAGATTTTTTTCTGAATCACTTTTATAACAAGAGGATGAGAATAAGTTCACAAGTTGTTTGAAAAGCAATCCAAGCTGACTTCTGAGACATTCCTTCCACTTGCCGTAGGTTGAAAGAAATGTCGCAATAACTCCCAGACCCTTAGAGCTTCATTCTGGCTTTGCAGAACCTCTCATGGGACTCGAGGGTTCTTTTGAAGACCCATTAAAAAGCCACAAAGCATTGAGAGGCGAGTCACACTTAAATGCTTCCCCCTCATTCTCCTGAAGTTCTGGCTGGCCGAGAACAGCCGCTGGTGGTTGCCTGATTGACTTTACCCATGAAGGGTAATTGATTGGTGGGGATTATGTGAAAAGCCTGGCTCTTGATAAAGACAGGCAGGCAGTGGCAGGGCAGTCCAGTGAACCTTCACACATGTCCCTGTCTCAGCCCATTACAGGGGAACTTACCTGTTCTGTCACACCACGCAGGGGTGTTCATTACATGCTATTGCCCTCTCTTCTTTCTCACTTGATTAAAAACTACCTTTCTGATCTACTCCAGTCTCCCCCTTCCTCTGCTTACCATGAGGAACACAACTGGAGTTGATACAGAATGAAACAACATTTTTGTTTAAGTCTAAGATTAGTATATAGTACAAAGTAACCAATGAACAGGTTATGTGGTGTAATTCTAATGTCTCTGGAAACAGTATGCTTTTGCCAGGCCTGCCTGCAGATCTAGCTACTATTACTTACACATGATAACTTTGTTGAATTGTAGAACTTTGTGATACACCAAAGGACATAATGTTCATGGTGTCATAACAAATATATAAAAAAATATTTAAATATTTAAAATATAATAAAAATCATAATAATCCCAGTTGACATAATAAAATCAATAGAGACTAATGGGGATTTCATTTAATGAGAATACAAGATTATAAACTCTACACAACATCAGTCTCTGGTCATTTTCTAGAAGAGTGTACTAGACTTGATGTTTGACATTTGATAGTTTTCCTCAGTGAACAGTGAACTCATATGTCAGTACTTTAAATTCACAGATTGCATATTAAATGTCAGTGCAGCACTGTTCTTTTGCTGAGAAGTCATTTTTAAGACGGAAGAGAAGAGTCTTATTATGTCATTTTATGAGCAGAACTGCAGTGGATTCTTTTTAACTCAGCAGGTGTTTACAAGTAAGAGAAGTTACAGGATAAATAAATGAAATCTTAGCTTTACCAATGAACTTCTCCCGGAAGATCAAACTCAATCAGTCTATTTAGTGGTGTGGAATCTTACTCGACTAAACATTAAACGTATCGAAACACATGACAGATTTAATTTAGAATTTATCTAGAATATATAGATACGGTTGGCATTCAGTGTGCACCTGAAATAAAATAAAAGATGTTGCATTTTAAATGTACTGTAGAGAGCAGAACAGCGTTAGCGTGAAGTTCATGTACAGTAGTTCATCTAGTCTCTTCATACAGGCCCCCTAGTGGTATTTACGGTGCTAAATTGTGCTTTAGCGGAGCCCAGAGCTTCTGAAATATTTTGCATTTTGTAGAACTTTGACGTCACTGTGACCCGCACCGTAGGTCGAAATGCTGGCCATAGTTTTAGATGGAAGTCGACTTGTCCGGATTGTTTATTGCCGGTATTTTAGATTCAGTAACGATTCAGCTTACCGGCCAAATGAGTAGGCTTTGATTACGGTCATATATTGTTACCGGTGTTAATCACTACTGCTACGAAATAAATGCGGAGTTAGAGTGTGTATTTTCTGTGTATGCCTGCAGAAAGGTCCGTCTATTAAGATCCCGTAACGAGCGGCGTTAGTATTATTAGTATTATTAACTAGAATGTGTTAGACCAGTGACAGACAACCTCACGAAGGACCTCGTGCCTGCCACAGGCTATATGAATTAGAGGTCTAATATTGAAACAACTACCAATGCACTCAAACTGCTACGTTTAAAGAACGTCTTTTCTTCAGCTTTTGGTTTATATTAATTTAAAGAGATATACATTATTGACTATGCATCTTTGTTTACTTTTTACCGGGTACCGTTTTGACGGTCTGACAGGGTTTTTAGCAGTAAATTACCAGGTAATTGATATTACCCTATACGTATTTACATAACACACAATTTATATTAATATATTCATATTAGCAATGGTGGAGAATAAGCATCATAGAACACCTTTTCTGTTCAAGAACTTTTTTTCTCTTCTCCCTCAGATGCTCTTTCACTAAACAGCACTGAACTGCATCTAATTCGAGCACAACTAGACCAATCTTGACTGTATAAATGGGGTGGACGTACCCAAACGTAACATACATCGACAATATAAACAAACAAACAAACAAATGAATGAATAAATAAATAAATATTTGCTGAACAAATCAGAAATCAGATACAACTGAAGTACACAAAGCACAAAACACACACTCACAACCAAATAAACGATTACAAATGTAACTAATAAACGAGTAGCGGGAAGGCGCATGGAATGCTCTACGTGCTCCGCTCCGCTCGTATAGGAGCCCAAATCTGTGGCGGACGCCTAAAGAAACGCTTCGGACAGAGATCCTTCATTAGCTTTACTACAGTACAGTATATATACATCACAGGCTATTAAAGGCAATTTGAAAATGTGACTTTCCAACCAAATGTGACTTTACATTTTTCCAAGCAAATTAAGCTAAACTTGCATGAAACTAATACATTTATTAATGATTAATTCATTTTTCAATAAATGAATGTGTTAATGTGACCTCAGATGTATGAACGTTTTCTTTTAGATACCCAATTTTAAATTCATTAATCCATATATTTTTTACAAACGCTAAAGGCAGGGAAGACATGAGGCAAGGCAAGGAAGATTAGCTCTGTGCTGCAGGTTATTTAATATTATTGTGTGGCCTAAACCTTGTGAGACTTCTGCTACTAACTTGGACTTCAAAATCTGTCTGTTACCTGGCAGTGTACATAACCGTGTACATAACCATGTACATAACTGTGTACATAACCATGTACATAACCATGTACATAACTGTGTACATAACTGTGTACATAACCATGTACATAACCATGTACATAACTGTGTACATAACCATGTACATAACCGTGTACATAACTGTGTACATAACCGTGTACATAACTGTGTACATAACCATGTACATAACTGTATACATAACCATGTACATAACAATGTACATAACCGTGTACATAACCGTGTACATAACCGTGTACATAACCATGTACATAACCATGTACATAATCGTGTACTTAACTGCTTCAGAAACCACTGCTCTTATGTAATATGCTCATCAAATCTAGGAAATTCAAATTTTTACAGATAGAGGTTTAATGATTTACAAAACACAATCAACCCTGAAGGCACATCCTTAAAAATCACTGCATTACAAAAACAAAAGTTCCCTACAGTTAGGGTTTAGGATTGAATCCCAGCTGTGCCTTGATTTGATGTGTATGCTATAGACCACAACTGCCCCCCAGGATAAATATGGCTTTTTCTCATTGGAAGACAAGGTTCACACACTCACATACGCATACACACACTCACATACGCATACACACACTCACATACGCATACACACACTCATATATGCCAATTTGTTTTTACACATTGTCATTACTGCCTTTTCTAGTCCTAAATAAATAAATAAATAAATAAATAGATAGATAGATAAATGGCTCTGGAATGGAATTAAGTTGTAACATTTGTAATGCTTGAAGCAAAGAACAGTTTCTAGCTGCAGGTTTCATACTATTGAACAGAGGCATCTCCAGCTCTAAATGATCCTTGTTTATAGATACCTCTGGCTCACTTATTTGTTAGGAAGTACTGGGGAGTTATTGACATCCACCATTGATTAAATTCATAATGCATCAATTCCAGGCTTTCTTTGATAGCTGTGTTTGCGCCCTCTGACCCATGCTCAGTGTGAATTTATGACTGCAGTTGGTAATTACTGTATGTCAGGGAAACACTAACTTGATCGTTTTCCTCTGACACTCTTTTGTAAGATCAATATTAGAAACTGAGATACAGCACTTGTATGACTTAGCTTAGTGGTAGAGTTCACCATTCCAACATTGTTGCCATGATAAACTGTGATTATATTGTTGTTATCACTTTCTAATGAGGGCAATTACAACTTCCAGAATGAGTGATCTTGCAGTAGTCACATCAGACATAACATCAGACATAACAACAGTATTTTTACTTACTTTGCTGTATAAGTGTCACCAATCCTGTGGCTCACTCAACCCTCATTTCCAGTTACTATATCTGTCATGACCTTAAGCAATCATGAACTTCAGCTCTGGATGAAATTCAAACCATTTCATTAAATTCCTTTTGAATGCCGTTGGGGAACTTTGTAAGTCAACTTATATGTTTCTTTTTTTTTTGTTTATCTCTTCATTGCATCTTTTTTCTGTATGGCAGTTTAATTCTAGATAACCTGGCAACCAGCCAGTGAGCCATCATAGATTGTTCCCAAAGCAATAAACCTTATCTATTCACCACAAAGTAGATTACAAAGGCCTGTAAATGCTGCACCATAGCTTATCGTACAAACATTGTACAGATCACTGCCATTGATTCGAATTGGACGCTGCTTCAGAAAACTGAAGTGGAGCAAGGAAGATGTCGATACAAGCAAGGGGAAGTAATTAAAAAAGGTAATCCCTGATGAGACTGGGTAATGATTGGAGCCTGCAGCCTGTGACTAAGCTATGACTTTTCACTCTGCTATATTTGGTGCTGCCTGATCTCAGGGATGGTCTGCTAACATGCGCTGTGATTGAAAGCCTTTTGTTTACACACTTTGTGGTTCCATGTTTTACAGGAACTATTCCACTGACAAATAAACCCACAGATCTACAATTTCCCAGGAGTGATAAGGTATTCACAGAGGCACAATATCCTTTTAATTACTGGTGATCCCCTCTGCTAATTTTTATTCAGTCTCCTGTGAAATGGCACAACTAATATTATTCATACCTTCCAGTCACTCTTGTCTGCACTTTTATATCTGGTCTTGTAGATCTCAAATTTCCCTTACAGGGGACTGTACGTGTTGGCTCATTAGAGTGGTCACTAGGTGCTGTTGTTTTTAGCCCTGAAACTGCTTCATCTCCCTTCACCTCTAAATGCCACACTTCACTGTTACTAGGTCCTGTTTACAGTTTTCCCTCTTCTCTG
>JAOXYF010000008.1:6276768-6294646 GCA_028565775.1 Sternarchorhynchus goeldii
CTGCTTCATCTCCCTTCACCTCTAAATGCCACACTTCACTGTTACTAGGTCCTGTTTACAGTTTTCCCTCTTCTCTGACAATGCAAGCTCATTTGAGACTTTTAAGGTAAATACATTTTCCAGTTAAGGATAAAAATTTCAAATTGGTCATTGCACAAATAAACTTAATTTTCACATTGGCAGTTAATAAGTAGTGGTTTGATGTCTAAACAGACATAAAAATTTTGATTGTTAGTATGTCTTGGGAAAAATAGGGAAACTACTGAAAGCAAGCCATGGTTGTTTCTTATTATAGCCTTGTTGTAAGGCTGTACAGCTGTGGCTTATAAAAGAGCTGGCATAAAATGGCTGTCTTTTACCCTGTGATATTGGTTCTGAGTCATTGACCTTGATGAGAGGGCTGTCTGCTTTATGATCTTTGTGATGCTGACATTTCTACGCATGAATCTTTCTTTTTTTTCTGGGAAATAATCAGGACTACAGACATCATTCTTGCTCTTCTAATGAATGCTGTATAGGTATCACTGCATCAGCTCTGCGAGAGCACAGTTCACACTTGAGGGCTTAGGGTATGTGGCTGCTGGTGAGTGGGGAAACTGTTTTTGTTTAGACAGCAATGGTCATGGGTCTCTAAATTGGTGCAATAAGTTCAATATTAATTCCAAAAAGAAAATGAAAAAAGCAATTTGAAAAAAGGAAAAGAGAAGGACAGCTTTGTGGGCTCTTGACCACTGTTTCAATTATTCTAGTTATTGTATTCCTCTGCTGGATAGGGTAGAGAAACAAAAATCTGCTTGCTCTTTTTCTTGATCTATCAGCTCGTTCTTTATGTGGGACCTGAGCAGCAGCAGGATTCAAGGCCGCTGAGAGTCGTTTCTGCTAAAATAACTTCGATGTGGGGCATGTGCATTTTACCAAAACCCTTCACATTAACAGACTGGGCCGAACAGAGGCAGTAAGTAGGCAGTGGGATTGGGAAAGATATGAGATCGGTTAGAACCTCACCCTGCCATCACATGATGTGTGAGAAATGTTTGTCAACTTCTCCAAAAGGATATTCCAAACATGTCAGAGTTCATGTCTCCACATGTTATCTCCACATGTTACCTCCACATGTTATCTCTACATGTTACCTCCACATGTTACCTCCACATGTTACCTCCACATGTTATCTCCACATGTTATCTCCACATGTTATCTCCACATGTTATCCCAATACAGCATGATGATCATTTTTCAAAACAACTAATAGATAGGGCACCTTCATTGGACATCTTTTGGTATAGACATGTAATTTAGAGGGCCAGTGATACTCTGTTATGGTTGTGGTTTATGGCTTTGCCTTTAAGTTATTTTAGTGTTTGTTCTTTTCATTGGTGCTGACCATGACCTTTTCCCAAAAGGTACATAGCACTGTATTACTATACAATTATCCCAGACAGAAGTTTGATATTGCCATCCTGCATGCTTCATTTGTTCCAGCTTCATCTGTTCCAGCCTACAGACACCTGTCTCTGTCTTTGGCCCTACAAGTTATGACACTCTGGACAGGGGACGTGCCATGCATCCACAATGATACAGATCCATGTTACGTGATACAGATATTATGTTACGTGATACAGATATTACATGTTGTGTGATACAGATATTATATGTTACATTATACAGATATTACATGTTAGATGATACAGATACATGTTATGTGATACAGATATTACATGTTACATTATATGGATCCATGTTATATGATACAGATATTACATGTTGCTTTATACAGATATTACATGTTAAGTGATACAGATACATGTTACATTATACAGATATTACATGTTACGTGATACAGATATTACATGCTACATGATACAGATCCATGTCACAGCAGAAACACTGCTGTGCCATGTGGTCCTGTGGTCAGAAAATAACAAGTGATGAATCAGGTAGAAGTTGGATAATAAAACTGCACATGGCAACAAATTGTAACTGTTTACTTCTAAAATGCATTTTTAGCCAGTGATTTGGGGGACAAGGTAGCAAAGAATATGTGTGTATGTGTGAAAACAAGACCCCGAATGCTTGGACTGAATTTTGTATTCCATCATTTATCAAATGTCCCATATTGATTACTGTCATGTAATTTAATGGCAGTTTGAGAATATGATGCATTAGGTGCAAACCCTGGGTGCCTCTTTGAACACTCATCACTCGCCCATGCTGTTGTCACTTTAATAAAGTGCTAATTTCTCACCTGCCTGCCATGGTAAAAGAGCAACTTATTTGTACCTGTAATTTTATGAGTAATAAGGTTTTCTGCCAGGGACACTGGGGCTCGGCTGCCTGCTGCACAGATGGCTGATGACTTCCCTTTCATTATCTCTACTGTCTTTAAAAAATACCTAACACAATTGTAGGGAAAGCAATTAGTACCACGCTGTCAGCATTATAGAACCAAGGCCCGTAATTACGGCAATGAAAATTGTGACAGTTTTGATGGCACTGGCTTCAGCGTAACGCCAGCCCCCTTCTCTCCCTGTTCTTTTTTTACAAATCTTTCTATCACACACAGACTGAGAACAACAGTGCATAAACGCCAGACTAGAAATGCAAAGATGTATGGGCTTCACTGTTCATCCTGAAAAAACATAGCACCTGTGATGTGTTTTGTTTGGCCAACCCCTTTATGTTGTCTGAAAAAATAAATGAATAAACAAAAATGTGAAAATGACAGGTCATAGTAATTATGTTAGAAAATAACCTCTTTAATAAGAATTAAGAATTATCTGAATGTTTCTGTAGCCAGTTAGTATTAGTTTATAGAGTGTGGTATACAGGAAAGCAGGCCTGTTTGTTGTCTTTCTAGTTGCCTGTGTTCCTAGGTGCATCATCTCAGACGAAAGGCTCATGTTGAATTTATAGGGCAATTCCTTCCTGTTATGGGCCTAAATGACTTTCCTGAATGAGATGGAAGCTGTTCTGTCACCATGGTCTATCAGCACATGTTCAGACTGATTCAGGAGAATGTACTTTTCCTGCTCGCTCACCCATGACTGGGTCTTGAAATGATGCTATGTAATCACACACCCAGACATGGGAACACACACACACACACACACACTCAAAGTTGGATACGACATGAGAAAACAGTTAACCGACAGGTGTAAATTAAAGCTGCATTTCAGAAGGGCATACCAAATTATTATATTTGCTGATTGCTAACAATAGTGTCTTTTGATCACAATGGGGAATAATTATTTTGAGGCATCTAAAAGTTGCAGTTAATTTACAGAAGTACCTATAAGTCTGAATTTTCATCTAGGAAATATGATGAATAGGGAACTCAGATGATAGTGATACTTTGTTTGAATTTTGCTTTCTTGAATGCTTTCATTCAGCTGCTATTCAAAACCTGCTTATTTTCTTCATGTGTGAATCATAACAGTTAGGCACTGAAATTGATATGCTTAGAAACACACTGTTACTTACAATACACATTCTGATTTAAGATGTTCCACCATCATGTTTTCACTTGAGTGATTGTTGGCAGGTCACTTTCCCTTTTGTTTTTTGCACCAACCTGTCTGCATTTCAATTCCAGTAAACAGCATTTCTTTTCCACCATAGTTTGAAAAGGACATCCTTGCTGAGCTGTCTGACTTTAGGATGGTAACCTATCTTTTGTATGGAAATCCCTCTGCATCTGTGATGATAAACATCTTTACATTGCTAGTTTCATATTCTGTCTCTATGGTAGCATAAGAGGCAACAGCTGAGCTTCCTGCAGCTGGTCCACCATCTCTTCTCAAATGCTGCATGATCATAGACAATTACTACGACTATTTACTACCCTGCAACTGATACAGTTAATTACCACTCAGTTTGCAGAGCCTGTAGCTCCCAGGATTTGTAAAGACTGTAAAACTTCATATTTTCTCTGAGTTGCTATTTAAAGAGCTGAACGTTGATGTAATAAGAATCCTAAGCAGAGTAATTACTGGCAGTATATACTACTGCCAAAGTAAGTGAACATTTTTGTTGTTTTTCATTTTGTGATTTAGCAAACAGTGGCTAACTATTATTTATTTGAACTCCTTTCTTGTGAAAAACACTAAAAATATTCCTCACCTCTAGTGTGATTCCAGGTGATTCCAGCTAAACATTTGGGGAAGGGTTACTCTCCTTTAGCCATAAATGCCCTGGATAGCAAAGCTATACTCACTCTGAACCACTGAGCTACCACACTTCCATGTACAGTAAAAGAATATGTTGAAGCCAGACTTGATCCTCCTTCTGGAGTAAGGGGAACGTGAGACCACCGTAAAACTTCATCGGCAGCCTGCAGAACAGCCAAGGATACAGAACACACTCAGGGCCAGAGACCTGGTAGACAAACGAAAGCATTTCACACATTATGCGCCATAAGCAGGGGTTCGTCAGCTAAAAGCACACACGGTTGAGTGAGGCTGAACAGCACACGCACCTCCAGACATTCATTCACCCAGCATGAAAAGGAACACGCTGCACTGATCGTTTGGCATCCCACAGTTGGTGTGCTTGCAGCCTGCACTCATAGAAGGAATTAAAAACATGATTCCTGTTGTGATTTTGGCCATTTTTATGTGCCACTAAGCAGGAGTGTCACTTATAGCAGTAATCTTTCCACTTCTTGTAGAAACTCCAGTATCATCAAGACATCTGTTGGAGACATTTTTATTAGTGAAGTTGAGTAAGTGTGATTAACCATGACACCCTGGGGCTACCAGTATTCTCCCTCCTTCTAAAGTACCTTCATTGCCCAGTAAATCATCTGCATTAAATTAAGTCCTACAGTGATACACATTTAGAGTTAAGCTGGATTCAGATCCAGTTCTTCAGGACAACACTTTCAGCTGTAGGCATGTTTGTACACTGAATTCTGAACCAGCCTTTGAATCAGGTCAAAGATATTATTTTGATTTTCAAAATAAATGTGGTGACTAGTTTTGATTTTGCAGATAACATCTTGCTGACACAAGGGATTAGACATTAGTTTCTTCTAACAAATATTTCAAAAGAGTTGTGGTCTTTTGATGTAAGTGGTCAGATTTTGTTTTTTATTTCAGTGACAGAGTGGAATAATAGGAAAAAAGTATAGCATTGCAACCTTCTTCTTGGAATTAAAGTCTATCTTAAAGTCTGGCTGTTTAAACTACTGAGAATCAAAGACAGATGATTTGTGTCAAGCAGACACCACGCTCCTCATAAGATAACAGGCATAACACCTTATTATAACACCCTAGTCTATTCAAAGATCATCATCACTCATGTTTCTCCATAATCCCTTCTGGAACTTGCCAGCATTATGGCTTTAGTTTGTAAAGCGAGTGTTTAATTTATGTGGTTGTCAAATTGATTTACGATCAGCGCAGTTTGGGAGGTACAAGGTTTGAGCACCTTCAGTGTTTGTTGAGGTTTCCACATTTTTAGTCAGTACCCTGAGGGCTTTGGTAGTAATATACGATTTAGGAGTCAATGTTAAAACATCCTGACAGTCTCAGACTGCAGGAGCTAATCAGATGTAACCATTTACAGGCAAAAAGAAAAGAAATAAAGAATGGAATCACTTTGACAGATGTGAAATGCCAATATTCAGCAAATTTTGTTGCAGCTATCAAACTTCATTCATCATGATTTTGTCAAATTATTCCTATGTCCCTAAAGGTCTAATGGTAAATGCAGTCTTAATTGCATGTCTCATGTTAAAAAACATTTTTTAAAAATTGGAGTTCATTCAAGTCTTTTGCATCCATTCTAGATTGATTCATCATTCATCTTTAAAGGTGCAAAACTACTTTCTGTCCCACATATAATTCACATAAGTGGACACATAGTTGATAAGGGTTTTTTGTATTGGTTTGTAGCTGTAACCCAGTTAAAATGTATTGTAGACCACCCAGTAATTAAATAATTTAAAGTAATTTCGAGTTTCGTGTTTACGTTTTTTAAAAAATGGAAAAGAAAATGCAGCATTACCTACTTGTACATGTATTTAATCGGTACCAATTGTGCATGTAGTGTGTAACATGTGGAACAACATTGCATGTGTAGGCTACACGTCCTCCTTTCCCCATTTTGAGATAAATTATATATTCATCAGATTTAAACTTAGCCTAATTGCTTATGTAAATGCGTTGTGTTTGATTCTGATTTGCATATTGACAGTTTATTATTGGCAAAACACAAAAGAAATGTGCACAATCACTGCAGATGTAATAGAGTTTGCATATGAATACGTTAACATGGCATTCACAAAATGGACGATTCCAGCTTAAACACAAACATTCTAACTTAAATATGAAAGTACAATAAAACAAAATGTACCTGGTAAAAGTGGAATTAATCACTTCCCCATTACATTTAGTAATCTAGGTGAGTAAATGGCAGTTCAAAACCATCCCAAGTTTCTGAAACCGAATGAGTGTATTTTATACTAAATTTTGAATATGAGTGTTTGTTAGCTTGCTAGCTAGATAGCTAAAAAGAAAGTCTCGTCGCCAACATATTCTATAATTGATATTCTATAATTCGCATATTCTATAATTGAGCTTGCCCAGCTGGATATAATTTGGCAAAGGGCTCTCTTGCTTTTGATATGTGGATCTGTGGAAGATGACCAAGATAGCATGCTAAGCCACCAGACAGCACAGAGAGTTCTGGCCTTGTTGGAGTTGTTGGAGAGATATGTGAAATACACTGAAGTGCCAAAGTATTGTCGACTACAATAGAGGGTATGAAAGAATTCGACAGTTACCCCTTTCCTTCTTTCTCAACAAAGAATTATACATTTGCCAATTTCTTTACATAATCTACAATTCCAGAGTAGTGAACAAGGAAAAAACAACAATAACAACAGCCAGCACTCCCCACCCCCAAGATTTTCAGTAGAGAATTTGAATTTTTCAAGTCATTCTCTCTCAAGCACTGCTACCCTTAAAATAAAAGGCTGACTTTGTGCTGTTTCAGAGAAATGGCAAAGACTAGCAAATTGGTGAGAATCATTAGTCTAATACATGCTTGAGGCTGATATCATATTCACTTATTAATTAAAGCTGGAATGTGCTAGTCGCACTTGTGACTCCCTGAGGCATTCTGTTACATTCTGTTACATTCTGTTACACTTCCAGGAGTCACTGGGACACACCAAAGCCATTTTGGGCAATTTCATTTTTATTTTAGAACTCATAGACTGCCATCGGCAGTCCTATTGCCTAAAGTAGGATTTTCTACAGACCTCAAAGTCACATGGGTGCATTACTCTTGATATGCTTAAAGGACACCTCATCTATAAGCTAAATAGCTGTTTAATTTTATTACATGATCCAGGTTAAGATTATGGCATGACCTACCTTTCTATTGATCTAACAACAATTCATCTGATCTTGGTGGCCTTTTACTCATTTATTCAGATGAGTCCCTGCAACAATTTGTAGCAATGGATCTTCAACATGAGTGGTGATGTTCAAACACATTCAGTTCAATGGATCTTCAACATGAGTGGTGATGTTCAAACACATTCAGTTCAATGGATCTTCAACATGAATGGTGATGTTCAAACACATTCAGTTCAATGGATCTTCAACATGAGTGGTGATGTTCAAACACATTTAATTCAATGGTTCTTCAACATGAGTGGTGATGTTCAAACACATTCAGTTCAATGGATCTTCAACGAGTGGTGATTTTCAAACACATTCATTTCAGGTAAGACTGTTGTAGGTAACTGTGACATCATGTTTTATCTCAGTTATGGACCAGGAACAAGCAAGTGAAAACAGTTGTTAGGAGCTTATATGTTGCAGCAAGTTTATATGATATTTCTTTTAAATGCTTAATGCAGACAAATAGAAACCTTGACATCTCAGATTATAATTGGAGACAGTTCTTGTGTGATCCTTTTCCATTTTTCTATTTTAGGATTAGAAACAGAAAACCTATTAACAAAAGGTATCCAGACCAGGGCCACAGCAAAATGAAAATTCATAGTTGAAACTGTCTAAAATTTAACCAGAAAACTGAGGACATGTATCTGAAAAATAGTGTCTACTAGTCACTGTGTAATGATGCTCAATATGTTCTCTTTACCTTCAGAATACAATGTCCTCAACAACAGAGAATGGGTGATCATCCATTTCAATGAGTTCCATTAACATTCAACTCCGTCGTTTGTGAGTTTTTCGTATTCTCAAAAAGTGTGTGGTGGTGGCTTGCAATCACTGGACAATCAGGACAGTTCCTTAAGTATTCATGGCACAGAAACCCTGGTAACCCTGTACATTTAATCTCCTATACTGGCATTTACAAGTGACTCTTATAACTGCACCAGTCTTTTGGCTTGAACAGATACACATCCATATGGCCTTGCTGTATTTAAGACCATTAGTAATTTTTGTAAAAAAAATAACTCTTCATCAGACTTCAGACTGAGCTTGTTTCATCTTATGTTAGGTGTATGTTACCTTTAAGTTACCTTTTCAATATTCTGAAACTACACTTCAAAAAAAAAGAAACAAAAAATTTTTATTTTCAATATTCAATGTCATTTGAAATTGATTTACCATGTCAGATTCTTGGTTTTAGAGTTATTAGCAGAACAAACATGACTTCCCATAGACCTCCCATATTAGCATAAGACCAAGATCTCAAAATCCTTTGAGGAACTTGTAGTATATCTCTAATGTAAATAAGAGTTGGGTTGTTCCATTATGCTAAGACCGTATGCTAAGATCTGATTTAACTGATATTACTTTACTGCAGTATGATCAATTTAACACTGTGGGTAATGATGCATCTCAACACATTTTTATATGTTACCGTGAGCGTTCATCTTTCATCTCTACCAGCTCTTAATCAAGTTAAAATAAATGTGGACTTGCTTCTAATGGAAATGTTTCTGCCACATTATCAGGCATATTTGTATGAGATAAAATTGTAAAAATTGCTTAAGTTGATCTTGGTACTACAGGACTTGCTGAGGGATCTGAAGGATCAAACAGCCATTGACATAAGACTAACCACTGGCATAAGACTACATTTATTATCCATTGGCGTAAGACTATAACCATTGACATAAGACTACATTTATTAACCATTGGCATAAGACTAAATGTATCTACATGTAAAATTCACAAAACAAACTGAGTATGTGATATTGTTAAACACTTTTATGGTCATTATTGTAAATTTTCTTGAATTGAAAATTGTTCCCTGGGAGATGTATTTTTGCTCTGCTTGCAATGCTAAAACCAAGCATAACTGTAAAAGCATGCATTCTACAAAAACACTATAAAACCATTTTCTACTTCCCTATGTCATGATGTGGAGACCCCCCTCCCCCTCCCCCTCCCCTGCTCGTGTTCTCTGGTAGGGGCAGCAGTGGAGCACATGGACCATTTGTTATTGTTTACATCTGTCATTTTAAGTTGTCCATGCTTTCCTCAGGTGGTGGGCATTATTCACTAATTAGCCACCTGAGGATCATTACGTCTTTATGTTGCTCCTTATTTTAAGGCCCGGTTTTTGTTCAGACCTGTCGGTCTTTAACATCACTGGGCCTCTTTTGCTGTAGTTATGCCTTTTCAGTTCAGTTTTGTTTTGTTACGTTCACTAAACAGCCGGCACACAGGGGAAGTGAGCCCTGTGTTGCTGTGGCTTGTGAGGGCCTCCAACGCATTGGTCGCCCTGCCAGAACCCAGCTGATCATGAGGGTGACTCTTCCTGGAGAGGACTCCTCCTAGGGGGTCCTAGTCTCTTGATGGGTGACAATGTCCCGCTGCACCAGAGGGCCCCCCGAGCCCAGAGAGGCGCCCCATCGGAAGGACCCAGATAGACCCTGAGGAGGAGGTGGTCAGAAACTTCAGGGACGCAAGGCTCGAGGTGCCAGAAGCCAAGAGTGGACTTTGACCCTGGGCAGGAGCCCAGGGTAGCACAGCCGTAGTCGCATCCCCGCCCTCCCGCCCTTTTCTGGCTTCCCTGCTGCCTTATTTTAAGGCTTCGTTTTTGTTCAGTCCTTTTTGGTCTTTAATGTCACTGGACCTCTTTTGTTATAGTTATTCCTATTCAGTTCGGTTTCATTATGTTCATTAAACATTTCAGTTGGAGACCTGTGTGGAGCTTCTTTTTCTTTTTCTTTGCCTGCACGTTCTTCGCCCGTGACACCCTAATTGTCAGTGAATATTTTAAGCTCAGTTTTTTTATTTCTTCATTCCCTGCAGGTTTACGTTGTCTGCTAACTATCTAATGGTTGAAAATATCTTTGCATTGGTACCAATTTCCAAGTTATGCAATACAATAATCACAAAGTTTAAGAATGTCTGTAAAGCATGGAAAATGATGGCTGAAAAACTGATGAAATAAATCCCTGTAAACAATCCAATTGGAACTCTTGTTAGAAAAGATGAAAAAAACTTGTGTGTCTGGAGAAATAATGTAAAGTAATAACATGCTTTATTAACCAAAATGATTTATCCTGTTTTACAAGAATACAATCTGTCCGAATGACAAAATGAAATGCATATTGCACCCTCTATGGGACAGAGTGTAGCAAAATTCTCAGAATGATTTAATAAAACAAATTGAATAAATGGAAACTCCCTTGGGAACTTCTCTATCTTGCTTCTCTTTTTTTCCTTCTAGACAGGCAACAGAAATGTCATGATACCCTAATATTACATGTACTACTAGACTGAAAGAAGAATCTGTCACTAACTGGATAACCCTTTACAACTTCCATATGGTTATGGTTGTTTTTATGTACCAACTAGTCCAAAAAAACTTGAAACCTTTTGGCAGCATTTAGAAAGGTATGGACTCAAACGTGTTGAGGTGATTAGCAGTTAATGTTAGCTTACCTAGCTAGCGTTAGCTAAGTTAACAAACTGTGGTAGTGATAGTTAGCTAGCGCTCCATATTTGACAGTGAGGGTTTAAAATCAATGCATAACTATATCAAAAACAATACTGGCCTTACAACTAAGACCAAAGTTTGTTTTTATATACTAGGTTCTTATTCCAATTTTCCCATTCCACTTTAAATGAAACAAAATAAAATAAAATAAAAAATGAAACAGCACTGCAGCTTAAGGTGGAACGTAAAACAGCGGTAATATTTACTAAATTCCAGCGGTGTCTGACATGCACAATTTAATGCTGAAGTTAATAGATGCACAAATGACTTTTGATGTAAAGCAACATTCAGCACATTTTTTACTGGCTCAGAAAAGCTGCTCTGGACTTTTCAAACACTTGTCTTCGTCTAGTTAAGGTTATAAAGCAATACTTACATCAGTCTTTATAATGTTCATTTTTGTTTTGCTCAATACAAATGTGAAGTGAAGAAACCTCCACAAAAAGGCTTACCTAAGTATCTAAAATGGTTTTATTTGAAAAACAATATATATAAATTAATTCCACCAAGTCATATAAGAAAGCAGTCAGTAATTGTAATTGTTCCTTGATAGAAATGTTTCCCCATACTGTCTTCTAATACTTTAATAATTTACTGTCATATTTTTTTGCATGTCTTAGTAAAAATGATGGTCCAGGTGAAATACAGCCAGCAAGATGTATGTGTTTAGCTCGATGAAGTCCGGTTTGACTTTCTTCAATTCCATGAAAAAGGTTTGCTTAATTTTACTTTACCATGATTAAATGGAAATTAATTTTGTGAGGAGACAATGCTGTAGTGTATAGCTGAATTATATAGAGTATATAGCTGAATGAATGTATTTGATGTACATTACCATTTGTTGTAAAGAAAGAAACAGTACTGACTAGCACATTCAATTTTATTTTAATGCCTCCTACAGTTATTGAGGGGTTTTGCCACCTGATGCAAACGTTATTTACAAGGATGCAACAGGCATTGAGTTTGATACAGAAATATTCAGCGTCCTTGTTGGACAGGGCAATGTTGTGCTGACAGTTTTCTCATATGACAAAATATAAGGACACGCATAACCAAGCATTCTCCACCCTACAAAATAAAAATGTAATTCTATTTTTTTAATTATTATTCCTTTAGAATAGGGTTTCTGATCCCTCCATGTCCATCTGAGTTGGCCGACTCGAGCTCAAGTGCATCAGCTGCCCTCAGAAAGAATTGAGGATACACCAGATGCAGTGTCTGCTAAACAGGTTTTTAAACAAAACTTGATTCTTGTGTTCAACACTTTCATTCTGAGTCTTTAGGGGAAAAAATTATAATGCTTTTTTTAAAATAAATGCAATATTTTGGTGATGTTATTTGGTGTTTTGTAAGCACCTCAGTATGATTCATAGCAATGTTCAGCAAATTGCTCAACCTTCAGCTATTGCATAGCCTTGTAGTGAGCCAGTTGCAACTTCATCTCAGGTACATCCTTTGGAGGACCAATTCAATCCCCAAAATCAATGTAGTTCTTCCAGTGTTTCTTTTGAAAGCAATGATTCAGGGTCTACTAAAGATTCAACCAAAGAGATGTGTGAATCTATCGTAGCCAAACTGCAGGAGAATGGGATTTCCAAAAGTTTATCATCATCAGTTGTAAGTGATTTGCAGGAACTAACAAATGAGCTTTGCACATAAAATGCAGTCATGTCTACTTTACCTATAACTGATGCCATTTATCTGTGATAAATGAATCTTTTGAAAAATTAGAAAACCCTTTCACATATCTGAATACAGAATGAAAAAGAAATAAATACTTCAACCTAAAATGGGGAGTTGTTGATCTAGTAGAATTAACCTTGGGAGCGAGATATGATCACAGGTGAAATCAGAAATCTGGCACTCATGATCAAGTACCTGTAAAGGAGACTTTTATATATGCGCCAATTTTAGAATCACTGATGTTCATGTGCTGAAATCCAGATATTTGTGTTTTTCTAAAGTGTAGATCAGAACCTGACATTTACACTGACTTTTCCAATGGAAGTTATTTTATAACTAACCCTTTGTTTGCAGCAAACAGGTATGCACAACAAATTCAGCTGTGCTATGATGATTTTGAAACAACCAATCCTCTTGGCTCCAAATGTGGAATTCACAAAATTGGTTGTCTTTATTTTGTCTTAAGAAATTTGCCCCCAAAATTTTATACGGTTTTGATGAACATTTATTTGGTATCTCTTTTTCACACACATGATCTGCACATGTATGGTTTTAATATGATACTGGAACCATTAATAAATGATAATAAAAAAAATCTGGAAAGCCAATGGCTAAGTCTTCCATTTTCTGATGAGCCAGTATATGGTACAGTCTCACAGATCAATGGAGATAATCTAGGGATGCACACAATTCTTGGGTTTAATGAGTCATTCAGTAGCCGCTGTTACTATCATCTTTGATTGATTGAGTAGAATGATTGTCAAACAGTATATAATGAGGATGATCCTAAAGTGGTCCTTCATGGAAACGATCTGTTTGAAATGCATGCAGTCTCTCCAAGAAAATCCACAACTGAACTCTTTATATGACTTGAAAAGAGATTATACATTTAATTAATTAATTAATTCAAAATATTTTCAGTTTGCAATAACTATTCGTTTGATATAATGCATGATCTTCTGGAAACTGTGATGCAGTACAAGATCAAACTGCTTTTTGGATATCTCCAGAAGCACTTTATTTCAGAACAGGACTTGATTTCCAGGATTGATGGTTTTGATTATGGATTTTTTTTAAATGAAAAAACATCTCCCAGATTGTTTTGGAGAGTGCTAGCAATGGCACTGGTTTGCATTCTATTCAGACATTGTGTTTAGTGAAAAGCATCCTGCTGTTGTTTGTTCCTAAAGGAGACCAATATTGGAATTTGTTACTCTTGTTACTTCAGATAATGAACATAGATTTTTTGCCTTCTCTCACTTCATGTATGGCAGTATATTTAAAGCTTTTGATTGTTGACCAGTTACTTTTGATTGAAGATCACATTTTTGTTACAATCTATTCACAAAGAATTTTGATGAGCATCAGTGTGATTCAAGATTCAGAGTAGTATGAAGTGAGTACAGGTGTTTAATAAAAAATATCTGATCTTAAATTCCACAATGTTCTTGAAGTGTATAGTGTTAGAGATGAAAGTTTGTACATGGTACCTTCTTTAACAATGTTTTAGTTCAATTTTGAATGACAAGGTAAAAAAAAAATATTTTTGAAAATTATTTTGTTTATCGGAATTTATTATTTTAACATTTTAATGGTGTTAATAAATAAATATTTAGGGAATGAAACTCACACTACTGAAATACTACACTCGAAGTGTTTTTTTAATCCTGTAATGTTTCTGTTTTGAGAGTTAAAAAGTGTCACGCTGAGTCCCGGAGAGCTGAAATAGACGAAGCCGAACTCCAACGTGCGTTAGTCTAAAAACCGTTTATTTTTCGGTTTAGCAAACATGCAACAAATGCTTACCAAAGACGAACACCAACGACAATGAACCAAAGACCGACAAAGACGCAGTGACATGCACACGCTTATACACACTCACCCTAACGAGACACAGGTGAAACGAGTAACACTAACGAACATTCACGAGTAACATCGACAGACATTCACGAACACTGACGAACCTCCACGAAACCAACACCACACAGACTTACCCTCGCTCATGCGACACAGACACACCCCCACATGGACACGAGACAGGGGAGGCGGCCAGGGCGGCCACCGTGACAAAAAGTAACTTACCAAGTATTAAATATTGAACTATTTTGAAAGTTAATTTAACTCTGCAGAGTATGTAGTTTTATGAACCCTCAAAAACGGTTAAAATTAACTAGTGGATCTTTTGATACATATCACTCTATTATCCGTTCTGATATACGTGATGCCTGTAACTTGCATTCTTTCATTCTTAAGCACACCAGCCCCACTGGAGAAGAACACCATTTATTCATAAGCTCTTCTAGAATTATGCTTCCAGCATTACAGAAGGGCCACTACAACACCACCTTTTCCACGAGCAGAACTCTAATAGTAGCTCTGCCAAGTCATCTGTACACACCATGAATAACTGTTCATTCTTCTCTTTACAGAGTGGAGTTCTTAAAGGTTCATGGTCACAGATGATACATAAAGCACATTTTTACAGTCAAGCTGATAAGTTGTACCAGTTGTCATACTGAAGGGCTGTACTAGACCTTTCTGGTAACAACTTCAGTTTTGTGTGTCCAGAGCAGCTTGTCATTTTTCTACACAGATCCACCTCAGAGTGGATTTATAATTTTGTTAAAAATCCTTGTTGGTGTGTTTTGCTTTTCCCATTATCAAATAAAATGTTTGAAGATTTCATAAGCAATATTTGTCCATCTTTGTAGAATCTGTCTGTTTACATAGGAACCCAGTGGAGTGTTGGAATACAGAGTACTGTAAGTGTTGGAATACAGAGTACTGGAAGGAAACTTTCCGTTTCACTGTGCCAGTCACTGAATTGAACAGAATAACTGTAGACTTCTGCTGGGCAGCCTTCCAAATCATTCCCTAATGAATAATGAATGTCTTCTCAAGTTATTGCAAGTTAGGGCTTCAACATGAGAATTAACTTCATTCTGTAAGGAAGCTGCTTGACAGTGACCAGTTGACTCAGGTATGAAAGGACACTGAAAACTAGAATGGAATTCACACAAAAGTTTGCTTCAGTGCTTGTAAGAAGAACATATTCAGACATATTCAGATATTCAGATTCCTATACACATATTCAGATTCATATACACATATTCAGATTCATATACACATATTCAGAGCAACTGCACATAATGCTTATATGTACATGGCATATGGCATCATTTCAAGAATTGGTAAATGTGGTAAACAGGCTACAGCCAGTATAATGTGACCTGCAGGTCTGTTGCGCTGTGCTGATAAATAAGGCATTTGGCCCTCCTCATCTTTGGATGGAAAAACAATTACTTCTTATGCTGTAATTACTGACTAAGACCTGTTATCATGATGTTCAGGAGGCTCTTGGTCCCTGCCAACTGCTGAGAAACAATAACTGTTTTTACTCTAATTAGTCATTATAGTTTTTTTTATCTTTCTTACTGGCAGTGGATATACATGCTTGCTCCTGGGACAGATGTGGTGAAATAATTTTTTATTACATTATTATCCTGAAAGATGTAACAAATACTAACATACTTGCCTGGGAAAACAATAGTAAGTTTATTGTTTAGTCATTGTAAACACATCAAAACTTCTGAGCTTCTGATTATTATGTAGATTTGCAGACCCATTTATAACTTACACAAGAACAACGTCTGCTGACATTGTTCTTGTGTAAGTTATAAATGGGTCTGTCTGTATTTTTTTTCAAGCAAAACTGAAAATATATGGACAACATCAATCAACAATCATACTGGACAATATATTGTGTTACATGCTCAGAAATGCCCTCTCCAGAACAGAACTCTGGTGATCTAGAGCTGTAAATTGTCACGGGGGCCGCCCTGGCCGCCTCCTCTATCTCATTTGTGTGTGGGTGTGTCCGTGTGGGGGTGTGTCTGTGTTCGTCGGTGTGATGTGGGCAGAGTGCGTGTGGGTGGTGTCGTGAATGTTCGTCGATGTTCGTGAATGCTTGTCGATGTTATTAGTGAGTGATTGTTAGTGTTACTTGTGTCACCTGTCTCTCGTCAGGGTGTGTGTATATAAGCGTGTGCATGTCACCACGTCTTTGTCGGTCTATGTATGGTTCGTAACTCGTCATTGTGAATGGTTGTCGTCAATGGTAAGTGTTGTTTTCCATTTGTCCGTGTTTAAACAAAACCGAAAATAAACGGTTTACAAAGAACTAACGCACGTTGGAGTCATGTCGCTTTTTACAGCTCCCTGTACCTCCGACATGACAAATAAGAGAAGCAGTGAGCAAATATTTAACTGTGCAAATACTACTGAAAAAACAAGTATAGTGTTGCCATAGGCATGGGTCAAATACATTTATTGCATATAGCAACCATGGGTATATATTGTATGTAGCCTTAATTATATATTATAATTGATTATATATTATTTATCTTATATATTTAGCAATGTGTATGTAATGTGCATATAAGGTTAGCATAATGTTGTCATATGACATGTTATGATAAAATAATATGTTGCTGACAGCTATTCTAGACATTGGTAGTTCGCCATTTTCCCTATTTTGTGAAGTTTAAAAGAAAACAAGAGCATGTTACGCTCCTAATGTCCTGGAGTATGTCTAATAACACATGCGTAAACATTTTTAATGTGTGATATATCTATCTTTGGTTTTTACCATCAAACAATCTGTATCTATGTATCAACATTCCCATAGATGTCAGCCAGTAAACATTAATGTAATATGAACATGTGCACAAATGGGCAGCATCCAAACTAGGATGATGTATAAATAAGGAAAAAAGGAGAAAATCTTTCAGCCGTGACATTACCCAAGACAAAACAATCACATGACCCAGTATAAACAACCATGCTACCCATTACAAACAATCACATTACACAGGACAGTCACATTTACACATTACCATACCGCAGACAAACAACTGTATTAACCAGTCAAAGCAATTGGAACAAATAATCACATTTACCCAGGACAAACAATTAAATTACCCAGGACAAACAATCACATTACCTTAGACAAACAACCGCTTTAACCAGTTCAATCACATTAACCATGACAATCACATTGCTCAGGACAAACAATCAGGTTAAAGATTTGGGATGCCCATATTTTAAGAGGGACACTTGAGAGCAGGTCAGTATTTCAGTAATTTCATTCTGACTTGTGGGTATTATGTGAATATTTGACAAACATTACATTTACATTTACATTTATGGTATTTAGCAGACGCTCTTATCCAGAGCGACTTACAAAAGTGCTTAGGGATAC
>JAOXYF010000008.1:6304324-6314481 GCA_028565775.1 Sternarchorhynchus goeldii
TACCTATTTGGTATTCAATAGGCCTGTGTCATAATATGTATTATTACCTATTTGGTATTCAATAGGCCTGTGTCATATGTATTATTACCTATTTGGTATTCAATAGGCCTGTGTCATAATATGTATTATTACCTATTTGGTATTCAATAGGCCTGTGTCATAATATGTGTAAATATCTGTTCATATAAATTCATGCAGCTTTACCCTTGCTATAAATAATAAAGTGTGAAAGTATGTTTCTCTGTAGATTGTCCAAAGAACCTCACACTCTGCAAAAGAAAAATGTCAGAAAGAAAATGAACCAAGATAATGGCAGCAAAAGGCGACTCTGAAAGTAGTTCATACAATAATCCACTTTACATTCACCTTTCTGTTCTATTCTTTGCTAAATTGAGAAACAGCCAGTTTAATTTAACTATTTTTCCTTTCCAGGACTGAATGGTTCCCAACTATTTTAGACTCATTTTCCATCTGCAACTAGGAAACTGAAATTAAACAGTAAAAGGTAATGATAGACTAATACAAATCTATTCATTAATGGTGGCTGGAAATCACACATTTTGATGAACATCAAAGCCTTTAATATTAGATATTACTGAGGATGCTGTGTAAAAAGGATTTTAAAAATACAGTGTAATAAAACTGACTGCATGGAACAAACTTGTTAATGTTATTATTGTTATTGGTTACGTCATGTATATCATGTATACACATTTTTACTCTCACAGTAAAACAAATTACTGAAGGCCTTACAGTGCATTATCAAGTTAATTCAATGGGGGGGGACCATCATATGCATTTGTGCCATCATTTAAATACAGCATTTAGCAGACAGACCCTGTGATATGAACCAGTAAAACTCCAGTGTTGTTTGGACTGTTATAAAAAAAAAAGGGCAGGCTAGAAAAAATAAAGCTGAGCTGACGAGACGTTGCTCCCTCTGACACAGGACGTGTTTTAACATCTCATCTGTTTGTAAGGCGAGACAGATGCGTCGACTCTCCAGGGCTTTCTATCAGTCTGTCCTGATTAAGCAGGAGTCATTTCGCTGGCATCAGCACAGTGTTCGCGGGCTCCACGGGGTCTGCTGAGCAAGGGAGCAGGACCGGAGTGCTGCTCCCAGCCCCGCTTCCCCCTCGCCGGCACGGCCAGGAGCGGCTCTTCATCTCTGTAGCTCTCACAATAGCGCCTGATTGTGTATGCATAGAAACCAGCTGGAGGAGGTGATGGAGCTAAAGGAAGGCCGGTGTGGGAGACATGGCTGAGGGAATTTGATTAGGCTGTCCGGCTACGCGAAGACTGAGCCCCACAGAACCAGCCGCTCGCACACACACACACACACACAAACACACCCACACACATACACACTCACATGTGCAAGTGCGTTTGAAGGCATGTACATGCTCAGCTGTGCAAGAGTTTATGTATGAGTACACACACACATGTACACACACACATGTACACACACATGTACACACACATGTACACACACATGTACACACACACATGTACACACATACAGTACAAACTTTTATTCCACTACATGAAATAACATCTTTATCAAGATTCTGCATCCTGTCTATTGTACAACCTGTCTATTGTACAACCTGTCTATTGTACAACCTGTCTAACATAGTGTAATGCTCTATAAACGTGGTTCAGATTCATTGCTCTACTGTCTGGTCTGTAGCACTTCTGGTTATGTAGTAAAAGGCTTTTAACTGAAAGCCTGGTCTGTGGCATGAATAAATATGGTTGTAATACACACAATTTCCTTCATCTTTGTTGCTGATTTAACTGCCAATGTAAAGATGGAAAGAAACACTGAGACACACACAGTTGTTGAACTCTTCACCACATGCGTGGTCTGCCTTTTTTATGGAAAATGTGCATAATGTTTAGGTCATGAACAGCTCAAATGCACAAGTCTGTACTCTTCCTCTTGGTATCACTCTCTGTATCTGTGCTATTGCTCTCAGACTGAGAAAAAACTAAAAAGTGGTATATGGGAGATCCAGCTGACTGAGCTGTTTATTCTCTCACATCTCACAAACTCTAGGACCTTTGTGAACATTGTTTGTATTTGTCAGCTCCAGATGGTGTAGCTCCCTCCTCCACTCTCCTCTCTGAACTGCAACCACACATCGGCTTCTATACTCTCACTTATGGTGTAGCTCTTACGGTGTAGCTCTTACGGTGTAGCTCTTCTGCATGCAGCTACTACAGCATGACATGCTTCGAAGCCAAAGAGTAGCACTTTCATTTTTGAATGTACACACTGTGGCTGTGCTGCTTTCTTTTAAATCATAAAGTGAGAGACAGGAATTCAGTAGATTTGTACTGATTCTATACTGGCTCTGAGATTCCTAGATATGCAAAGGGTAAATTTTATGTCTAGAACATTTATATATACAGTGCTTATTGGGAACATGGGCTCTGATTGGACTGAAAACATGACATATTTTGCAAGTATTCTGTATACTATGTACAGTGATTTATGCAAGTAAAGTCACATTTTTACTAACCAAGGAGATATGGAACATTTTCCTAAAATTCTGTCCAACATTAACATCATTTATAAATATTTACAGAATACAAAATGTATAAATGTAAAGGGATTCATTTCAGACATTTTGGATTTTTATATAGATTTCAAGTCTTATGTATAACAAATGTATAGTACAACTGTATTGGTGTAGTTATAATTATTGCCCCCCCATGTGAAAAATGTAGAAATTTGAAATGTGTAGCTTTCAAACCACACCTGAACTCAGCGTGACTTGATTAGCACAGTCAATTAGCAACGAGGGCTACTAAATGGATTCCAATGGACAGGGCTGGTGGCACATGAAGGCTACACTGAGAGCATTGTCTTGCATTGTTATACATTACATTCTGTATAATTTCATCATGACAAAAAGCACAGAAATAAGCCTTGACCTCAAAAAGAAGGTAATGCACAGCCATCTTAAGGAGGACAGTTATACTGCCATTTCCAAGCATTTCATAATGTCAATAACAGTCTTATATTGCATCATTGCAAAATACAATGAAACATATTCTGATAGAAATAAATCTGGGCATGGATTCAAAATGTCAGACTTTGGGGAGGAAAATCATCAGATGTGTCAACAAGAACCCTCAGATCTCAGCAAAGATGATTATTGCTAACCTGGCCTATTCTGGATTTGTTTCAAGTTTCAAGGAAGAAATTTTGTGTGAGTGTGTGTGTGTGTGTGTTTTGAGGACTTTTCATTGTGGGGGAGCTTTGAGGTCATTGTCCAAGGAAAACACCACTTGTCATCAAAGCAAAACTAATGTTTGCCCATGACCATTTGAAACATGGGGATGTGTTTGGGAAATTTGTCCTTCAACTATAAAAACTGTTATAACTGTTTCCACTGTTAAACATGGTGGTTAAGCATAATGCTTTGTTATTAGTAATCATATTATTAATAATATTATTAATCATAATATTACCATTAAAACTTTATAATAAAGATGTACACTTTGCACTGTTTAATGTACACTGAGTTACTATAATGCAGAAACTGCTTCAGTTCAACCAGTCAATCAGTGTTGACCAACAGACCATGTTCATCCCGAGTGCCTTCACCTGAATTCCAACTATGCTCACCTCAATTACCACCAATTACTAAATATACTTCTCACTTACCCTCTGTTCTACAAAGTATTGTTTGCCTTTGGTCAATTTGCTGAGCATTATCTGGCTGTTTTCTACTTATGTCGGTTTTGATCTTTGCTCTATTTTTCTCCCTCTACCCCATTTTTATCACATTTTTGTACCTTTACTCTCTACCCTCCTGGTAGAGGGTACTGCCGGTTTTCTGGATTGCATTGTTTTTGTGTTCTATCTAGAGAAAAACTACACCTTGTGCTTGGATCTTCCCCTGTCATGGTCTATCTTGACAGAATACTTCACTACCCATGGATCCAGAAGGTGTCCAAACTACCTTAAAGCTACCGATCTTGGAGTAAATCAGTAATTGTTCACCCCAGTATGCCAAGGGATTCTGCACAATTAAAACTGGAGCAACCTGGCTCTGTTAACTGTGTAAGGGAACTCGAAATTGTCTCAAAACTGTTTTTCGAAGGAACTCAAGCTGAACTGGCATGCACAGGCACAGTCAACAACCTGGAGGAATTTATCCTCCAACAATTTAACAACCTTTTCCTCTGCTTAATGTCATGACCAGAAAAGTCTATTACCTTTTCTACCTGTTCTCAATTCTCACATATCCATAAAATTATCCACTGGGGATCTACACCATTTATCAGCACCACACAAACACGTACATCATCATGGACCTCCTGCCATCCGTTGGCAACACTGCTATTACAACCACTGTCAATAGATTCTCAAAGATGTCCCACCTTCTGTCTCTCCCTAAACTCCCTTCCACTTTTGAGCTAGCTGAACTACTTTTCATGTATTCATTTGTCTACTTGAAGACATAGTATCTGATTCACTTCTTACATGTGAAAAGTTTTCTTTGACATCGACATTAGCCTCTCTTCAGGTATCACCTACAAATTAATGGATAGACTGAACAAATGAACGAGGAACTCAGGTGTTTCTTGTGCCAACACTGCACTCATAACAACAGGATTAGCATTGTCTCCTACCATGGACTGAATATGGCCAAATTCCCTTATCTCCTCATTGTGTGTGACATCATTCCAGTATGTTTTAGGCTACCAGCCTGTGACGTTTCCATGGAACCATCTGCCTTCCCTAAGTCCCCTTTGTAGAAGACTGGCATCGCTGTAGTGTGCAACTCCAACAGGATGTGTGTATGCCATGGATCTTTACCAACCAACAGACAACAAAAACCCTCTCCTCTGTTTTCCTCAGAGTCTGGTTTTCCACACAGGAATTCCAACTCCACCACCCATGTAGGAAGCTGTTCCCCAGGTAGATCAGGTCACACAAGAGTTACAGCGGATGTTTCTACGGCTAATATATATATATAAAAAAATTATATATATATATATATATATATATATAATATACCGGACCCCTCGATCATCTGTTCATTCCACACTGAGCACCCAGATTGGCAGACCCTTGGTCATGAGGTTGGTCTTGGTCATCTGGCTTGGACGTGTGGAGTCATCCCTTCAGAGGGGAATCCACTTACACCTACAGACCACGCCCATTCCGACTGCCTTCACCAGAATACCAACTCCATCAAAATGTCATTAGTTACCACCTCCCAATATACAGTATATACTCCTCTTTACCCCTCTGCTTTTGCAAAGTATTGTTTGGTTTTGGTCTACTTTAATGGGATTATTATCTACTTCTAGGAGTTTTTGATCCTCTGCTCTTTGGGTTTTTTTTCACTACTGCCTGTTCACGGTTGCCATTTCTAGGCTGTGATGTTTCTACATTTGGATCGTCCCTATCCTGTTCATTCTAGAGTTACACTACCCCCTTGCATCTGGATCCTCCCCTATCCTGTTCATTCTAGAGTTACACTACCCCCTTGCATCTGGATCCTCCCCTATCCTGTTCATTCTAGAGTTACACTACCCCCTTGCATCTGGATCCTCCCCTATCTGTGTTCTGTTGTGTAGGAATTTAAACATTTCCACTTCAAAACATTTTTACATCCTTTTCTATCTAAACTATTACCAGCATAACTGTTCTTATCGCTCATCAAAACATGCATAAGTTTGGCTAAAAAACCCAACACTTAAAGTGTAAGTAAAGTAAAGGTGAGGTTGTGGATTATTTACATATCTATTGATTTACAGCACACAAACTGCTTAAGTGCTAAGCACTGCTAGTCAAACTTTGAGTGAGATGTGAGGCAACACTACCCTGTGACATGTCCATGCACTTTGCTGAAGTAATCAAAACCTTCAGAGTGTTTGCATCCTGTTTTATATCCTTAATGCATTTCCTCAGCCCTCAGTGTTCCATAAGCTCCTGTGGGGCTGTACTTCTGCTCCATCCCAACATCTCCAGCTGCCTGGGCCCCTCTGTGTGAGAACATTTGCTCTTTATTATTTAGAGTAATTTACTGACTTGCCTGGAGCTATGCTGATATGCTGGTAAGCTCTCTAATAGGAAGTGACTGGAAGAGGGGAGGAGGAAGGGTGTGTGTGTGTGTGTGTGTGTGTGTGTGTGTGTGTGTGTGTGTATGTGTGGTGGGGGGTATGAAATCAGATGCAGACTCTAAAAGAAAGACTGTGCTCTTCTGTTTTCATATTAATGTTATTTGCTATGGTCTGAGTGTGTGTGTGTGTGTGTGTGTGTGTGTGTGTGTGTGTGTGTGTGTGTGTGTGTGTGTGTGTGTGTGTGTGTGTGCACCCAAGCTTTCATTGCCAGAGTGTACAGAAAGTGCAGTTCCATCCAAGTAGGTCTTAAACTTGTTAGTGTGAATCAGTAGTACATTCTCCGTGTGATGCACATTAGCACATTCTCAGTGTGATGGACAAATGGATTATATTTAATATCACTGATGTTCATATACAAGTGACACCCTCCTATATGTAAATAAGAACAAGCATGTTTAATCAACAAGGATCTGTTCTCTTAACAATACAGATAAACGGCCTTTGGCCAACAGCCAAAATGGATCCTAACTTGATAGAATGTTTTTGAAGTACCATGATAAACATTTTGTAAACCTCTTTGGAAATCTTTAATCGAATGGGGTTTCATGAGCAAGGTGTATGAATTATTTTTAATTCACAACAGATTTGAAAGCAGTCTGACCCAAGTGCCTTTCTGTGGTAAAACCAAAAATTGCACGTACTTTTTTGGTTTTTTAACAAAAGTACTTCAGTCTCTCTAGTACAAGTATTGGAGTAAATTATCAAGCCACTGTCAAGCTCCCCTAATTCAGGCTATTGCGAGAGCTGCAATTTACACATATCTAGCCAGTGGCCTTGTTAATGACAGTCGGACCTTTAACAGGCTGGTACTTAGAGCCACTGCCATGCTGATTTGTAGCTCTGGTTTCCACTGCGCTCATTACACCACTGGAATTGGTGGCATTTGGCATATTCCCAGGGGCAGTATCAGTAAACAGAGGCTTTACAAGCTTCATAAAATGACGAATAAGACAGGGAGATTGTCAATGATAGATGTCTGTACTCAGCATCACTTTCACCATAACATTGAGTGGTGGGAGTCAGATTGTCTATATGGACCACATGGGAAGGAATCACATTTCTGTGATTGTTTGAATCGTTGGATGAAAATTACTCGCTTGTCTTTAAAATAGGCTCTCACTTCCATGGATGGACTCCATTGCCACATTTCTTTCTGTCCAGGATTATCTCATGGTCATCCAGTACAACTACATGCATGACACAATAGCATATCATCTGCTGAGATCTGTGGCAGCTGTTTTACAGTACTGAAGAGCTGCGTCCACAGATTGATTCCCGCATTTAAAACCAGTGTGCTGCTTGTAGTTTACTATCCAGCAGTGTTAGGCTCTACAGATTACAGCCCACCTGCTTGCAGACAGGGAAGCCACCCACAGCCCATCTGGCAGCTGCAGCCGCGCAGATGCAGGTGGAGCCAGCGAGTCTGGCCCGGTGCCTCGGCAAGCTCTGCCAGCCAGCACACACCTGATTGATATTCCAGCTAAAGCCTGCTCTACACAACTTGACTGGAGGCTTTGAGTCCAGCTCCTCTTCCACATTTCTCAACACATTCTGTAGAACAGAGAATGTGTAACATCGGCACAGGCCTGAGATGCTCTGAACACCCACGCTAAAGGTGAGCCACTGAACATTGCAGGTTGGGGTTGACTGCAGGTATGTTACTATCATGACGGTCACAGTTTGTACTATACAAGAAAAATACTTTCTAAGGTAAATAAAAACATAAACATAATCCTCAAAAAATCATCAAGGTGTAAATAATGTTATCCATCTTCTAGAAAGAAGACAGCATTAATTTCCTGTTTAATTAGTAAATAATATCCAGTTGTATTATAATATCCAGTTGTATTATAATATCCAGTAGTATTATAGTTGTCTGATGCACCATTTTTGTATTTTTATCCCACAGAGAAGTGTACCACAGAACCAAAACAAAGGAAAGGAGGAAATAGTTTGATGTTTCAGCTTCTGCTGAAACAGAGATTGGTCACTGCTCACCTCAGAGCCACACTGTGATGAATTATTGCCCACAATACTGATGACTGTTAACAGAGATGCGTTTGACTCAGTAAAGCATGTGTACAGCACTGGTGTGGCTGTCCCTGGGTAAGGCAGGTCAGAGTCTGAGAACAGTACATGCATTAGCATTGATAACACACAAAAAGTTGCCTGCTGGGGCTAAATTACAGAAACCAAGAAAACAGACTGTAAGCAGATATACTAAGATAAACTCGGACGAATTAAAGAAATAGCACTGATATGCATCTCCTTTATCTTTTCATGATTTTCAAACACAAAATTCTGTGTTCTTATTCTGCAGTGAATTAGGTTTATTGGAGCCTCCACATTTGTTCATCATGGTCCTACCACCACTGTGTTGTGATCACAGACTTTTAAATTAGTCATGAATTCACTGACCAGTGTGCAGATTCCTTCTCTGCTGATGTTTGTAGCACCTTTAAAGCCCACTGTGTTTCATAGAGGTGAGGTTCATTGGGGTTCGTTGGGGTTACTCTGGTTTTGCTTTATATCTGATTGTATTTCTCAGCGTGGCACTTGTTTTGATTATATTGCCTCCGTGTGGAAGGTGCTCTGATTATATTGTCTCAGTGGGGAGAGCTTTTCTGGGAGTAAAAGTAAGATCTGAGGATTTGTAACTACCTATTCACACACAACACATACACACACACACACACAATGCAAAGGGGCCATGGGGCAGAATCACATGTTAAACTGGCACTTGACTCTCCATGCAATTTATTCTTGACTTATAACATTAATGAGTTCATTCATGCATCAGGCAGCCTTTAGCAAGAATTACAGTAATAAAAATGCAGAGTTATAACTAACCTCACTTGATCATTATAAATGTATGGTGGAATAACCTCCCTCCCTGGCCTGACAGTAATAGCACGCAGTCAATGGGACACCACCTAACTGACTAAAGATTTTCAGGTTCAATCTGAAAGCTAAGATTGCTCATGGCTAACTCCAGCAATTTGATTTTACACTTTAAATGACGATTAATCACATAGTTGTAATGGCAAAATCAGAACTGTTACCTTGATAGTCAGTTCTGAGTGGGAGTCTGGCTTGTCTGGTAGCAGCTTTAGGGTAAAGACCTGTTCCATTACTGGAACAATTTAATTTGATTACAACAGATGAGATCTGACAAAGCATCCAGGAGCTATGAAAGAGGCCAAGTATTTTATCATCATATAAACAAAATTAGATAATCAATATGCAAATACTGGCACAAAGACTCATGGAAAGGAACTTAGACATTTCATCACTGGAGAAAATTAGATGCTGCTCATGATGAAGATATTCCAGATAATTTTATACATTTCATCATTATAGGAGAACATTAGATGCTGCTCATGGTGAAGATATTCCAGATAACTCTATACATTCCATAATGATTTTAGGCACCACTATTATAGTCGTAGTCACTTTCTTGCACAATCTTGTAAATGTTATGTGTTAATTATAGTCATTAATCAACTTTAATGACTATATATTTTTTTTAATCCTCATATAGGTCTGTTGTACGAATACAAAGACTGAAATAACTGTTGCTCAGTGATCAGGATTCTTATGGACGAATGGGTGTTTTCAATGGTGTGCTATGCGTATGTAAGAAAGAAAATCACATCAACTGTAAGCAGATGGAAGCTAAAGTCCCCTTAAATATGTGTTTTTACAGTGTCCTCGTCCTTTTTCCCAGTTATTTTTCTATGTGGTTGTTTTAATCTTCATTTGTTTGAAGGAGAAAGGTTAAAGAAAAGCTAGTAATCCACACACAGGCCCACATCATCCATTCTCCCTGTAAAGACAGGAACATGCATGGCTGTATCTCATGTTTGTTGCTTTGTTTTATTATGTAATGAACAATGGGCAAGTCAGTGCTAACTTTACTATCCACCTCCCCCTCTCCCATCCACCTCCCCCTCTCCGCCTCCACCTCCCCCTCTCCCATCCACCTCCCCCTCTCCGCCTCCACCCCCCCT
>JAOXYF010000008.1:6333901-6346904 GCA_028565775.1 Sternarchorhynchus goeldii
TGCGTCCTGTTGGTGATGGGGCCTTCAGTGTTGCTGGACCAGAATGATGGAATCTCTTGCCCTATGAGCTGCGTGCTTGTTTATCGTTAGAACGTTTTTAAAGCCTGGATAAAAAGTCACATGTTCCAGGTGCATTATGGGTGAGAGACTGAGTTTTTATTTTTACTTTTATTTTATTATTTTATCATTGAATGTCTTGTATTTTACTGTACAGTGTCCTTGAGTGACTTGAAAGGCGCTTATTAAGTAAAAATTTTTATTATTATTATTATTATTATTATTATTATTATTATCAGTCACCATTTTTCAAATATTGGATTTTCAGGTAATCTCTCCTTCCACTTTCTTGGGTTACTCAGTATTACCTTTTAGTCACAAAACACCTTTAAGATTTTGTAGTGGTCTATAATTTATAGATTTTTAATTTGAAGAATTAAGGTCTCTGTACGAGAGCATAACTAATTTAGCCTGCCCTGAGGCATTTTAAGTTGAAGCTTATTTTACAATATTAAGCCTGACTGTTAACAGAAATTTTTAATATTTGTCTCCATTATTCTCCATTAAGACAGTGTGTCTAACTGTAATGTAAGCAAGTCTAACGTGTTTTACATTTCTTGAGGAGACTGAAGAGGAGGCACACTCCTAATAAGTGGAAGAGAGGGGAAGATGAAAGGAGTGCGTGAGACTCGAGCAAAGAGACGTAGAGCGAGTTGGAGGGGCGGAGTCACAAAACTCGGGGGAGGGGGGTCACAGTGACGCATGTCTGCTTAAGTAAAGGGGCTGGCAGAAACGAACACTTTCACGCAACAGATTGAAGGAACAGATTGTGCTCGGAGATGCCCTGAGATTTGGACCAGCTTCGGAATGGGATTTGTAGAGATTTGGTTGGAAATCTGTCCATAATGAATATTAAGTGAACAGTTCCTCCATTTTCTTGAATGCAAAAGCATTGTTTTCTCTAAATGTTATTACTGTTGTGCTGTTCTTGGCACAATGTCCCTGAGCTGTAAGAGAGAGACTTTGTCTTTGTTTTGACTTTTTTTAAAGTAAAAAGTGGTTTGATCTCTGAATGGGTTTTGTATGATATTAAGTGTGAATAGAATTGTAACACTTGACACAATGATGAAAAAATCTGCAGAATCTGTGGCAAATGAGTGAAAAGATAAAGAATATTTCTGAGAAGGAACCATGTTTGTTGTACAGTAACTATGTTTGTGGTTCATGATTCGTGGTTCATGGTTCACGATTCATGGTTTGTGGTTCATGATTCGTGGTTCATGGCTCATGCTTGGTAAACTGCATCTACTCTGAATGAAGCAGCAGCTGCTTTAATAGCAGTTTGCTTTGTTTGCTCCCACCCCCAGACTGAGGAATACTGCCACTTCACTGAGAGAATCCAGAATTGTATCTGCACTTCACCTCACCTTTGTCATGTGCCTTGAATTCAGGCATATTATTGGCCAAGCACTGAGGTAGGGACCAATGGGAAGCAATTTGCTGAACTCTTAGTCTCCAAAATCACTCATGTTATTTCTTCTTGACCTTTTGAACCTTTGTTGATATTTGCTTGGTGAAATACAATTGCACTTTCTGAAGAAAGGCAGTTTGATTTGGCAGAAAATTGAAGCCTTAGCCAGCTGCATTATTTTAGGGTGGCTGGTCGCCTCAGGACATTGTGTGGGGTTTTTATTTTTTATTTTTTGGTCAATTTGAACAGCCTAATACAAATACAAAATGTACTCCTCCTCAAAAATACATTGGTCTTTGAGAATAAATCAAATCCTAGTTTCAGCAGTTGACCAAAGGGACCAAGGAATGTGAGCAGGCTGAAGGAGTGCAGAGGGAGAGGAGTCAAAAATAAAGAGAGGAAAGATGGGGGAGGGAGAGCATGTGAGAGGGAGACATGGAGAAAGAGGACAGACATCCAGAAAAAGATATGAAGGAATGAACCAGAGCTGAGAAACACGGGCTGAACCACGAAAGGAAACCAAAGGGGGGATAAAAGATGGAGGTAAACTGTGTGTAGTGTTTCTGAATGTGGGCTTCATCAGAGCACCTGGTGCACAGACCCAAAGAATAACCCTCCAGTCCAGCACCAGGCCCACAGAAAAAACACACACACGCGCGTGCGCGCGCACACACACACACACACACACACACACACACACACACACACACACACACACACACACACACAGGCCCACTGGCACATGCAAAGACTTGCACACCTGAAGACGGGCTAGAGGAGTGATGGTGGTGACGTGGTCTCTCCAGGGTTTGCTGGGAGCAGATGGTTGGCCAGATGCAGAACTGGGTTTGACCTTGGTACCTGCCGAAAGCCAACAGCCCAATCGTCCTCTCGCGCTTCACAACACCCCGCCCCCCCCAGCCAGCACGGCCTCCCCTGTTCCCTGGTGCCTCCTTCTGCCTCTGACAGCTTATGATCTTTTTGTTCCTCAGATGAATCATATGGAGCCGTTATAAAGGGCAAAGCGTTTAAGGTGCTGCCACAGTCTTCTGGGGTGGGTGCATTTTAATCACTGCGACTGAACATCTCCTGTGATTCTGCAGGCTGCTAATGGAATACAGAACTATGTATGAGGGGGTGGGGGTGGGGGAGGAGGGAGGCCTGAGACCTGTGTCCAGAGAATAATTGGGGTGAACGGGTCCCCAGGGTTGATCGAGAGGGGTCTTATTAAGTCAGCTGAACTCATGTGAGCTCGCCCCACTTCTCTTTGCCTGTTAAAGCTGCCATCCTTCCCAGCTCCACTGTACCAGCAGCTAAAACGTTTACTTCGCGAGCTCTTCCTGCTCATGGGAATTAAAAGTAAGATGTGAAGCTTTACCAGTAAGGCCAGTATTGATGGACACTGTGTTTTTTTTTTTTTTAATTATTATTTATTTTTGTAATAGTTGCTCATTTCATGCTTAATGCCAAGAACAACCTGTTCTAACTTCAAAGCTTTATGGTTTTAATGATAATGTAGTCAGATGGGTTGGTTCATATTTAAAAAGATGGAAACAGGTGGGTGTAGGTGGTGGTGGTGGTGGTCTGCCTCTACCTAAATCTACTAATTGTGGGGTTCCACAAGGAAGCCAGTAGGGCCACTGTTTGTCATTTTTGCACCAAGCACAAAATGATTGAAATGTGTACATTCATAAATGTTGTATGCAGATGCCTCTACAGTTTTATAACAGATAATAAGTGATGTTTGAGAACAAGTTGTCACCTTCATCTGAGGGAAAATGGAATCCATTCTGTTTGCTGCAAGGATAAACCTCATTTTAAATGTTGTAGCTGGGATGAAGAAAGACGAAGGATGGACTCAGGAAGGGTTTGGTCTCAGGCAGACATGAGCACAATTTCCAGGTTTCTGTTAAGGTTAGCAGGGCAAGAACAAGGGAACTAAGCCTTTTTGAGGCATGCTTCAATGTTGCTGTATTCATCTTATGGCCCTCATTTGAGATTTGGTGAACTTTCATTTATATTTCATATATAAATTCTTGTTGTTTTTTAAATCTGTCAAAATGGCTGCATTTGCTTTTAACACATTACCAGAAGATTTGAGTTTTCCTGGAAAACAGTTAGATTTCAGCTACCGACCGTAGACATCTTGTCTTAGACAAGCATTTAAGGATGAGAATATGGGCTTGTGCAAACTAATTTACATTGTTCTGGTTTTGTAACAGTGTTGTATGGATATTAGCTGCATTCTTATTAGGCTAATAGAAATATTTAAACTTGAATATTGCAAACTATTCTACAGTGAGTGCAAACTTGCAAGCATGACCTCCACACAGCTATTCATGACCTCCATGCTGCTACCCATGATTCTTCCAAGGGTGCTGCCTTGTGCCTTTTTCAAACTTGCCTTCATAAGAAGTGCTCTTTAAGACTCTTTATTATGAAAAAGGTTTATTGACCGTAGAGCAGTTTCTGCCTGGTTTCACTGCCATAAACTAACTCTGTTAATCACCACCATTAGTATGAGTATGTTCACCTCTGTCCCCTCCATCTTGTATGTGTTCTCCAGTCTCTCTCCATCCTTCCTCTGTGCCGTAGCCTGGAGTGTGTCCTCCAGGTTACCGCGGTCGCTAGGCCCGGTGTGTACATGAGACCTCCTCATATGCCAGGGCAATTAGCAAATCAATTGAACGGTTGTTGAACAGTTGTATTAGCAGGAACTTTACTTGTGCGAGGGTGCATGCGTGCTTCAGTTTCTAACTGTGCCACATGCTAATATGTCAGAGACGTGAGGCGGCATATTTAGCTCTGGTTTTGCTGTGGGGCTTGTTTGCAGGGTGGCTGAGGGGAGGTTGCTGGTGTCCCGAGCACCGAGGAGCACTCTGGAGCACCAAGGAGCACTCTGGAGATGCTTTCATATTGATTGAACGGAATACCAAAACTAGGAGTCAAATGGGAGGAGGAGAAGGAGGAGGACCAGATGCTTCCCTCCTTCTGTTCTCATCAAATTGGTTTCTAAGAACCGTGTGTGTGTGTGTGTGTGTGTGTGTGTGTGTGTGTGCGCATGTTCTTAGTTGTTTGTTAATCTCCCAACCCTGGCTGAGCGGGAAATGCTCGTGTCTCTCCTGCACCTCCATCCTCACCGATTTCTCCGCAGGGTCCTTCTAATCCTGCGTGTACCGTTGCCAGCGATTGCAGCCTCCCCGAAAAGCTTTCCATCACCAGGCTTCAAAGTGACGGGGTGGAAAGGGGCTGGAATCGGGGTAAGATAGAGGTGAGCAGCACCTGGTCGGCCCTCGGGTCGGCCCGAATCTTTACCCGAGTGTTTTCCATTATAGCACAGTGAGACCTAAAGCCCCTGGGGGTGGGGGGGGGCTTAATGTGTGGTGATGGATAACCTACCCACCCCCATGCACACACACACACACACACACACTTCCCATTGCATTTTAAATGGCTTTCACTTCCCGTGTCTATAAGTAAAGCAGTACCAAAGTGTAAAAGTGTTTCCAGTTGACTAAATTATTTCAAACTTTGCATAGCACACAACATGGGTGTTCCTTTAGAATGTTCACCACATTTTATGTGGTGTTTATTTTAGAATTATAATCCGTGTGCTTGTTCTGCCTGTAAACCTTAATGCAATAGCACTAACAGTAACACTTTGGACTGTCTTTTGTGCTGGGTATTGAGGGGGGATGGTTTCACAGTGCTCTAACTGTATTTTGAATGTCTTTTTGTTTTTGTTTTCTCCTCAAACTCACATAAAAAGGACATCCATGACCTGGTTACTGAGACTGTGGCATGCGCAGAATTTTTTAGCTCGCGCAAAAATCAATAACAGATTCGGTGTCTGGACAGCTCGTCGCGAGGCAGCGTTGAGGAGAACGCTCTCGTCTGCAGCATGTCGCGTGCTAACCGTTTGTAGTAGTGGTGCCTGCGCTGTGTGAGACGAAGCTGTGGCGTGACTGAACCGCTGCTCCGCGCTGCGCTGGCTTCAGTTCCGTATGTTTCCAACCACTCGCTCATCCCGTGGGTCCAAAACAAGGCAGCCTGAGCTTTTTCAGTGACACGCTGACCAGCAGACGGAAATGATTGTGGGGTAATACAGGCTCCTGCTATTTATGTGGATATCCTTCAGGAGGACGTTCGTTGCGTAAGACGTGTTATTGTAAAAGGGGAGGGAGTTCTAATTCGGCTCCAGCGTATCTTTATTTCTTTCTTTCTTTACTCGTTTGGAGCTGCGTTTTGCTGCTTCTCTCTCTTGGTGTACATTTTGGTGCTTTCCTTGGCTTCGGTTTGAATTGGAGCACATTTGCATTCAAGTTTGCTGATCCATTTAACTGGTTGGATTCAGCCAATGAGAGGTAACCTCAACTAAAATGACTGTAGTTCTCCGGCTTTAACTGGAGCCTGGCCAAGAACGACTCTGCTAAAGAGGGTGAAGGGCTCTTGAAAACGTTCATCACCAATTAGATGAAGTGGAGGATAAAGGAACAGGACCTTGGCTGGCTGTCCAGATTTGACCGTTTAACAGAGGTTATCTTCCGTTGTGTATATTGCCTTACAGTAAAACAGTTCTTGATTTTGACGCATGTCTTTTGCATTCTTTGCAGTACTGCCAAAGGTGCTGACGGTGCATGTAATATTTTTTTGAATTGCGAGTGGTTTGTTCAGAGGCTAGTTCATGAAGACGGCATTTCGCTCTGGATATTGGGGGGGGTCTGTCATTCGGTGACTCATTACTGTAATTCAACTAAACACTTTGTGGCAGTGTTCAAGAGGCCTTGGTTGCTCAAAGGCTTGATTGGAATAAAGGGCTGATGGGTGTGAAGGAGCTGTTATACCAGATGAGAAGGTGCTCTGCCTCTTATGAGCTGTAACTCCAGCACAGTGCCCACACATTCTGAAATTAAGTTGAGTGTTGTCCTGTTACCCTGCACTCCCCCCCCCCTTGAACGATCGTTCCTCTGTTCTCTCTGTCAGAAAGCTCAGCTATTAACCCCCCCCAGCTCTGATTGCCACTGCTTGATGTCATATTGCCACAACGATACAGATCTAATAGTGAGACAGACAAGACTTTTGCTAAGTGCTGCGATGATTACTGTTTTCACGTATGGCTCAGTTTGTTTACAGTATGGGTCTCCACTCACTGTCCTTCCTGCAACACAACATGCCATTTTGTTTGATTTCCCCTTCACGTCATCCCTCTAAAGTAGAGTCATTTGTTTATTTGTGATTAATCAGGCGAGAGTCATGTATTTGTTTTGGATGCTGCCTGATGAGTCCTCAGGGGCATCTTTGCGGACTCCGAGGACGGTTGCCAGCATGCGTTCCTGACTCACGCCTTCTCACGGCATGGCTCCTGAAAAGTTGTGCGTTCACCAGCAAACGTCTTCTCACTGTGCAGAAGAGCAGGAGCCGGAGTATGGAGCGGGTTGGAAAGCTGCTTTTAGCTGTGGTTGAGTCTCTACCCGTGTCTTAGTGGGCTGTTACAGCAAAGTGGCAAAACCAGCTGGATTGGTGTTGGTGAAGCAGGGCTGGGCCCATGATGAACTCAGCCCAGGCTTTTGTGCAAAGCTGACGCTATGTTATCCCAATGTAAGAGAGCTTTTTATTGCTAAATACATCTCAAACAGACAATACCTGCACATAATGGGCATCTTGTATTGACGTGAACAAACATGGGTGGCAAAACGCATCTTGCTTGCATCAGGCGGTCACAGATTTAGCAGGCACATGCTGCGATTTGAGTGTAGTTTGGAGTATCAGGTCTTTGGACAAAATTTAGATTAGATTCAGAGATGGACGCAAGAGATCTGCTCTCCTAGCTGATGAAGGAGCCCTTGCTTCCTGGCTTACGTCTGCGTTGGTGAGGTTTGAATCATCCAGGCTGGGTGTTGCTTTTGCACTCTGGATCCTGGAACTCGTTTATGCCACTTGCATACACTCTCTTTTCAGGTGATTTGCATACTGAAGTCCCACAGGCCCAGCTCACACACCAGCGCCACATTAATTGTTTGTGTTGCAATCAACAACAAAGCACTTCTAGCTTTTTCTCATCCTCTGAGCAGCTAATGCTAAGAAATATGAAGGAAATGAGCCACTTGAGGCCTGGATTTGAGCAGAAATGTATTTGTGTGTCTGCACTACAACAAGGACAAAGAATACCTGGGGCGTTCGAGTCTACGTTGCCTCTGCACTCATGCACTTGAGTGGATTGATTTTTGTGTGATTGCTGAACGTGTGTGCTGATGTAGCCGTGTGCAGTTCAGCCTCTCTGTGCAATCAGAGGTCGTGCGCCACTCGCTCCTCTAACCTCCGTCTCCGCGGTGATGAATGACCTCACAATGCAGCTCGACATGGCCAGATACTGCCACTAAATCTCTAGCCACAAACACCCCAGCATGCTTGATAACATCTCTTGCGCTCACGTGTGTGTGTGTGTGTGTGTTCGTGTTCAGACGGGTGGGTAGATTATTATTGTTCTCCATTCATCTTCATTGTGCACAGTCCTTTCTTCTCTGCTGGTCACATATGTTGCCTTCATCGGCCTCCTCTCAAGGCAGGCGCAGAAAGCGTGTGCTCTAGAAGTGGGAGGGGTGAACAGGCTGTGAAGAGCGAGGGACGCCGAGCGGAAGACGACGTACACATGAGGAGAAAGCAGGAAACTAATTAGTCTACATAGCGCCGTCATGCTGGTGGAGAACCGGACCACTCTCAGCTGGGTCGCCTGTCCCCCACCCAGGTCACGCGCTCCTCGGTGCCTGGCTCTTGGTATTGTTACCATCTTCCACCTGCTCACACCTAATCAGAGAGGCAGCCCTGCTGCGACCATCTCACCACCTTCCTGTCCCTCACACATATCTACTGGTGCTCTCCTCATACCGTTTGGCTTTCTTGATAGTGCTTTTTTTCCTTTTCTCGACTTCTTCTAAGGCTTATCTTTCTGAAGGTTTCATTAGATTTTGTCCCCTCTATTAATTACTCCCAGATATGAACGGCCTCCTCTGAGATTCCAGCTGGAAGCAGAGCAGGAGTGAAGTCCCTTTAATCCCCCGCTGAAGAGCCTCAACTCTCCTACTCACGGCAGCCGTCTGAGGACACCCCAGAGAGCACAGTCATTTTTTTCTCTTTTTTCTTTTTTTTAACAAGTGATTTTATTCTTTTTTTTTTTATCCCTTCTTTCCTCTGACTTTCTGAAGCCTGATGCTTTTGACAAAAGTAACTTCAGTTGGAAGAGCACAAAACTCAAGACCACCATCTGGGTTACCATGGAGACTGTAGGATCCGTTGCCCCAAAGCAGAGAGCTGCAGTTCTGTAGTGCTCTAATTGCCCCTTCGCACACTGGTGCGGAAGCGCTCGGGGTGTAGCACTTGGCACCTGGAGGGCGTGTTTGCTCCCAGCCGGGGTCACGGGGAGAGGAGCCAGAGGCGAGCGCCGGTGGGGTGGGGGGCGTGGAGAACACAGCTTCCCCCCCAGGTGCTGCTGAACAACCCGTTTACTCCTCCGCCTTTAACTCCAACCTCCCCTTCCTGCTATAAGATGGCAAATTGGATTTATTTATACCCGGCTGGGTCTTGTTGCGGAAGGAGAAGAGCTAAACTATTTTATTTTAGTGTAGTATCTTGGTATTTTAGTGTAGTATCTTGGTTATTAAATAGCGTTAAAGGTTGTTGTGCAGTTAGACACATCTCTTTAGCATGACCTCGTCACAGTGAGCATGTTTATGACTTGAGCAGGATAACACAACGAAGTACTAAAATCATATTGCTATTGTGGCCTTGCAGACCATATAAGTGCATAATGGAGGCTCTCTGGGACTCGTGTTTGAGGAATGGCACAGGAGCCTGCAGGTGGCTGGCACTGGCAGCTCTGTGGGCCTCTCTGGGAGAGCTGCAGCAGGGCTGGCCGCTCTCCCGCGCTAATATGTGGTTATTTGAATGTTGAGTAATGGCGGTGCACTCCTCCCCCCCGGGGCTGCTGGTGGAGGGGTGAGGGATGTGTGCGAAGAGCACCTCACTCACCTGGATGCACCCGCCCTCAGGCTGCTGCTGCAGGGTGCACTGGCTGCTTTGCTTGAGGCACAAGGGAGGGAAGGAGTACCCACCTCCCTTCTCCTGTGATGGGGTGGGGCACATCCTGAAGCAGGCACGGCAGGAGGGGAGAGGGGGAGTTGAGGGGAGGAATCGATAGGGTTCATTTACCAGTTGGGGAGCACAGCTCAACTGCTGCCTCAGAGAAGGAGAGACACTGGGGCGGGAGAGAGAGTGAGAGAGACCTAGAGAGAGAGACTGCAGAGGAGTTGCAGAAGGTTAATGACTGCAGCATGCAATGGCATATATGGGCAGCTCAAACCAGTTTGGATGAGGAAAGCTGGGTGCGGGAGCTGGCGAACATCGGTGAGATGGAGTTTGAGGACCCGAGCTGAGAAATCAGTCTTTACTGTGCTTCAAATGTCTAGTTTGCATAATGCAATGTAGGGTTGCATTAAACAGGGAGGCCTGGTGTAAAAGCCGAACTTTGCAACAGCAGGTTACTGGTTTACTGGAGGGTTTTATGGTCCTAAAGACCTTTACTTTAACTTCCTGAGATGGTGATTAGAGTTGTTGGGATTTTATCTTTGTTTGTTGAATCCAACACACATACAATTTCTACCTCTTTCTCTCTCAAATATATAACTATAACACACACACCAACATGCATGCATAGATGGACAAACACAGACACACACACACACACACACACACACACACACCCTGCTGAGCTGGAAATGCCAGACGAGGCCAGGCTTGTATTTGATTTCTCCAGAGAAACACTGAGAAATACAGAGGAAGTATCTTCTGTTGACACTGAAACCTATCAGCAAGCCAAGTTCAACAAGTCAGACTCCCTTTGCCTCTCCTCTCTCTCTCTCTCTCTCTCTCTTTTCTTTCTTTCTATCTCTCCCTACCCCAAGATTATTCTGCTCTGTTCAAGTTCTCTCTTTTCAGATGAGAGTAATACTGCCAAAGCTTGCTGCAGTCACAGACCTGACATCAATACACTGCTAGAACCTCTCTTTCATGGGCAGGAGATGTCGGCTCGGAGAGGAATACACTGCTGTGCTCTAAGGCTTTTCTCCCGCGCCCAGTCCTGTCCGTCCCTCCCAGCTTCACACAGTCGCCTTCTGTTAATGCACACGGGCTTTGAGCTTTTAGTAAACTGTTAGTGAGTTGGACTTGTTTAAACGTTTCAGCTGAATTTGTTCCCACAGCCCTGGTATTGGAAAACATGCAGAGCGTAATCACTGCAGGGTTCGTGAGGACGCGAGGAGGCGTGTGAACGTGTTTTACGTTCGTCCCTGGGGCCCCTCAGAGCGCGTCAGTGGAGGGGCGTCTTCCTTCATCCTGCTTTGGCTCTTTTTCCTTCTGTTCTTGGAAGCGTTGCTTCTCGACACGAAAAAGACATTACCACACCCACCGTGCTGCCCAAACTCTCACCTCGTTCATTTCGGATTTAAGCATTCTCCTTCAGAAGTAGCAGCCTATCGCACTTTTCCAAGCGTTTGCTGAATACCTGATGCCTAAGGTTAAATCCTCCTACCAGCCAACCCCCTTGAACTGCTTCCTTCGTCTGCCTGGAGCGTCTGTGGGGCCTGGAGTTAAAGCTCCCCACGTGCCATGGGTTTGATTTGCGACTGTTCGCAAAGTACCCCCACCCCCAGCCAGGGCCGTCCGGTTAGCCGGAGCCCTGCCGCCCAGCGCTGATCAGAAAGACTCCCCTCCCCCCTGCCGCGGTGCTCCCCGCGTTCAGCGCTCATTATGCCGCCGTAAATAAATGATGCAGGATCAATGAGCAGCGGCAGACCCCGCTGGGGGAGCACGGAGGAGCGCGTTTGAATGTGGGGCTTTGTGATTTGTTCATTCGCTTTCTTGCTCTCCCCTTCAGTCTCTCGCTGTTCTCTGCTCTCCCAATTGAATGCCTCATAATGCAAATTGCTCATAATTTATGGATGGGTCATGATGGAATTGACAGGAAGACCCCTCCACCCCCCCCCCCCCNNNNAACCCAACACGTCTGCTGCCCCTGGAGATGTGAATATAATCTGGAAAATAATGCAGCCCTTTGTGAAGGTACGAGAGCGAGGGTCTGGACCTTGACACTCTCACTCATATTGTTTGCATGGCTGTCTGCACTTCCCGGGTCCCCTGCCCAGACCCCCCCCACTTTGGCATCTGTCTCCTCCGGGCTCTGAAGGCCCTAATTGACTTTTCAGCCGCACACGCCATAATTGAGTTTTAATCACCGTTTTACATTCTGTTTTGATATTCAAATCAGCTGTGTCATCTGAGAGAAGAGGCAGTCGCCTGCCTGCTTCTGCGCTGCCGTGCGGTGCTGTTGATTAGGCCTTTCACGGCCCGACCCGTTCCTGGGTCCCCGTAGTCACTGCCACCCAGCTCTCGGACACAAACAACCACTAATGGCGTCCCACATCCCTTCCCAGTAAACACTAATTAGCTCCTGCCGTCTGCATGGCCTCGCTGGGGGTGGCGAAGGCCCGCGGAGGTGGGTAGGTGTTTTATTTTTGCGTGCATCATGAAACACTGGTAAATTAGAGCTTGCATAACCCCCGGAAATAGTCACGCTTCCTGCCATGACCGAGTGGTTGGAGCGCATGTGGAGCTGACGGGGCGTCTGACGGAAGACGGGCAGGTGCATGTCTGTGTGTCCTCAGCACACGGATGGGTCTGCTCTCCTCTCCGGGAAAACGTAGCTCCTGGAGAGAATCGGGGAGATTTGAGGGAGTTTCCAATATATATGAACCAGAAGAAAAGCACCATGTTCATTAGTGGACTGGTCTTCAGGAGGCAAAGTTTGTTAAAAGGCAATGAAGACCCTCACACCCTCGTTACAAAAACACATAATACATGCATGAACCCAGCCGGCGACGCCAGGGAACTGGACTGGGATCTGCTCAGTCTACACAGTTCTCGTCGGATCGCTCTTGGATATTGGAATGCTCGTCCCGTAGATCATAGTCCCAGGGTTGTGTTGTAATTCAGAATCTTTGAATGCACACAGCAGTGAGGTGGAGTGACAGTGGGCTCTTTGGAGGGTTGTGCAGACAAGTGCTTGCATCGGTTTTCCCACTGCCATGAAATGTAGGCTGGCAGGCAGCTTGTAAGCCATTCTGTCTGGACAGGTCCTTCTCTCTCTCTTTCTCTCTCTCTCTCTTTCTCTCTCCCATTTTCTTCATGTTTGGGTGTTGCTCTTCCTAGGTTTCTCAGGAACATTTAATGGTGGGAGTGAATGAGCCACAGAGGGGCTGGAAATCCAGCAGCTTGTGAGACCCACTACAGCAGAGCTTCCCTCTGTATGCGCATCAGCAGCTCCAGGCCCCGGGCCCCGGGCCCTTAAGAATACGGGACGGCCTCAATAATAAGGCATGTGTGAGGGCGCTGGTTCTATATACAGAGCGTGTGAGGGCGCTGGTTCTATATACAGAGCGTGTGAGGGCGCTGGTTCTATATACAGAGCGTGTGAGGGCGCTGGTT
>JAOXYF010000008.1:6365423-6375438 GCA_028565775.1 Sternarchorhynchus goeldii
CGGGCCCACAGCCCAAACGTGAGACGGGCGCACAGACGTGAAGACCAACGGGCCCACAGCCCAAACGTGAGACGGGCGCACAGACGTGAAGACCAACGGGCCCACAGCGCAAACGTGAGACGGGCGCACAGACGTGAAGACCAACGGGCCCACAGCCCAAACGTGAGACGGGCGCACAGACGTGAAGACCAACGGGCCCACAGCCCAAACGTGAGACGGGCGCACAGACGTGAAGACCAACGGGCCCACAGCGCAAACGTGAGACGGGCGCACAGACGTGAAGACCAACGGGCCCACAGCCCAAACGTGAGACGGGCGCACAGACGTGAAGACCAACGGGCCCACAGCCCAAACGTGAGACGGGCACACACCCACTTATCTGTCCCATGACCTTCTACTATCAGACCATATGACTCCATCTTCATAGTCTGTAGGGCCCTGTGGACGGAGAGCTGGGAGGAGGTTCTCTACGGCCCTGCAGACATGTCTGTGAGAACGGTTCTTGCAGTGCATTTCGGGGAATGTCGCCCAGTCCTCTGGGCTTCTGGGACGGATGAAGGTGTGGCGGGGGAGGGGGGAGGCTACGTGGATCAGTCATGGCCCATATCTGAAGGGACTGGGGTCGCCGGAGGACGCGGCTGCGCGGTGACGAGCTTGTGTAACTTTCACGCCGATGTCATTTCAGCCCACTTTTTTTCCATCACCTTTGTCCTAAAGTCCCTCTACAAGGAGTGTTTCCCTGGAGCAACCGGAGGTTAATTGCTTTATCCAAGGGCACAGTGGCAGTAACTATCAGTTGGCATCAACCCCCAGCTGAGCCACCATCACAAATGACAGTTATTCACTCCACCATGCAGTCCACTGCTTTAATGCTGCTACACGTTTGTGTTCACTGCCATCTGACCCTCTATAAGGGGGGGGGGGGGGGGGTCCTATTAGAGAAGAAAAGAAGACGCTGTATTTGGAAGAAAAAAAAATTCAGGTGTCCAGTGTTTCACTCAGGGGCACCTTGACAGGGACCTACTTGGGATCTTTGCCGACAGACTTGCATCGGTGCCCCGTGCTGTGAGAAGTGGGGCCTCTCAGTGGGGCAGGACCCCTCCTGCCTGCTCCCTGGGGCCTCTCTGGAGCACAGCGTCTCAGTCCAGAACCGATCCACAGTCAGACGCAGATGAATGCAGCGAGGAGGAGGAGGATGTCGGGCATCCCGCTTCTGACGGGCGCTGATCTAGCTCCGTCGTGTGTGCTTCGCTTCTGGAGTCCTGATACTCATGAATGCTCAGACGAGCGTGCACACATACATACACACACACACACACACATTCACAAGCTTCTCTGTCTTTGGTAGGTCTCACGCGTGTTTTGCTGCCTTTCTGTTTCATTTGAGAGCATGGAAGGTGTTCGTCAGGCCTCTGAGTGAGTGTGTGGTGGTGGTGTCTCTGTGGTGATGGAGACCCCTGGCCCCGCTGCAGGTGGGACAAACCCCTCAGTGCCGGGCCGGAGTACTAGAGCACGCAGGGTGATGTGTAGGGCCTCGTCCCCCCAACCTGCCACAGGAAGAATACTGACCGTGAGCCCTGGGGCACTGCATTCCCTCAGCATGGCTCACATAAACAGCACTGACTGCTGAGGCACATCCCAGGCCGTCTCCTCCACTTTGATCCTGCGGTGGGATGTAGACTGAGTGTGTGTGATGCTGACGGGCACTCCTGCAGCGCGAGGAAGCATGAGGCTTCGTTTGAGTTTTACCATATTGTACATTTGCAAAATGGTGGCGGTAAGACACGTTTAAAATGGGTTTAGGATGGCATGAGAACAAAATGTCCTACAAACTCCAGTTGTAACTGAATGCAAGTTTTCTTGGGATTAAAAATAGAAAAGTAAAAGCAAATCAGGCTGAGTGTGTGTGTGTTTGTGAGTGTGTGTGATTGTGAGTGTGCGTGTGTGCGCACGTGTGTTTGTTTAGGTTTGCGTTTGTTTATTTAGGTGTGTGTGTGTTCGTGTGTTTGTGTATTCGGGTGTGTGCATATGTATGCACGTGTGTGTTTGTGTGTGTGTGTGTGTGTGTGTGTGTGTGTGTGTGTGTGTGTGTGTGTAAATTTGTGTGTAGATGTGTGTGTGTGTGTGTGTGTGTGTGTGTGTGTGTGTGTGTGTGTGTGTGTGTGTGTGCATGTCTAGCTGATAATTATGGGCTTTGGCTGGTATCTGACGTGAGAAGCTGAGGCCATTTTCCCACGGCCCATTGATATTCCGAGTGAGTAGCACATTAAGTGCAGTATTGATCTGTAGATGTGATGCATCCGCCGGGATTTTCCAAAGGCGCTGTGGGATCTGTTCCTTCAGTACATCATGTCTCTCCTAGCCTTCCTTCAGGAGGCCTGTGGGGGGGGGGGTTAACCCTGCATGTGTATATCAGTGTTACAGTAACATCTAAACACTTTGACGTTTAAACATACATTGTGTTCCCCAATGCTGCATTCATCTTTCATTGTTTTTTTCTTCATAATTCTCGTCAAAATTATGACCCTGCTGTTTTACAGTTTTGTATAAACATTTCAGATTTTATCATCTTTTCCTCCAGCTGAGGTCCTGCTTTAGAAATGGGGCTGGTGCCAGAGCCCAAAGACTACCGCTCTGCTACCCAGAATGCCCCTCTTCTGCTGGCACCAAGTGAGAGATACGATGTTGTAAGGAGGGAGCATGTAGGGGGGACAGCACAATGCACTCTGGGAAGGAGCTTGAGCTCACTGATGCCTACACAAACGGACCTGCCACAACCTGAAAAAAATGATAAATACTCACCCTGGTAAATGCTTTTCACTCTAAAAAGACTCTGTGTGTGTGAGTGTGTGAGTGAGAGAGAGAGATGACAGGTAGTTGCTAACGCACATCTTTCTTTGAAGCGGCTTCAGCTTCAGGCATGAGCAGGTGCCCAATAAACGATAAAGGCGTCTGTCTGCTCAGGCTGCTGAGATAGTGGACAGCCAGTTGGGCCTGAAGCTGACCCATCCAAACACACCACCACCCGGTTCAGACAAGGGTGGAGGTCAAGATCAGGAAAGGTTTTTGTCTTGGTGTTATATGAAATACTGAGTTATTAGTACTTGAGGAATGAAACTATTAATGTCTTAGCAACTGCTTGGAAAGTCCACGGACAAAATGCACAGAGAGGGAAGCATTTCAAAATGCAGAAAATGTTCAAACCTGTTGAATGTTGGTGTGACTGTTATTAGATGTGAACTGAGGACATTGTTTTCTTTTTAATGTCCTCTTATCAATATAATTATCAAACGGATGGTTTCATCATCCCTGACCTGCCTGCTTCAGCAGAGGCTGCTGCACTTTAATAATCTGAATTCAGTTTCCAGTTGGGAAAAGTTCTTCCTTAGCAGAGTTTTTCATGCAGTAGATGGGAGAGATTAACACCTTGTCTGGTGATGTGCACAAGGTCCTTTTTCCATATGGTGGTTTTTTTTACGACTCACATGTCCAATTTCCTTTGTGTTCACTTTAACTCCTTCTACTCACTGACAGCTGAAGAGTAATTTGTTCCATGATCACATGACACCCCCCCTGTTTACTGTACCACTCTGCCTCTCCTTGGGTTTTAGGGGGATGGACCAGCCTGTGCAGACATTTCTGCTATGAAATGAATCAGAACCCTTAAATATACAGCCATGTGAGATGTTTCCCATGCCATTCTATCCTCGTAGGCTCTCAGGGTGGAGTCAGCCTCTCAGGGTGGAGTCAACGTCTCAGCTTTCACCCCTGTCAGTTATTTCCTCTTCAGGCATGTTCACTTTTCTTGTCCACAACCTGGCTGCCCCAAAGGTCAAATTAGAATATTCATGGGACTGGCTTTTCAAACAGCATGAGGAGGTAGAGGAGGAGGAAGGAATGAGATGCTGTTCTCCTCAGATCTTCTCACAGCCCCTCGCACTCGCCGTTCTGTTCGGGCCAAGGCTGCTCTCCAAACTCAGAGATGGAACCATGTGCCTGTGTATATTATTCCATCCAAGGAGGGCTGAAAAAAAGTCAAATTGTTTGTAAAAATCTTTCCTAAATCCTCAAAGACTATTTGAAAGGCAAAAGCCTTAAGGAGTTTCTTGGGAGGCAGGAATCGTCTCCCATCCCCCAGTTCCAGTTTTAGACTCACGGACCGGTCAAAACTAATCAGCAGGGCATGAACATGTTCTATTTTGAACACAACTGCATCTCTGCCTCGACCACCCTGTTGAACTACAGCCATCATCTCCTTAAATGAGACGCTGGCTCCTGCTGCACGCAGGATGGTGCGTCCTGCTTCTCCTGATTGTTCTTTTCTGACTGACACTTCAGATGTTCCTCGAGTGCCTAGCTGTGGAGGTGTCTCATTATGTTGGAGCCTTTGAGAAGAGAACCTGTAGCTAGTTGTTTTTTGATGAGTACTAGAGAAGTGGTGCCCTACTCTCCACCTCATGAAGGCCTGCTTATTGTGGTCGGTCTTCACCAGACCACGGTTCTTATTGCTATGCTCAGGCAGGTCTGATATGGAGGACTGAGCAAGTATTAAAGTCCAAATGGAAATGCAATTGATGATAAAACGCTTTAGCATCCATTTACAATGTTTTCAGACTGGATCTTGTTATTAGTCTTGGTGCCGTTAACACATTTTGGTATTTGAAATGCTTCAGGCGGATGCACTCTGCTGGAGTCGGTCAGACCTGCGCTCACACCTACCCAATAAACACCGTTCCGCCAGGCTCGGTAGCTGCTTGTCTTCCCACGCAGGACCCTGTGTGCTGGCTGGATTGGTATCTGCTGTAAATAAGTGCACGTCCGTTCCAACCTCTGGGCCAATTTTATCTGCTTGAGGCGCCATCATTAGGGATGGAGTGTGGAATGAAGGAGTGAAGACTCCTTATAACTTTCTATAAGTGCACTTATAGAAGCGCTGACCCGGACCACGATGCCCAGCTGGGTGGGGCCGCCCCACCCTGCCCCACCCCAGGTCAGGTCCGCCCCATCCACCCCCATCCAGCCCCTGCTTGTAGCTGAATGTGAAGGTCGGAGGCCAGCGGGTCCAGAAGAACGTTTGGTTCTGGGTGCTGGTTCTGAGTTTGGGCTCCTCAGAGCTGCTGTGAGGAAGAAACATGAAGTGCACCAGAGTAGCTACTCCACAAGAGCCCTGCACCCCTCCGCAGACCTCCACATACACAGACCTCCACATACGCAGACCTCCACATACGCAGACCTCCACATACGCAGACCTCCACATACACAGACCTCCACATACACAGACCTCCACATACGCAGACCTCCACATACGCAGACCTCCACATACACAGACCTCCACATACACTCCTCCTCTTGCCCTTTTCTGACCTCCATAGCCATGCTTTTATTTTATGTTTCATAATAGTTCTTAGAACACAAGAACTGTGATTTGCTCGAGTGGTCAAATATATCTCAACTGTCATTCTGAAACACATCTGAATATTTATATACAGAGTTGTGTAGCGTGGAGTGAACCTAGACCACAGGCGTGAAATTCCCTCTGGGGAAAATTTCAGGATTATGTTGGTGGTTGTGATACACTAGTCTGACACAAATAGTGTCTCAGGAGGGCAGTAAGTGCTGAAGCTGTGTGTATGTGGTACGGTTCATATTTCTGTGATGCACTTGCTATAGATAAGATGTTATAAATGGAAATATCTGTAGAGGTAGTCTGCTGGTGTTAGTGTATTTGTGTATTTGTGTGTGTGTGTGTGTGTGTGTGTGTGTGTGTGTGTGTGTGTGTGTGTGTGTGTGTGTGTGTGTGTGTGTGTGTTCACTTGTACGTAAGACCCAGATAGTCTCTAGCGATTCAGTTTGCTCTTTCTGGTTCTGATTCTGGTTCTCTGTGGCTTCTGCACTCTTTAGTACAGTGACAGTAACACACAAAAGAACTATTTGGATCTCTGTCTCCTGCTGTCCTAAGCAACCTAATCTCTCTCTCTCTCTTTCTCTCTATCTATTTCTCTCTCTCTATCTATCTCTCTATATATTTCTTTTTCTCTATATATATTTCTATTTCTATATACACATTTCTTTACACCATTTGTTCTGTTGTTTTGCCCTTCCATACTCACTCACTAACTCACTCACTAACTAACTCCTCACTTGCTCCTCACTCACTCACTTCTCACTTCTCACTCCTCACTCACTCACTCACTCACTCACTCACTCACTCACTCACTCACTCACTCACTCACTCACTTCCATGTCATCAGTGGCACAAGAGTAATGGTCCGTTGTTGGTCCTCTTGCACACAGACTAATGAGAATCTCAAATGCGACAAGCAGAGTGCATTTATCACACACTCACACTTAATGACACCAACACTGCTGCAGCCTTACACACATGCGTGCGCACACACACACATTATAAATGAGGCTGTCTGACTCTCCTGCTTCACATTAGGGGAGTTTGCTTTAATACTCGGTGAGCGGAGGGAGTGCGTTTAGGGGGAGATGTGCTCATTCACTCACTCATACCCCCCATGTTTTCTCCATCTGCACTCTTACTGTTAACAGGTGTTCACATAAGTTTTGAAGTGACTTATTTTACAACATCTCTTATAATTTACTTCACTAATACTTAAAGTAGTGTCTAATCTGTATTAGGGCATGTTATTGGGATTAAGATTCGGATTAGATAACGGATTAAACAGTTTTAAGGAAGAGCATTCCCAGTGTTTGATGTGTAGTTTTAACAGATTGGTTTGCACCTTAAACACACCCACATCCTCATGCCACACAGAGGGGATGGTATGTGGTCTCAGATCACCCGTGGTGCCACCAGCTGGCACTGTCTGCTGCGCGGTGATGCCCGTTTTGTCGCATTATGGGCTATTTCAGAGATTTGGATCATATCCTTTTAAAATGGCTTTAAGCGATACATCTCTGTCCAGCCTGCTTTCCCCAGTGTGTTCCCCTGGCGTTGAGCCGTCTCTGTGGTTTGTTCGAGTCTTCCACAAGGTCAGCGTGAGTGCCAGGTGCACACGTGCTGCCAGTTTGAATCATATTGCCAGTCATCTTAACTGATACGTCTCTCTATCTCACGTTTGCTCGGTGATGCCTTAATGAATGCCTCCATCATGCGCTTGTTGAAACGTACATTCACTGCTATATTCCACACCCTTATATATGCACAGGTGGATGCTGTAGCCCTTCTGTCTCCATGGCCAAATTTAGACGTTTTGCTTTAGCTGTTCATGCTCGATTCCTCACGGTGTTCGCGTGAGGTTTTTGGTGGCGGGCTTCTCTCAGCTCTGCCCTGGCACTGTGACCAAACATGTATAACTGCATAACCGATGGACCCCGCTGTGCCTAGTACACTCAGACCAGAGTAACACCTGCTGACTTTCTGCTAGCAGGAACGGCTCACGGCAGTGTTGAGTGTGGCCTGTCACCCACTTAATGCCTGGGTGGTGTTCAGAGACTGAGCAGTGATGAAGAAGAGGGCAGAACGTGGGTGATCCAGAAAGCAGTGTGCATGAGTGCAGCTGGGTTGCACTCTGTAAAAGTGCACCTACTAACATGGCGTGCAGTGTGTGTGTGTTTGAATGAGGGGTTCAGACAAACTTGATGTAAAGTTAGTGAAGGCAGGAAAATAGGGTTTTTGTAATGGAGGAAAAACAACTAGTTGGGAAGGTCACTTTTAAAATGCATTTTGTACCACATTACTGACTGCCTTATTTAAAACTGTAAGTAGAAACAATCAAAAGAAATTCACTATTCCAGTACCCCAATCTGAGTACATTCTATAATTTTTAATTACCTTCCATATAAAGCCTGAATATTGAAACTTATAATTGTTTGTATTTTCAGCATCTGCTGTTCAGTTTTATTCTCTTTAGATGGTTCCTGTTTAGCCCCCTTTTGAATTCTAATCATAAAAACTAAATCATGAAAACATTAATATGAGTATTGAGTGTATGTTGCTGTACCTTTATAATGGTTTACATTTGAAATATGTCCTGTAATCCCATTGTAAGGTTTGTCAGCAGCCCACAGCTCTGGGGGGGCATGATGAAGAGTTTAATTTGAGAGCAGAGGTTGGAACACATCAGCATGATGAGAACATTGCCCTTTCTCACTCTCGCACACCTTTAAACACACACACACACACACACACACACACACACAAACACACATCCCTGATTCATACTCTTTTGAGAGTCGTGGCATTCGGATTGGAAATAATTCATTTAAAAACAGGGCAGCTATCTAAGATAAGGATCATGTTCAGTAACTGAAATGGGTGTTGGAGGTGGATGAAAGGCCTCTGTGTTTTCTCCTCTTAATCAGTTGAAGTGCTCTGTCTGGAAGGTCTCCCCACGTACGTCCTCTGACTGGTAAGGTCAATAATCAGTGAGCCATCATTGACAGGTATTGGTCAAGAGCCTTCAAGGACAGGAAGCTGACCTTGTATAGAGCTGGAGGGTTAAAAACCAATGCTGGATGGATGAAACCTGCCCTTCATGCCAGTCTGTCTCTCCCTGTCTCTAATCTAATGAGATGTTGCGTCTGCATTCAAAATAAAAAAGGCCATCCAAGACTGGCCAGAGTGTCACTGGAATGAATGTGAGCTTCGATCAGTACTGAAGTGGTGGGACTGTGTGGCTCCACTTCCAATTCAGAGAGTTTTACACTCTGAACCAAGAAAACTCTCTTAGGTTTGGCTTGACTAAAAGAGGATATGAATAAAAAAGAGAGAATATACATCAAGAGCAGGGTTAGGGTTAGGGTTAGGGTTAGGGTCTGAATAAAAAAGAGAGAATATACATCAAGAGCAGGGTTAGGGTTAGGGTCTTTAGGGTTAGTTTGGGGTCTTTAGGGTTAGTTTGGGGTCTTTTGTATATTTGTCAAGTGCACACAAAATGCACGCACACACACACACACACACACACACACACACACACAAACAGCTGCACATGGGCACAGGAATAATAGATTTTAAGTATATGGCTTTGGGATGGAAAGATGGTTATACATGTTCTCCTTGTTGTGTTGCTAACTGCTGTCTCACAGCCTTTTTACCATCAAAACAAGCATGTGTACACTGTTACCCCTACCTGTTCTGTATGATGTTCCTGTCTTCTGCTGAGAGGGAGTGTGTAGATGTGTATGTCAGTACATGTCCATGTCAGGAAACACTGCAGAGACTCATCAGAGCTGGATGTTATTTTGTGTGTGCGGGTCCACTGACCATGGACCCACTGACCAGGCACCCACTGACCAGGCACCCACTGACCATGCACCCACTGACCATGCACCCACTGACCATGCACCCACTGACCATGCAGTGTACAGTAAACAAAATAAATATATTTTTTAAATCTGTCTTGTGCCCAGCTCTGACACAAGCATTCCCTCATTCCCCTGATTTCAGGAGTTCACACACACACACACACACACACACACACACACTCGTGCATGATGTGTGCAGAGATTCTAATGCTGTGATCTGAGGGGGAGTCGTGGTCTATAAATACAGCAGATAATTATGAAAGTCTCCATCAGCTTTGTCTCATTCTCTGTGTGCTTTTCTCTCTCTTTTTCTTTCTGCCCCTTTTCCCTCTTGGTAACTTTCCTTCTCCCTGTCTCTTAGCTGGGTTTCATTTTCTCAGCAAGACTGAACTGGATATCATTTTGTTCTGTATGCTATAGCCCTTCTCTCTAGAGGGGGAAACACACATACACCACTCTAATGCACAGTTTCATATTCTATTATGTTTTTGACCTGAGACTCTCCATTGCAGCTGTTAGCGATGGGAAGAACCATCTCTATACACTGTTACAGTGACTCATAAAACACTTTTAATGTAGTCATGCTATCCTAAATTGTGACATGATTTCATAATTGTGGCTTTTTTGTTGCATGAGGGAGAATTACCAATTTAACCCTTATATTCTGTTTAGGGTCCATTTGACCCGTTTCAATGTTTGTCTTGTCCAAAGTGCAGGTTATCCTTACTTTTTTTCCATGATA
>JAOXYF010000008.1:6383686-6400510 GCA_028565775.1 Sternarchorhynchus goeldii
GGGGGGGGGGGGCGCGCGGAATCAGTTATTCCAGCTTCCACTGAGAGGAAGATCACAAGACATTACTGCAGCCGAGTGTAACGAGTGTATCTGCTATGCTCCATAATACATCAAAAATTGCTTACAAAAAGCCATTATTTTAGTAGAGCATGTGGCTGAATTGCATAATCGCTGTTTGTTTGTGTTCATGTGGAAAAAGGTCCTCTGATCCTCTTTGTGGGGGATAAAAAAGAAAAAGTCTTGTGTTCATATGTGGAAGTGTGTGGATCTTTGTGCCTGTGCGCCAGCCGAGTCTGGGACGGCCAGCGCTGGGTCTGATGAGGCCTGTGACGAGCCAAAGCCTGGATGTTAGAGGCACTACACCACACCCTCTGGATGTTGGTCATTTCTGAAGCCATGTTGTGGGGACTGGCTGGCTGGTTAAGGGGTGTTGGTGTGTGTGTGTGTGTGTGTTTGCATGTTGTTTACGTTAGAGCCTTGAAAATTTGGCCCAAGAGATTTTAGTCATTGACGTTAAGGTTTGGTTAGGTTAACCAAGGTTAAGGTTCAGTTGCAGTAAACTGATGTGGTAGTGTGAAACCCCAGGTGTGTGTGTGTGCGTGCAGACATGTCTGGGCCAGACAGCAGCTCTGTCACTATCCATGCGAGTGTGTGTGCATGTGAGCGCTGTACTAAAAGGCAATTCTCCATGTGCAAATAATCCATCAGAAGTAATGTCCCGATATATTGCCTTGACAGGATGTGAACGTGTGAGTGTGGGAGGGGGTAGGTGTGTAAGTGTGTGAAACACTCACTCTCACACAGGAGATTGTAATTCATGAAATAAACAGAAACAGTCACCTACATTTTCAATTTATAGCCTTGTGATCACTGTTCGGCTGCAGCGCTAAAGGCTAGCTGCTACGTTGAATCCTAATAGGTGAGGTGCATGGGAATATTGATGGTGATTCATATTCATGTTGACTCCATCTCCGTTCGCATTTGAACCCGGCTGGGCGGTTAGCGTCCCCTGCTGGGCGGTTAGCGTCCCCAGCTGGGCGGTTAGCGTCCCCTGCTGGGCAGTTAGCGTCCCCGGCTGGGCGGTTAGTGTCAATCCCAAGCCTCTGACCTCCCATAAGCCTGAAAAGCAAGTCACCGCTGTCCTAAAGACTCGTCCATCCACTTAGACTACTAGTTTGCATTCTAAAGCCTAAATCCCTGCTGTTTAGTTACCCCACAGGGTAAACAAACGTTAGCATTAGCATTTCTGCTCACTCGGCATCTGCCGCATACAGTTGCAACAGCCATCTATTAATAATGGAACTGGAGACGAGCTGTGCTCAAACGTACCCGGAGCTGACAGCATAAACCACCCCCCCACCCCGCTTCTTTCACCCCTTGTCATTTTTCCACTGCTCTGCAAATGAGTTTTTGATGCTTCCCTGTTGGCCTTGTGTCAGAGCTGACAGAGGGAGGAAGTGTCCCAGCAGCCTTTGCTGTTAATTGTGTTAAGTCACCTGTGAAAGACTGTAGAGTGGAAGTCAATGAGCCAGGTGTCCCTCTGGCCAGAGGCCTCGTCCCCCCTCCCACTTCTCTCTAAGCTATCTGCAGATCTCTGAACTATCTCTAAGCTGAAGCTCATTAGGCCAGCTGTTCTCCTCATGGTGCAGGACCAGACCAGGCCTCAGGAGATCTCAGGCCTCTACCTGAACGCAGTGGTGTGCCTTTACGCGGGTCTTCGGATGTCGTTCTAATCTCCAGTCTTTTCAGGATGGGACTACAGAACGATGTAGAACATGATATTCATTCAGAACTCTGGTCACAGGAGAGACTACCTATCTTAAAGTAGAATCCAAAGCATAGCTTTGGGAAGCATGAACTGAATGCTGCGGGCACTGTAGCATCCGATCAGAACGAATTGTGCCACTCTAGACGGCATCAGCATTTAATGTTGACAGTAGTGCACAGCATGCAAAATGCATTTAGGTTTGTCATTTATTGTCCATTCCAGTTTCAGACAGCCATCATTTGCGTTTCCTGGTTTAGAGGAAAACTAGGGTTCCTTCCAGAATTTCAGTACATGGCATTATTGCTGGCTCTGGGTTCCAGTACAGAACCTGCCATAACCAGCGTGTGGAAGGTGTACATTTGGAAGTCTGCTCTAGGTTTTAATGAGCGGAGATGATTCTGCTCTCTCTTTCATCTCCCTCCTGTTTACTGCGGCACAGCCAACTAATTCAACATTATTACACTCATATGGACAACTTTTGATCTCCTGTCCCTGTCAGCTTAAGTGCAAGACTGTTGCACTGTGTGCAGTTTGTACCATTACATACAAGGACGGTTTTGATACCCAGGATGCGCTAATCCATTTAACAGAAACATAGCGTGGCTGTTCCACTGAAGTACAACGACACCTTGACCAACATTGATTCCTTATCCTGCAGGAACATGTGTTATGTTTTTTTGGTCAGAGGTAGTGAGAGGGTTACTCCACTACTCCACAGAGGGTTCTGTTTGCCTTGCAGCATGTGTTTACAAACATGGTGCTCCTTTTGGTCTCCACCAACCTGCTGTGCTGTGTGTTTCTGTGTGTGTGTGTGTGTGTGTGTGTGTGTGTGTGTGTGTGTGTGTGTGTGTGTGTGTCTCAGGTGGGAGTAAGTCCACTGTGGGTCATGCTGTGGGCGTGAGTGCTACAGCTGGAGCTGAAATGCGGTTGGTTTCGGGGTGGTGGCCCCTCCTGGCCCTGACCCTCCCCCTCATCGGCCTGTCACAGCTAACTAATGCTGCCACGCCCTTTCCCCAGGATCTTGAGCCAATCAGCATCGTCGGGAGTGAGTGTGAGTATAAGCACTATATATTATCATTTTTCCACTTGTAGGAATCTCTTCTAAAAGAAAACTACTCTCAGAAGTCAGTTGAAAATCTAAATGCTCCAGAATGAATCGGCTCTCCACTTTGTTTTTCACCTCCTTAATGTTTCAGACATGACCTTTTTTGGTAAGTCTTTACTGTTCATGTCAAAACTGTAAAAACAAGATGAGTGGGATGCCACATCCTGCTCAGAGTGAATGAGATAATGAGTAAAAACCAGCGTTTAAAAGCAGCTATACTGCCATGCTGCCAGAACTTGGCACATAGGAACAGTTGCTCCAGTGCCAATCCCACAGACAGTCAGCAGCTCTAAATCTAATCCACTGGCAACGTTTACATCAGCACATCAGTACTACAAAAGAGAAGAAGCCCATACTTGGCTACAAAGGATCCCTCCCTCTAAGCGAGATGGGTTCAGCTCTTTTATGTTGATAGCATCCATTGCACTTTGTCTACTTCGGTAGTTTGGTTTGATGGTTAAATTAACTTTACGCCTCCATAGACAACATGGGCAACTGAGCTACCAAAGATCCAAAAAGAGTTTGCACCTGATTGTCCATAAGGTGTGGGACTGGAGCCCCAGAGGAAATGAAAGGATAGGTGCCCAGGTGTCACATACGGCAACATGTGTGTAGTCTGGCTTAATGGAGAACGTGCAGGGAACTTCACCTGGTTGAACTTACACATGCATTATTGCAGTGCAAGGTGAGCGGAAGACTGGATCTGCTGTAAATGGATCCATAAAAGGCAGAGAGGTACTGGGCCACTGGCAGAGATAGTGGAAGCTAATAGAGCTCCTCAAGGAGACCAGCAGACATGTAATGAAGCCCATTTATCAACCACTAACACCTGCGGATGCGCGAGCGTGTGTGTGTGTGTATGTGTGTGTGTATTTGTACATGTTGAGTTGAATGTCACTTTCACATGCAGGATGGCTCTTAATTCGTTGACCCTGTGTACAGAGACTGTCCAAGATGTGCACCAATCTACATATCAGGTTAAGGCTAAAGCACCATCATATACTATTCAAAACCTCTCAAAAAGGGAGAGAGCACTGATGAAGAGCTCTCCTGTAGAGGGCCCCAAGCTTGGTAATAAAATCAGGCCTGCAGGTTTTGCAGTAAGCTGTGAGGGGGAAAGTGCAGTTGTCAAAACGCTCAGAGGAGAGTAGAGTGAAAGTCTGGCAAGAGAACGAGGTGGCTGGACCAACCTTGAAGTGTAGTGCAGTCAGACATTCAGAACATATTGAAACAATAGGCACAACACAAGTGCACCGGATTGTATCCATCAGAAGTGCGATGCCATGTCTAGGCTCTCTAATGAAGGCCATTGCTGATATGTATTTTTATTTAAAGGTATGACACATTTTTACCTGCTAAGAGGTGCTGCACCAGTATCACCTGGTAAGAGTCAGGAGTGCTGAGATAATGATGTTTTGGCTCTCATACCTTGAAGCCTAATTATTTTATTTGGAACAGAAGCAGGACCCTGTTAAAGATATATAATGGTGGTGGCTTGTAATTCTAGATCATTTTTAGCCTAAGCAGCCTTTGCAGCTGGAAGGAAGTTGGCTCACACCTATTATGCCAGAGCTCTGCTGAGAGTTAAGGCTGCTTCTCCACTCTTCAGCCTGTTCCCTCAGCATTTTCACAGGCTTCCTCTGTCTGAGAAATCAACTTTCTTTTCTCCCACATTTTCCTCTCTTTTTCCCTCTTGCAGGCTTCCCTGATATTCTTTGTCTCACTCATTCTCTCTTCTCTCTTGCCAGTGTAATAGTAAATTCCCATGGAGAATTTACTATTCCCATGGATCCCATGGAGCTCATGGTCCCGAGATGCCATGGCTGGTTTTGAACTAAAACCTCAGCTTATAGCTGCAGCGAGCTCAACTAAGCCCACACTTGATCACACGCACCCAGCCCAGGCAGAAGAAGGGCAAGACTGGGTTCTGTGGGGTTTTGTGCTCTCTTCATACACCAGTGTGAGGAGAGAGAGACTGTAATCGGGGTGGGCCTGGTGAGATCACATGCCGTTTGCTGTGTAAACATGGCAGACGAACCTTAGATGTTGCCTTCCATAGCCTGTCCTTCATGACTCGTACCAGTTAAGAGAGTCAAATTCCTGCTGACTACAGCTGTGGTTCTTCTGCCCTTGGAGTTATGTACAAAACTCTACAGTAAAACTTTATCAGTACAGTGTCTCACAGCTTAATTGATACGAACAGTGCTTTTAAAACAGTCCTAAACGTTTGAGCAAAGCTTTACTTGACTTTCGCTGTATAAAAGCACACGTGTTATTGTTTGTGTGTGTGTTTGGTCACCGTTGCTCAGTGAATCACAAAGGTAAAAAACTTGATGCTAAATAGGCCTCCAGTAACTGTGGTCTTCCAGCACAGCGCTGCAGGGGAATGAAGTCGTCACTTTGTACTGACAGATTCGACGCGCTGACTGAATTTACTCTGCCATGAAGGGCCAGTAGAGCTCTCAGACCCTGCTGTTAAATAATGAATAAAGAATATGCTGAAGGAGAATGGCTTTTCTCTGAGCCAGAGTGTTTCTCAAGAGGATTATTTTTAATAAAGCTGTGCTGGAGAGAATGAGTTAGAATCCCTTGCTACACACTGGCTATTAGTTTGTGCTAATAATGAAATCTTTTGTTGTTTTCTTTTAAATAAATTTGGGTGCAGGTAGTATTGAATAGTATTGATTACTACTAACAGCTGATATTGCTAAGTTTCTTTTTTCTCTCTCTCTCTCTCTCTCTCTCTCTCTCTCTCTCTCTCTCTCTCTCTCTCTCTCTATCTATCTTGCTTTTTCTCTTACTCTTTTCCCTCCTGCTTTGTAGATTCCTACCTATACCCTGGTTTCCAGGGCAATATGTCAGACAATGACACTGCACGGCTCGGTCTGGACTTCCAGAGGATGCTACGTATCAACCACATGCTCTACATTGCTGCCAGGTCAGTCTGTCTCCACCCACCCTGAATCCTCTTCACTTCCACTGCTGGGCTTGTAATGAGTGTATTATACAAAACTGCTGACCTGGCACTGACCATGTTGTAGTGTGTATATAAATACAAGACTACTGACCTGGCACTGACCGTGTTATAGTGAGTGTATTATACAAGACTACTGACCTGGAACTGACCGTGTTATAGTGAGTGTATTATACAAGACTACTGACCTGGCACTGACCGTGTTATAGTGAGTGTATTATACAAGACTACTGACCTGGGACTGACCGTGTTGTAGTGAGTGTATAAATACAAGACTACTGACCTGGCACTAACCATGTTATAGTGAGTGTATTATACAAGACTACTGACCTGGCACTGACCGTGTTGTAGTGAGTGTATTATACAAGACTACTGACCTGGCACTGACCATGTTATAGTGAGTGTATTATACAAGACTACTGACCTGGGACTGACCATTTTTACCTTTTTGCCCAAACTCTGTGGGTATGTGCAATCAGGACTTTTACAGAGACGAGTCATATGAAACGTATAATGATGCTCTGGGATAATGATGCAGTTCTAAATCTTGACCCAAATGTGAGTTGTACTTGTTGCCAGAAACAGCTAAAAGGAACAGGAACTTCTGGACATGTAGTTTGTGAGGTGTGAGAGGTTTAGTGAGGCTGAGAACTGATGAATCACACACTGAAGACTCTCTAAGATATGGATTTATTGATAATCCTCTCTCTCTCTGTCTCTCTCTCTCTGTCTCTCTCTCTGTCTCTGTCTCTCTCTCTCTCTCTATCTCTCTCCAACTCTCTCCATCTCTCTCTGTTTTTTTTTTCTCAAATACACACATTCACAATAAGTGCTATGTGATTGAAGCTAATCAGTCTCATTCAAACTGAGGTGACTGACTGCTCTCACTCCCTCTCCCCACTTCTCCCTCGTTTTCTCTGTTTCACATCTATTCCAGGGATCACGTCTTTGCTGTAAATCTTAGCACTTCGACTGAGCAAATTGTACCTCAGCAGGTAAGCAGCCCCGCTTTCAACTGCCCGTCTGACATAGCCTTCTGAACTGCACGCTGCCATCCAGACCAACGGCCTCACCCTAAACCCCCTACGGCAGCCGCACCAGGCCTGGGATGCTGCGCCCACCCTCACTCCCCTCTCAGCCCATTTCTCAGCTTTCTAAGGACGTTAAGGGCCTCTGAGGTAGCAGCGTGTTTAGTATGAAAGGAGGTGGAAGCCAGAGGAAGCTCGTGGCCTGGGTCTGCACTGCAGCTCCAGGAGGCCCAGGTTCTCCTCTCCTCTCTTCTCTGGCACCTCTTTTCTTGCCTTCCTGTACTGGCAGCTTCTACATTAAGACATAAATCAATCACTTAGTGTGATTTAAAGTAGTGTCCTGGTTGGAAGCTCACGGAATCACTTGAAAGTCTCTGTGTGTCAGAGGTAATTTACTTATAAAGCTAGTGAAGGGGAACCATACTAAATGAGCTTACTGTGACTTGCTTGTTAGAAATGTATAAAGCTGTTCAAAAATCAGGCTGTTTTGTAGCCTGAAAGAGTGGAATGTTCTAGGAAAATATTAATTGCATTAAAATACAAATAATTGAGATTAAACTGAACAAATGGTGAAAAGAACATGTGATGCTAAGCATTTCTACGTGTCTGTCTGTCTGTCTGTCTGTCTCTCTTAGCCTTGGCTTAATGTTCCTTCCAATAGAATCTTGGTGTATCTCAGTGTTGTGATGGTCACAATAACGGTACAGGATGTTTGTGGTTTTGAAAGACGTTTTTCTTTTGTATGTGTGTGGTGGGGTGGGACTGAACCAGGAGGGCAGAACAGAGAGAAGAACAGATCAGTCCAAATTCAGCCTAATGACATAAACCAGCATCCAACACACACACACGCACACACACACACACACACACACACGCACACACACACACACACACATATACTCACACTCATCGCTTGTTAATGGCCTTATGGTTCCTTACTTATAATATTCACTCTTGTATTTCTGTTTTCTTGTGTGTCTTCACTCTACGTCACTCTCTGTCTCTCTCTCTCTGTCTCTCTCTCTGTCTCTCTCTCTCTGTCTCTCTCTCTGTCTCTCTCTCTGTCTCTCTCTCCACTCTGTCTCTCTCTGTCTTTTTCTCCAGTCTGTCTTGCTCTCTCTATTAGCTGTTTGTTTTCCGAGCAGTTTATTGTGGTAAATGAGGTTTTGTCGTCCTTGCTGTAATGAGCAGTGAGTGGTGCTAAAATCTCTTGATTGTCGTCGATACTTTGTTCCCCTTTGTTTTTGTTTCTGCAGAAACTGACGTGGAAGACAAAGGATGTGGAGAAGTGCACAGTGAGGGGCAAGAAGAGTGTGAGTGTGGAGCTGCTCCTTCAGCCTCTCCCTAACTCTGCCCCCTCGTTCTCTCTCCCTCCCCCCTCGCTCTCTCCCTCTCCACCCTTGCTCTCTCACTCCCTCACATTGCAGTTTTCCTCTTTCCCTGTGTTTGCTCCTCTACCAGATTAATCTACTGTGGTGTAAATTGCTTGTTAACATCAGTCACAGAGGTATCCTCTATAGATGCGTGCACATGCACGCGCACACACTTGTGCACACACACTCACTCACACAAACACAGAGTTCATGTTTTTCTCATGTAGGTTTGCATTTGTCATGTGATCAAGATCTTCTGGCCTCTGTGTATGAATTCTGATTAACCTGCTGGAGTGTCTCTGTGTTTTGAGTCTAAGAGCTTCTTGCCTTTCACAGGATGAGTGTTACAACTACATCAAAGTGTTCGTCCCCCGCAATGATGAAACGCTGTTTGCATGTGGAACCAATGCATTTAACCCCACCTGCAGAAACTACAAGGTGGGTGGAGCCTTTACTCTCACACACACAGTCATACCCACTACACACACGTGTGTTCATGTCGTCTGCACACACACACATGCATGCTCATCGATGTCCCTACCTGTACCTGTCATTAGTACACCAACCTTCTGTCAGAGCCAGTCACCTGCCTAATGCCACAAACACACACACCGCACACACTTAAACACTTATACATGCACAAACACACACAACGCACACACTTAAACACTTATACATGCACAAACACACACACCGCACACACTTAAACACTTATACATGCACAAACACACACACCACACACACTTAAACACTTATACATGCACAAACACACACACCACACAACTTAAACACTTATACATGCACAAACACACACCGCACACACTTAAACACTTATACATGCACATGCACTTCCATACACACAAGATTTCCCCACTAAACCCAATCAGTTAAAACTACTGTAATATATCAGATTTAGAATAGGTAGATTGTTACCTTAGATTAGGTCACCAGTAAAAAGCCAGTCTATCCTAAATCTACCACCATCTTAAACAGGAGGGGACTCCTGTAGACAGCGGACCTGTTCCCAGTGGAAAAGGCCCAGTATGAGTTGATATTTACCCATGTTATTTACATGGGTAGTGAAGGGGCACTAAGGCTGTACTAGTTCAGAGTCTCTGGCTGTGTGAAGCTCCTCAGTAATACTGAGCAGTCGTGAACAGATCTGTCCACTGAGGTCGTGATCAATGCACTGTGCCAAAGGCAGAAAATGGTCAGATATTAAAGTCTTAACAGCTGTCTGGAAATATCATGGTCTGCTCCTCCTGTCTGTGTCTCAGGGTTTTAAAGACACACAAACACAGTCCTGTCAGTGTGTTAGATGGTTAGCAGCTGCGCACGGTGATGTCACAGTAGACCCATATATGCCAGTATATTTATATATTTTTGTGTGTGTATGTGTGTATACATGCGTGTCTTTGAATGCGCGCGCGCGTGTGTGTGTGTGTGTGTGTGTGTAGGGGTCACTGGGGAGTCAGCTAAACTCTCTAACAAGACTTGCTGTCTGTTTCTTTTTGCTACAGTCTCACTGATTTATATTTTTCACCATGCGCATACACCTCCCTCTTTCCATCCTTGCTCTCCTTCTCTCTCTCTACCCCCTTCCCTCTGTTTCTCTCCTCACCTCACTTTTTCCTCTCCTCCACTCTTTCACTCACACTTCTTCTTCTTCTTTCTCTCTCTCTCTCCCTCTTTATCTCTCCCTCTCTCCATTCTGCTATGGATCCCTGTGGCCGTGAGCTCCTGCACAGTGCTGGGATTAAACAGCAAGAGAGAATGGTATCTATGGGTCCAGGGGCACCGTCCCCTCCTGCATGTGTTTTCTGTGGAAAGAGAATCCTCCCCAGAGGGATGGTGCAGACTGCTGAGAAGAGCCTGTACAGAGGTTAGGGAGAGACTGGGATATGGCTGGAAGGAGATTAAGGTAGGGTCAGGAGGAGGTGGTGGTTATCTGTTCTTGGAGGTTAGGTCGTGGTTCTCTGAATGTTCGGTAAGTTTGGAGAGTTGATATGGGAGGGTCGGGCCCATTTACAGGTTGCTTCTAAAGTGGTTTCACTAGGGTTAAATGGAAAGTGTGGAAAGATTGTAAAGAAGAAATTGAGTTTGTAAGAGACATTGGGGAGAAGAGCTTCAGAGAAGTTGTGGAGCAGACTTAAGGAGGTCATGGTGAGGCTGAGGGCAGGGGATTAGTGGCTCAGGAGGAGGTGCAAGTATGGGGTAGCTTCACTGTCAGATAGAGGTGTGAGCAGAGCTAACAGGCAGAGCAGCTCATCTCGTTAGTTTCAGTCTGAGACACCAGACTGAGAGCGGGTGCAGCGCAACTTTCACACTGTCCACACACACACACACACACACACACACACACAAACACAAACCGCATCCATGCCTTATTGCTGAGGGAGTTGATATTCTGGGTGACATTGTGTCTGTCCCTCAGGAACCTGTTCTGCTCTGCTGCTGCTCATGTAATAGCGGTGATGGTGGAGAGTGTTGGGATGGAACAGTGTTGGGATGGAACAGTGTTGGGATCAGTGCAGCTAAGCTGCATCAGAAGAGCAATTTAAATCATAAAGTGAAAATCAAAAGATCTGCCGTGGCTCAAATGTCACCACACTAAAATGGCATTGACATAAGCCAGGGTACAGTACATAGATGTGTATGGAATTACCTCTCTCTCTCTCAGATGACCACCCTGGAGCAGGATGGAGAGGAAGTGCTTGGTCAGGCACGGTGCCCTTTTGAGTCTCGCCAGACCAACGTGGGCCTGTTCGCTGGTGAGTCGGCTAATACTCACCCCAATCCTGCCTGTAATCTCGCCAATATTCCGCTGACATTTTGCAAAGTTCAGCTGCCTCTTCTATGATGCCACAGGCTCAGAAACGCTATGGAAACAATGTGTTGGAGACTGCAGGCAAATGCCTGCTCCCGAAACCTGCCACTTCAGCCGCAGGAAGCAGAGAAGTGCACTGAGAAATGGCCTTTAAGTAAATCCCCTTTGAATAAAGCCACACCCCTCCTTTCATCTGTGCCCAGGTGGTGATTTCTATTCAGCAACGATGACGGATTTCTTAGCGAGCGACGCCGTGATCTACCGAAGTCTGGGAGAGAGCAGCCCGGTCCTGCGGACGGTGAAGTACGACTCCAAGTGGCTGCGAGGTGAGGGGGAGTGAGCCCACGCACCTCCACACGTGCCTCCTTGCTCCCGGCGAGCTCCAAGCGGAAGGCCTCCGTCTTCACCGTCTGTGTTGTGTTCCTGCAGAGCCCCACTTTCTCCACGCCATTGAGTACGGAAACTATGTGTACTTCTTCTTCAGTGAGATCGCAGTGGAGTACACTACTCTTGGCAAGGTGAGACTGGCTCAGCTTCACTCGATGACTTTGAGTGACCTAGCTTTTACGAACTACAGGCTATATTTTTTATATCCTGTGCAACTTTAAGAGACTAAATATTCTCTGGGCGTTTTCTGGGTCATGATCTCCACACTCACTTTGTGTTTAGCGTGAGTGGTAACAGTGCTTAGTTTGGCCCACCTAAGTCTGGTGATCCACATGATATTATTGTCTGGAACTGTAGTATCGCTTAGCTGTAGCAATTATTAGCTAAAAATAAGGCAACTTGGAACGTACCGCTGTCTTTCAATGATATTCATGTCCGTGTAACATCACCCCTTCTCCAGGTGGTGTTCTCCAGGGTTGCTCGAGTGTGTAAGAATGACAACGGAGGTTCTCCGAGGGTTCTCGAGCGCTACTGGACGTCGTTTCTGAAAGCCCGGCTGAACTGTTCTGTGCCGGGTGATTCGTTCTTCTACTTTGATGTCCTGCAGTCCTTAACAAATGTGATGCAGATCAATCACAGGCCTGCAGTACTGGGGGTCTTCACCACACAGGCTAACAGGTGACAACACAGCCCAGATCTTTCTTCTGCTCATCACGTCTTCTTTTCAAAGAAAATGCCCTTAAACTAATCAGATGTATTATAGCATATGGCCTCGCTTATATACAGTGCATAGAATATCATTCCTATTATGTATTTTAGAAACACTGCAATAAAGATTAACTGTGTACAAGATATATCTGCAGAAGCTGCATCATGCAGTTTCATTCTTTGCTGTTTGTTTGGAGGTTAGTAAAAAGCTCATTTCTTCTTTGTCTGGATGAAAGGATTCAGCAGCGTTTTTCCTCCTCTGCGCCTCCATCACAGACGTCTCATTAGCGTGTGATTAAAGCAGCCTCTGTGTGCTCGCCGTCTCTCTCTCTGCAGCATCACCGGCTCGGCTGTCTGTGCCTTCTACATGGACGACATCGAGCGCGTCTTCGGCGGCAAGTTCAAAGAGCAGCGGACCAGCGAGTCGGCCTGGACCCCCGTGCCTGACGAGCAGGTCCCCAAGCCCAGGTGAGTGCAGAATCCCAACCGCCCCACGTCCCGTCAGCATGTGGCGTGCTGCGCTCCATGTCAAAGCCTGGGAAACTCCACCTGCTACAGGCATAAGGCTGCAGGACACAGGAAAACATCCACACAACTCAACCATACAGGCCCAACTGTTCACATCAGATATGGTTTTCTATTTCTTCCTTATGTGATTAGATTCTTGTGTTTAAACAAGCTATTGATTGTTTGCTAACTGCGTTGGTGTTTGAATGTGACTCAGTTCAGAGTGGAAAAAAAGAGTTTCCCGTTAGGAGTGATTGTTTACTTTCAGACTTCAAAGAGAAAATTAGATATGTGTTTGATGTGTGGGGGGGGGTGTGCATTGACTACGTGAGGAGAGGCTGGAGCTGATTTGTCAGTCGATTATGTTCAGTTAGAGGCAAGCACATGCATGCATACACACACACACACACACACACACACATACAGGTGTAGTTCCTCTGGCTCTGATGAACAGCTCTGGCTGTTCTAACTTTGCTACATGGAACTGGAAGCTTGTGCTGATCGGCCTGTTTTGTGCTGATCGGATCATGGCTTTGTGTTCTACCAGCAGCTTTGATTTAATGGTGGCTGGAAGAGACTCTGGAATTCATACATGCTTGTTTGGGCACGCATCAGTGTGTGAGTGTGTGTGAGTGTGAGTGTGTGTGTGAGTGTGCATGTTTACGTGTGGTGACAGCATTCTAGAGGCGGTGTTGTAGGTAATGCTCTGTGGATGAATGTGGTGATAGCATTCTGGATAAGGAATTATAGTTAATTATGTGTGTGTGTACATGTATGTGTGTGTGTGTGTCTATATGTATGTGTGTGTACATGTGTGTGTGTACGTGTGTGTGTGTACGTGTGTGTGTGTACGTGTGTGTGTGTGTGTGTGTGTGTGTGTGTGTGTGTATCTCTAGACCTGGCTCCTGTGCAGGCGATGGCTCGGCGTCTGTGTACAAGTCCTCTACCTCTTTCCCAGATGAGACTCTCACCTTCATAAAGTCTCATCCACTGATGGACGAGGCAGTGCCTTCAGTCAACCACCGGCCTTGCTTTACACGCACCACCAGCAGGTACACACATTCACCCACTCACACTCTCACACACACACACACACACACACACAGTCTCACACACACACACACACACTCATGCACACATACATACACACACACAATCATACACACACATGCACTCACACACACACGCACGCAGGAACACTCGCACACACGCGCACACTCACACATTGGTGTTTGAATAGCTCACTTGCAATCTGCAGTCTTCAACACAGCACTGTGCATGTCACAGCCAGTCTGACAGCTGGCGGTCTGCTTGTGCAAGTTGTAGAACGCCTGCTGGGCACAGCCACACTCTCCATCACATCTGTCTCTATCACTTGCTTTCAAACTCGTCCTTGGCTTATTTCCCGAGCTTTCTCTCTTTCTCTCTCTCTTTCTCTCTCTCTGTCTCCTTCTCTCTCTCTTTCCATCCACCGCTCTATTGCTCACTCTCACAATCACAGCTGTCTGTAACTCCCCTGAGAAACGCTGTGTCTAACCACCACTCGAGGGTAAACACAGACACCTGCGTCGTTTACTGTTATCTGATGCAGTGACAGCTCTGTTGGTTGTTTGCTAATGAGTGTGTTTCCTGCGTGTAGATTTAAACTGACCCAAATAGCTGTGGACACAGCTGCTGGGCCCTACAAGAACTACACGGTTTTGTTCCTCGGTTCCGAAAATGGCCGTGTTCTGAAAGTCCTGGCAAGCACACACCCCAACTCCACCTACAGCAGCCAGCTCCTGGAGGACATCCATGTGTATGACCCCACCAAGTGAGTGTGCTCTCTCTCTCTCTCTCTCTCTCCCTCCCTCCCTCGTTCCCTCTCTATCTCTCTTTCCTGCTCACTGTCTCTCTTGTTCTCTCTCTATTCTCTCTCTATTCTCTCTCCTTTTCTGGGGAGTGTGGAAATATGCTCTAGACACCCTGAGCTTCTTCACTGATTAATTCAGTTTGTATCTCATTGGGCCAGAACTCCCCAAGAATCTACTGGAAATGACATAAGTAATGCTTTACTTACTCATTTTACTAAGTTTCCCGCTTTCTCTTCCTCTCACAGACGTAGACACACACTCACACTCGCTCACTGGTACACAGAGGAATTTTATTTAGACTACAGACTCCCACCTGTAGCAAACAGGACACGGTACAGCATCGTTTCTCCTTTCCAGGGTTGTGTACTGTGTCTATATCACTGCTCTGATAAACTAAACATTCTGAACAGCCTCAGTCAGGACGCTGCCATCCCAAGCCCTGCTGGTTCATCCTCACTGCTCCAGCGGAGTGTTTGTGTTAATAGTACATACTTTCACATGTGTGATGAAGCTGCTCTGTCTTTCCAGGAACCAGCATCAACTGCGTTTGTAAAACGATGTGTGTCTTGCAGGTGTGGTGTGCGTGGGGAAGACCGGAGGATTCTGGGACTGGAGCTGGATAAGGACCATCATGCCCTGTTTGTGGCCTTCTCCAGCTGTGTGCTGCGTGTTCCACTGAGTCGTTGTGCTGATTACGGAACGTGCAAGAAGTGAGTAACAGAAGCAGAGCTGCCCTCTCTCTCTCTCTCTCTCTCTCTCTCTCTCTCTCTCTCTCTCTCTCTCACACACACACACACACACACACAACAGCTATTGGTGAAAATAGAAGCATCTTAACGCATCTACCAAAATATCCCTCTTGATCTATAATAGATGCTTCCTCCTTCAGGTCTATAGGAAAGCCTGAGGTCCAGAGCTCTGTGCTTTTGCAAAGACAAGCATTTAAATTTAAATGTGGGTGCAGTTTTGAAGTCATAAAGCTGGGACATTAGTCCCTGTGCAGGAGAGAAGGGCCTCCACACGAGGAGAGAAGGGCCTCCACACAGGACCGGCGACGTGTTTCCCCCACCAGTGCAGCACCCCATCCCAACCCCTCAAATGCACTCGTGCTCAGACAGGAGGCATCTGATTGGCTGGGAGCCAGTAACAACCAGACCAGAAAGATTGTTGTTGGTCTCCTCTTCTTCTTCCTCCATAACAGGAAACCGAACCGACTCGCTTACCTTAATGAAGCAGCCAACAAATCCTCACGTGTTTCACCTCAAATGACCTACAGGAAAGATCAGTGTAGGTGAGATGATGTGATAGAGAGTTTAAACCCCGACACACAACCGGTGCAGGTAGCCACAAAGTAAGCTCTGCCGTCCAGGTCACTACAGCTCACAAAACCAAAACGTTGTGACAAACTCTGGAGAACCAGTCAGGATTCACAGTTTAAGTAAAACCTGTGAAAGTATGTGAGAGGATAACAGCTCTGTTTCCTTAAGTCTGGGTTGTTTTGTGTGTCTTGCTCACACATGGAGGATTTTCATGACAGTAAGCAGAACCAGCTGCGTGTGAAACTCCAATGATCTCAGCGGCTCGTAGCGCTTCCCTCACTGCCAGCCCCAGTGAGCCCAGCGCACTCCAACCCAAAGACACTGCTACCTTCCCTGCAGCCAGAGGGTTGTCCATTCCTGCGAACGAGGGTGAATGGAGGACGTTGGTTAGCGTTGGTTAGTTGGAGCTGACTTGGCGGCGGTAGGGGCCCAGGGTTGGAGTCCTGGGCAGCCAAGGGGTCTGAAATAGAAGGTGCACATACGCAACCAGCTCTCCATCAGTGGAGAAGAAGACGTTAGTCTCACTTACTTTTTCCAGGCTCCTTTATTTCGTGTTTCACCGACACTCAACCTCCCACTCAGTCACACAAACCCCACTCTGCAGATAACACACACACAGACATATACTCACACATGGTAACCCCCCCCCCAAAACCACCACCACCTGGCTGTCCTCGCACTCCTCTCTCTCCTTCACCCTCTCCTCCTCTCTCTCCTTCTCTCTCTCCCTCCCTCTCATCCACTTAGGTATGTCACTCAGTCCCACTTGGGTTCTGGCAGGCACAGCACACCAGTCAATCACACACATGCATACACACATACACACACTCATGCACACACACACACATCTGGATCTTAGAGTAAGCAGTCTCTTACTCCCTTACGGTCTCTCACTTCTTGGTGGGGGGGGGGGGGGGGGGGGGGGGGGGGGGGGGGGGGGGGGGGGGGGGGGGGGGGGGGGGGGGGGGGGGGGGG
>JAOXYF010000008.1:6411372-6422572 GCA_028565775.1 Sternarchorhynchus goeldii
CTCTCTCTCTCTCTCTCTCTCTCTCTCTCTCTCTCTCTCTCTCTCTCTCTCTCTCTCTCTCTCTCTCTCTCCATCTCGCTCTCTCTCTCTCTCTCTCTCTCTCTCTCACTGTCTCTGTTTTCTTTTTGGGTCTCTTGGAGAGAGTGGAGAGTATGGTTGCTCACAGACCTCTGAGAGCAACTCATCTATTAGAGACAGCAGTGCATATATGACTGACCAAAATGTTTTTATTTGTTTTTTAATTTAAATTATTAATAATGGCCACTTCTGCCCATTATTTTATGAGCTAATATGTACATGTAGTTCATCCGTAGTGGCTGTGTGGGTTAACTGTAGTCGGAGGGGTTGTAGAGTACAGGTTAACTGTAGTCAGAGGAGTTGTAGAGTACAGGTTAACTGTAGTCGGAGGGGTTGTAGAGTACAGGTTAACTATAGTCGGAGGGGTTGTGGAGTACAGGTTACGCTTTGCTTGATGTGCTACAGACATCAGAAGCAAAACGTGCATCTGTTTCCGCTCGCAGGGGCTTTGCTGTCCACGTCACCCCACTGTCCCCAATCTGCAGAAGATCCTCATGCGGGTCATCTCCAGAATCAAACAGATCCTCACGCGGGTCATCTCCAGAATCAAACGGATCCTCATGCGGGTCATCTCCAGAATCAAACGGATCCTCATGCGGCTCATCTCCAGAATCAAACAGATCCTCACACGGGTCATCTCCAGAACCAGTGGATGTGAACAGCAGCGTGCCCAGTGCCCCCACCCTTCCGATGTTTACACATGAGCCAGAGGAGATGTCGCTCCTAATCGGCCAACATGGTCTTCCTCTGGAGCTCGTTAAGACGGCGCAGAGAGCCTAGCATGAACTGGAGATGAACCTGAGTACGAGCCTCTCAAACGCCCTCAGCTGCATTGTGCTCTGGAGGTTATTAATACCTTCGGAGACAGAGAGAGAGAGAATTTTCCATCCAACTCTTTCTTCTTTTTCTTTTTAATGAAAACAGGTTGTTTTGCCGTCTCAGTCATTACTAAACTTTCACAGCACCATCACAGCACGTTCACACATGCCACGCAAGAATCACATGGCAAGCTATTTGTATAATATACACAACATCCACTCTCATACCTGCAAGTTGTAACCGAAAACATGACAAAAAAACATGAAACGCCATGCCTCCCATTTCTAATACTCACAAACTCAGATCATGACTTTACGTGAACTGGGGGCCCACAGTGTGTGATCCGTAAAATGTGTTCCTTCTTTCTGAACCTCCTGACCTCCTCCTCCTGCTCCTCGTCCTCAGTGTCTCGTTAAACCTGCCTGGTGTTCCTTCTTGACTAATGCTTCACCTCACTCTGTTCAATTCTCAGTTCCTCTTCTCCTCGACGACCTCCTCCCCCTCTAGTACCCCCACCCCCCTGTTGTGTGGCGAGCAAACTCCTTGCTCAGCCCCAAATACCCCAGAAATCTAGAGCTCTGGCTAGGCTCCAGATTCACCAGACCTCAGGGCAAGCATGGAACTAGAATTGCAACCATTCTTATTCTCTGAATGTGGCGCAGTTCAAATTCTAGGGCTGTCGGTCCGAGAGTCCGGGGAGCTGGAGGTAAGTTTGAGACGTTCCCCTGGGCTGTCGGTGGAGAACAGGGCTCGGAGCACTGCTGTGGACATCCGCCCTGCTCTTGTCGTGGCCTGCACGCTTCTGGACCATTGGTTCTTGGTTTGTTTGTTTGTTTGTTTTTTGCTCTGAGAAATTTCTCTACCTACAGGTATACCTACAGGTATTTCTCTACCTATAGGCTGTACCTACACATGGAGCAGCGTGGCTTCTTGCTCTGTGATGTTGACCTGGGGCCCAGGGGACCCTGCATGCGCCTCCCACTGCCTTCTCTCTCCCTGTTTAGAAGTGTGCACCCTGATGAAGAGGAGCACTCTGCTTCTCCTCCTTTATTATGCTGTGCATGCATGTGGCATCAGACAAAGCATGAACCTTAAAAAAAACTAAAATTTTTCAACACCCCCCCCCCCCAAAAAAAAAAACAAACCCAACTGGCCTTTCATATCTTGCAGTTTGCATTTGTTATTCAGCGCATCAGAGGTTTGTGGGAACGAACACTGTTGCAAAGACCGTTTATTGGTTCTTGTGTGTTTCAGTGAGCTCAGTCACTTCTGTCTCTGCTTACAACTGAGAATCTCAGGATTGTCATTCTACTTCACCCTGTCATAAACAACATGAAGACTCAATTTGCCGTACAGTGGAATGGAACAAAGAATTCTAAATCAATTTGAGGAAGAATATGCAATGAAAACCATTTTTTATATTCACACAATTATTTACTGTTGTTTGTATGAATCATCTGATCTCCTACATCTTGTCAAGGTGGAGTAACTTGTGTGATGGATTGTTGTGCAGTAGAGAGAAAACTAGTCTGCTGTTCCATTTAGACTTTCATAAAACCTGTGGTTTAGTTTAACCCTAACCCTGTGTCTCTGGGGAGCAGAGCAGTGCCTGTAGCTCCTTTAGTGGGAGCTCTGTGAAAGAAACAGCTAAAGAAGTGAACCAAGTGAGGGTTGGGTTCATATAATGTTTCTCTGTTGCTGTAGTGGGGAAAGTTTATAGCTCCTGCTAATTACGTGCAGTTTAGAAATGGGTTCAGTTGTGTTAAAGAACATACAACAGCTGTTGCAGTAAAATGGATGGTCTGGCACATCTTAAAGCTGATGCAAGAAATTTATTTTAAGAACTAAATTGACTCATGAAGGCTGTCACTAACGAAAAACATCGCTGAGCTTTGTAATGAACAACTAAAAGTTTCAACATGGTTTCACTATCTATATCTATATTAATCAGGCAGTTTATGTGCATGACTAGATTACATCTAGAAATAGAACAGTTCAAGAAACTTCAATATAAGTTCTGTTTGTGTAGGTGTTGTCCTCGTCACTCGGACCCAGCCCAGCTCAGTCCTATACAGAGTGACGTTAGCCCGGCTCAGTCCTACACAGAGTGACGTTAGCCCGGCTCAGTCCTACACAGAGTGACGTTAGCCTGGCTCAGTCCTACACAGAGTGACGTTAGCCCGGCTCAGTCCTACACAGAGTGACGTTAGCCCGGCTCAGTCCTATACAGAGTGACGTTAGCCCAGCTCAGTCCTACACAGAGTGACGTTAGCCCAGCTCAGTCCTACACAGAGTGATGTTAGCCAGTAGGATTGTTATATGTTCAGAACTTACAGACACACACAGTTCACATTAGTTCCTTGATTTATTTACTTGCATTTTAAACATTTTTGCCATTAAAACTGTGTGCACAACAACAACCGTCACAGTCCAGGAAAGCTTTTAGGGGATCTTCTCCCAGTGCACTAAAGCTCCCCTCTTCAGGCCCTGATGCAGTGTTATACACAGCGCTTATGTAACAAGCAGTTTTAGCTATTTTTGTACATTTTTTTCTCAGATGGAGTCGTTAGAACAGCTCCATGGCTGCAGTATACAGAAAGAGAAATGGAGAGAGAGTATGGGTGGTTGCAAGAGAGACACTCCAAAACTTTGGACTCGGTGTGTCAGTCATTTGTCTCCCAGTTTGGCCCCATCTCTCAGGGTGTCCTCGACAGCTTCTCTGTCCTCTACAGCCTCTGTCCTCCAGGACATTGCTTGTGCATGTTCTTGTCTCTCTCCTCAACCCCTCTCTCCCCCTTCCATTATTATCCTTGACCTAAACCTTCCTAATCGTTCTCTCTGTCCTTTGCACACTTTGTGTCTTTCTTTTCTCTCATTTTCTCTATTCTTTCTCCTTGTCTCTGTCTTAGACATCTTTTTGGTCTCACTGCATTCATTTTTTCCCCTCTCAGCCCATCTGGTTGTTTACCTTTTGGCAGACTGGAGACGGTCCATAATATGGCTGGGCCTGTTCTTCACACGTCTGCTATCTTTAGCCTGCGCTCTGCTCCTCAGTTTAACACATTGAGTGAACATATTAGGCCAGAGCCAAGACTCGCCTCATATCCAAACGTTTGGCAACACTAATGAACATAATGATGACAAACAAGACAATCTAAAGGAAAACTTCTCCTGTTAAGCTGAGGTTTTCAGGAAAATGTTTGCATGTGTCTTTATTTCAGAGTTTTGTCTGTGAGAGAAGTCTTGCTTTGCGTTTCAGACTCAGCTGTCTTAGAGGGCCTTCTGGTCGTTGAGAGGAGCCGTATGTGTGCCTGTCTGGGGGGAGCTGTGGGGGGGTGTTTGTGAGGGGGCGGCTGGGCCAGCATATGGCTCCTTCTGGCACTGCTGAGCCCTAGGCAAGAGCTACAAACAGGTTGTGACAGTGAGGGGCGGGTAGGATTCATGTGGCCCTCCTTTGTGCCCTCTGGAGCCCTGCACATGCAGGCATCAGGAATGAGTCACTCCTTCAAAGAACACGTGGTGGCCCTGAGTGTGTGCCAGGTTCTGTGGGTAAAGTTTAGGGCCCTGCAGGGGGCTGATGACTCAGAGAGAGAGAGAGAATGTCTCTCCATTGTTTGTAAATACCTTGTTTTACAGGCATACACAGAGAGAGAGAGAATTTGTCTTCATTCTATTCAGTGCAGATTTTACACTAGTGTGTTATGATACCTAAGCAGCTGTTTTTTTTTTTTTTTTGCAAAACACAGAAAAGAACTTTCTGGAAGGTATTGCATCCAAAAAGAGAAACCTGCCACGTGGGATCAACTCTTTCCAACAATTTCATGACCTATATAAATCCTGTGCCAAAGTGTGTGTGAGTGTGTGTGCATGAATGCATGTGTGCGAGAGACAGACAGACACACGGACAGACCAGCAGACAGAAAGACGGAGAGACAGGCAGGGACAGAGGGGGAGAGAGAGAGGGAGAGAGAGAGAGAGAGATGGAGAGGGAGAGAGAGAGGGAGGATGTTCTGTTACCACACAGCAAGCCTGTATATCACAGTTTATTTCTCCATATTTCTTAGTTTGCATCTGCAAGAAGCTGAAAACATTTATGAGAAAAAAGAAGAAACAAATCTGTTGGAAAGCTTCTCTCAACCAATCCAGAAACACTCCCCTGCATTCTTAATGGGTCGCACTGATGCCTGGAGGGTTATCATTGTTTTATTTGCATCCATAAACTTTTCCTGCATTCATAACTATGCTTTTGCTTGCAGCCGCATGAAAAGCACAATAACACTTTCCTCTCTTGCTCGTTCACTCCCTCCCTCCCTCTCTCTTTCCCTCCCTCTTGTGCTCCACACACACTCCGCTATAGTGTGTACTGCATGTTCCTGCTATAGTGTTTTTAAACAAAGCCGAGAGCTTCTGCTGACATCAGCAACAGATCTCAGATCTCTAGGGCCGTTATGTCTTCTGGAGGGGTTCAGAGCCACCACTCTCCAGTGATGCCACCTTTACAATTTATTACAGTTCATTTGTTTTATGCATACATCATGTTCATGAATCAGTTAGCCATGTTTGAGTGTGGACACAAGAAAAAAGAAATCTGTATTTTTAACAGTGTGAGGGTCTAAATCCACCTTTGGTGCACACACGCTAAAGATTTGGCCACCAGCCTTTACTCTTACATCATGAAAAATGGATAGAGACAGTAGGGGCTCAAAGAACGGCAGTCCAGATGGCAGAAGGATTTGTTAATTATCTCAATTTTCAGGAGGTAGAAACCATCACCTCTGGCTTCAACCTGCAAAGCTCATTAAGATATTGTGGTTATACAGACTGAATGTACATTACCTGAAATATTCTAATTGGCCATCCTCACTATTTCACATAGAACATGGAGAATTCTATTTGGTCAATGATGCAAATTGGCCTGGTCCACTATGAACAAACATCACGCAGTGCTTTGTGTAAGGCAACGTGAATGTCTTCCACAAAGCATTTATTCTCTAAAAATACTGGCTGCAGCTTTTTTTTTATGTAGTACAGTCAAAGCGCTGCTGTTTGGCACATCAGATGCCTCCTGTCTGAGCCCTCCTCCAGCTCCCAGAGTGAGAACAGCTACCCGCTAGTGCCCTGGTCCGTACTGAAACGTCTTTAGCGTTTTAGCGTCAGTAGGGAGCTCTTAACCCGGCTCTCTAGTTCAGCCTTCTGTTGTGTTTGTAATTTGTAGCAGTAATGATGTATTTGTAGCAGTAATAAAATTCTCATTCCTCCAAGTCCTGAAGATTGCTGTTTGAGGGAGGGTTTAGCAAAACATCACTACCACTGTCCTGTTATGTCAACAGTGTGATCCTGCCCCACTCTCCTTTCTGAATCTGTCTGTTCATTGCTCTCTTTCTCACTCCGCCTTGATCATTTTCTCTCTCCGCAGGCGTCCGCCGCCCCCCCGAAGTCGAGAAGTCCAACCACAGTGTTCACTACACTTTGCTAATAGCATGTGTCCTTGTGGCGTTTGTCTTGGGTGCCTTCCTCTCCGGATTCCTCGTCTCCTGCTACTGCAACCACAACGTCAACAAGACCAAGAGGTTGGCCAAGGACCCAGAGGCACCCATCCCGCACGCCCTCTCCCTGCGCAGCCTCGCTAAGCTCAACGGCCTCCTGGAGAGCCAGGGCAAGGACGAGAAGCTGGACGTGTCTTCTCCGAAGCTTTACAATGCCTTCTTCCCCAATAGCAAGGATCACCCGCCCCGCAGGAGCGCCCACCATGGTGTCATGTCGGAGCTGATCCACCCACACCACCACCACCACTCATCGGAGCTGTCCGGCCTGCCCACACCCGACTCCACCCCAGAGCTACCGATCAAGAGCATGAAGGCCTTCAAGAACCAATGGGAGAAGAACCAGAACTGCAACAACGCCAAAGAGCCAAAGTGTCCCAACGTGGCCGGGTCCAGACCCGGCTCGGCCGTCCACCAGCAGATGTTCCCCTTTTCCCACGGGCTGGCCGGTCGCCAGCCACTGGGCGGGTCCATGCACCTGGATGAGCGCAAGGTCCACAACGTCGAGCGGGTGCCGGCCCCGCCACCACACTGCTACCCGCACAAGATCGTGGACGTGACCTCGCTGGACGAGCTCCTGAAGCACATCCACGAGATCAGCGGCGCAGCCGGCAAGAGCCCGGCGGTGCTCACCTCCTCTGTATCAGCCAGCGGCGGGCAGATGGCGTTCGCCAACCGCGTGCAGCCGCACATCCCCGAGACGGAGTCGGCGCCCTACTACAGCTCGTCCACTCTGCCGAGGGACAGCCTGACGCGCCGCATGGATGTGCCCCCAGAGGTGCCCGCCCAGCACCAGTCCACGCTGGAGAGGGCGTCCCGACACCCTTCGCAGCGCCAGGCCCTCCTGGCCGCTGGGGGAGTGGCGTCCCGGGATCCCGGTTTCAGTCGGCGCGCCCACCACGGCCCTCCGCTCCTCTCCCGTGTGAACTCGAGCGGCAGCAGCGGCGGGGGGGACGTGCGCCACCAGCTCATCCCCAGCAGCTACCTGAGCCGCCAGCACAGCTACAGCGAGCAGCCCGATGTTCACCGCGCCGGCGTGGTCCGCCGCGCCGCCTCGCTCAAGCCCGACGTGCCGCCCAAGCCGCTGTTCATCCCTGCCACGTCGCCCGTCAACCAGGCAGGCAAGTTCAACTACTGACCTCCAGCCAGGCTCCGCGTGGGCCCTTCCCCAGTCTGCACGCCGGGCCGAGCTGCACTCGCTCACAGAGAGAGGCCGCCGCGAGGGCTGGCTTTCCTCAGTCTGCCTTTGGACGACTTTCCACTGAATGTTCAGCTGCCACTGAGAACTGGATTCAGCTGTGCGGGCGTGCCGAAATGCACTGAGTGGAAAAGGAAGCTGCCCTTTGATTATGGCTGCTGGTGTTGTCAACTTTACATTTGAACTCAACTTTTTCTGTTTTCTTTGTGTCTCATGAATATATTTGTACCATATTGGTATTGCTGAGCTATTTGCTTATAGAAGGTGAGGAACTAGAAGAGAATGGAACAGAGTTCATCTTGCTCTAGGCTGCCACTGTGTTGAATGTGGCTGTGTTCTCCTGAACTCTTAATGGTATCTCTAATTCTGAGGCTGGGACCTGGACTACAAGAACAAATGGACTTGAGCCTTATATGATTCAGATCTATCTTGCTTTGGCTTAACTGTTCTGTTAATGTGGAGTTGATGAACTGTACTGATCCCAGTTCTAAATGTGTATATATGCATGTGTGTGTATATATGTGTGTTCATATACATACACAGTATATGTATTTTGGTGAACAAATGGATGATCTCCTCTCAACGTAGCTCTTTGCCTTATCCGGAAGTAAAACCCAATGTTGAATTGCCCTTCTTTTGATCCCTGATGCTAAAAATGAAAATCTCTTGGTAAAACACATGAGCAATAACGTATCCAGCATCATTCCATTACAGTTTCAGCAGCACTGTCCACCGTTCAGTGTGATGGAAAGCCTGGTGGCCCAAGGCCTTTCTAAGGAAAGGGCTAGACTCAGACTGCTCTGGTGTTCTGGATATGGATGTGTAGGAAAGGAATGTAATCAGATGTGCATTAGGCTCATCAGTTTATCCAAAGCTTAATGATTTTGTTTAGTTTTTTTATTCTCCTAATACGTAAACATTTTGGGCCAGTTTATCTGATTAAGTCACGCGCTAGACTAAAAAGAGAGCCTGTCTGTGAAGATGCCTACCAAGAGTGAATACACCTAAACTAGGCATAAACTAAGTCCTAGGCTAGGCTTAAACTGTGAAAACTGACCCTCTGCATCACAATGCAAACTTGACTCCCAATCTGAGCTACTCCCACGTTCATCATATTGAAATACATTTGATCATTAATAACATTGTAGCTATTTCGTGTAAATATAGGAACAATAACTAGCCAAATTCTGTTTGTGTAAATTTGTGCCTTATTTAATATGATCCGTGATATCGGGGTGTGTGACGTAACGGAGGGGGAGGGGAGAGTCAAGGCGCCTTTATTGTTTCGTTTGTAATTTAAAAAAAAAAAATCAACTTTGGTGTCTGTATGTGTCACATATATAAATATTCTATTGTAGATTTATATTTCTATTTAGACATTTTTAATATTCCCTTACTGTGTGAAGCTATTGCATTTGAATCAGCTGCGTGGTTTTTATTAATAGGTTTTTTTCCCCTTTATTTCAGTCTGTTCTGTATGTGTGCATGTATATACCAATGTACTGCACAAAACACTGATCACACACAGCTGGTGTGAACGTTTCATTTAGAGAACTAATGTTTTTTTTCTAAGAACAATAATCACTACATCCAGTCAAAATGAACCTTTTTAATCAAAATAATGGTAAACATTCATCAAACCCAGCACTCAGATGGTGTGGGACTCGTGTGATAGTGCATTAAGTGTGTGTGTGTGTGTGTGTGTTCTTTAGCTTGTACATACATGTGTGCATGTGTTCATGTGTGCACGTACGGGTGTGTATACATGTGTGTGCTTGATTGCGTTTGTGTGCATGAGTGTGTGTGTGTGTGTGTGTGTGTGTGTGTGTGTGTGTTATCTGATGAGATTATCTGCTGGATGGAGTTCAACCATTCTCTCTCTGCTTTGCTGCACTGTTGAACAGAATGGCTGTGTATGGCTCACATTTCAAGGACGTCTCCCCCCTCCAGCTTCTCTTTTATGCTAATGATATGTCAGATTTTGCATTGAATTCTTGGTGCTGCTCTTAACTAGTTTTCCTATGTACAACTGAATTAATCTCCCATGTTAAATGAATTCATCTCCCATGTTAAATGAATTCATCTCCCATGTTAAATGAATTCATCTCCCATGTTTGCTGCCTGTTGCGCCAAATTAAACCAAATGTCATAATAAATGGCTTATGTATTATATGCAACATACACAAGACAGGAGGAAAGTGTTGAGTGAAGCCCTTGTTAAAACAAAGGCACCGTATCGGAAAAGGATGTTTAGGAATTTCAGTAATGAAAAGTATGGGACGTTCACCTACCTGTAGGCGGGGGAAGGTGGTTCTCGTACAGCTATGGAAGCGTCCGTCTGTATTACCTGCTCTAACCGCTGAGGGTGTTGTTATTGCACAGTGTAAATAAAGGGGGCGTCATGGAGATGGGCAGAATGCAGGGTTCTTTTCTACTGCTGGGCTTAAGCACCACGGCTCCTCCCCCTTCGGGCTCCTCCCCCTTCTGCTCCTCTTGAATACCATTGTATTTTTCTTATAACAGAAATAAATCAGAAGACCTAACAAGTGTGTTGTTTGGTCTGATTGGGTGAATTGTTTGACAAGTCATCATAACCCTCCCACACAGCAACTGTGAAACATTTAATAACATTAAGCCATAGCAAAAATATTTTGAATGAAAACACAACAGCATTAGTGGAAACAAAATATTAGCGCAGCATTTTTTCAAACATCAGTTACTTCATGCTGTTGTGACTGTAAATGTCATTAAAGTTTTCTGTTTCTGTAAGACCACCATCCAAATGCAGCATTTTAAAGATTTTTTACTTTCTGATGCTTGTTGATGTACTGGAATTAACCCCTAATGTTTCATCATCCTTAATTTCCTTCAGATTCACAGTTGTGTTGTAGCTCTGTGGCACCACTGAACATGTCGGTGTTTAAAGGGTTAAAAGGGTTTGAAGGAAGGACTATAATGCAAGTATGTCACTCTTAAATGATAATAACCTACTTAAAAAAATGAAGTATTTTCCTTTCTATCCCACATGTTCTAATTCACACTTCACCACCATTTTTCTTAAGGGTAGTTTAGACGGAGCTTTGCTACTGCAGTAATTGCAAAAATAACGTACTGTTAGGTCTGCCTCAATTCTACCTCACTTCAAAATCAGCCAATTCGATTCTCTTAGCTTGCGTGGTACTTTAATATGGCTTCTTGTTTGAGATCAGACAAGATTAATTGCACAGACTGCAAATGTCCTCGTTATTCCGTGCCACTGATCTGAAGCAGTGGTGAGGAGCAATGATGATGTGATGTCATAGCCTTCATCAGCGACACATAATAAGACACAAATTTGCTATTGGAAACCATCACTAAACATGTTAGCACTCAAGATGGCCCCTTTTTAACACCTTTTTGCATTTATTTACTTTAAATCAGCAAAATATGTGGTTCGCATCTAGATAGCAAACTGATGTACAACTGGTCTTGTTCCTGTATCTAGTGAGATGTGCTGGAATGTGTGTGGTAGGTACTTGTGTGTGGTATCCTCCTGAGCACTTGGATAGAACCTTTACATGAC
>JAOXYF010000008.1:6422685-6434459 GCA_028565775.1 Sternarchorhynchus goeldii
TAGCCAAAAGTATTTGCTCACCTTCCTGTATGAGCTTAAATGACATCAATTCCTAACCCATAGGGTTCAATAACTTACCTGTGGTGCCACTACCAACCTGACCTTGTTAAAGCCTCCAAGTCCAAATCCAAAACATTGTGTAAAGTTGTGTGAATTATATGCAGATATTTTTCAGTCAAGAAGACCAAACGTCCTGGGAGGAAATGACTGAAGAGGTCTTCATTTCCGTGTGTCTCGCAGGACCTACCACATAATAATGTGACGTGGGACTAAATCAGCATCATGAGAGAGGGTGGCTACCCAATCTAGTGCATGTGGGGACAGGATAACTCTTAATCCCACAAATGAATAAATAATACACAATGGCAATAATCACTTAATAATTAGCATGATAAATAACAAGCGGTAACAGTAAAATAGCCCATAATAAAGGAATAAACTGGTTATAAATAGTGTACTACAGAAATGGTGGAGCTGTAAGACTGTTGGCCTCAGTTGCAGAAAGCGCTAGGGTTAGGGTTAGGGTTAGATTAGGGTTAGGGTTAGGTTAGATTAAGGGTTAGGTTAGGGTTAGGGTTAGATTAGGGTTAGGTGAGGGTTAGGGTTAGATTAAGGGTTAGGTTAGGGTTAGGGTTAGGTTAGGGTTAGAACACCACAATTATCCAAACGGAAGGCAAGCCTGACATGCCAGACGTTTGCAGTTGTGACTAATGCAGGTGGAAATCAGCAACCATTTGCTTTGCTGTGAGAAATGTCAGAAAGCATTAGTGGAGCACCACAGATCGGGTAACGTCTGGTTTAAAGTGTTCAGTTTAAGAGGGGCTAACAAAGCCATCGTTCACTCCTACGTCCCACTAAAGTGATGACTGGTCTAAAGATGCAAACAAAAGAAAAATGGGTCTGCAAGGACATGACCAATCATGACATCACAATCTCAATGGGTCGGCAAGGACATGACCAGTCATGACATCACAATCTCTGGTCGTGTGTTTTCAAATTACAGGCTGCATCTTTATTTGTAATGATCTTTTTAGTATAGCTTACTGCATCTTTTTATGTGTAAGTACATGTTTATAGAGGCCATTTATTTTTGTAGAGGCATTTTATTTAGTCTGTAGCAAAGCAGCCAACTGGAATAAACATGATGTATTAGGTATTTTCATTTTTTCTTTGCATTTACTAAGAATAAGCAGCCTGTGCTTAACAATAAAATTAAACTGCTGTGATGTCCACTAGCTGTGATATTTCAGAAGAAAGTCATTTATTTGTGAAAAGAGTATCTGGAAAAATCATTTACCCTCATAAGGGGCAGCAGGCAGGAGCAAAACGTTGCCAATTTTGGAAGTGGGATTTAAAAAATCAGTCCCATGTAGATCTAAAACGAGTAAAAACTGCAATGAGGCTCAAACACAACACTCATCAGAACTTTCAGGGTTAATTATTTCCCAGCTGAACACTGAAAAAGCAGAAAATGGTTTAGATTAATCGGGCAGTTGCAGTGGTCGATGACTTCCAATTTGAATAGAACATTAATAAGTCTCGTCTGCTTGCCTTTATCTGTCACCCTAACCCTCATTAAAGCATCATTAGGCCTCACTCTGCCTACCTTGGAGCCTTTGCAGTTCACTGCCGAGGCAACGGTGGATCAGATGGAAGGAGGAGTGACTAATAGTGCATAATGGCATATGCCAGCAGAGCTGAAGAATCTAGTCATCTGTGTATTTTGTAGTTGAAAAAGGAATTGCTGCTTACTGTACGCCCATGTGTTTCTGACAGCAAAATTTCTTAAATGGTGAAATTAAGGCTCAGGGTATGATTACACATCAACATTCTAAACCAAAAAGCAGTCGTTGAAAGCCGGGGAAGTGGCATCCATTCATAACCCCACGCTACTTTGCAAGATACCTTGATTTGAACCAAAATAAGAGCAATAAGTACTTTGTTAATGTCATCACTGAAGCTTCTCACACAAGCATTCCAATTAACCAGGGGGAAAAAACAACAAATAATTGACTTCCTTGTAAACCTGAATTTATATTACACAAATTTCGATGGACACTGCGCTCATTTCTAGGTACTTTAATTATTGAAGCTGTTAGTCAAACATGATTGTGTGTGTGTGTGTGTGTGAGAGAGAGAACTTTTTTCCCTCCCTGCAGGTTTTCTCTCATTTCAAATTCTGATGACAATTAACATACCACCAAGACTCTCCTGTGAATGGTGCAAATGATTACCTTCTAATCTTAGAAGCCTAATCCATCTTGCTCCTGACCTCAGGTGGAGTTTTATTTGCCCATCCTGACGAGGCCCCTCCCAGCTCCCCTCCCCCGCTCCCCTCCCAGCTCCCGTCCCCCGCTCCCTCCCCTCCCCGCTCCCCTCCCATCTCCCGTCCCACGCTCACGCTCACAGCAGTAAAAGAAATGCTCTATTGAAACCTACCTCAAAACGCCTCACCATACACATCTTTCCTGTTGCACCATCAGTGCCCAGACAGCGGGCATCAGAATGCATTAGGTCTGAACTCACTGAAATTGGGAGCAAGGGAGGAGGACTCCCTGTTCCTCTGCTCAGTGCTGTCAGGCTAAAGAAGGATTTCTCTAGTATGATGTGTTGCCAAGCCGCTACAGTTTGAGAATGATCCAAGTGTCAAAACTCACCCATAGCTCCAACTTTGTTCTCCGGCTATTCTCGTCTTTTCTTTACCATAACGTTTTTAGTCTCTACATATTCTAGGTCTGTAATGGAGCTACATGTAAAATATTTACATTTAAGTTTGATTTAATGACCATCCCATATCTTATAACAAATCAAATCGAAATATTAAAGCTGTCTAGCTACATCCAGCAGTTGGTGCTGTAGCTTTGAACCAGTGCTGTAATTTTTTTTAATCCTACTGAAAGTTGAAAAAGAGGTCTTGTTTCCCCAAGTGAATAAAAGACTGCTTGATGGGGAAGACATTTAATGGTGATGATACTTATTAGTGTCTTGCTTATTAGTTTTTCTGGCTTTGATCATTCTGCGAGTCTTAATTTAAAGGATCAAAATCCTCATTAATCTCAGAGTCATGCTTTGTCAACATTCTTAGGAACTTCTTTCCTCTTTTCTCTTCGAGAAAGAATGAGAGGGACTTAAAATGCTTTGGCAGCATATTTAGCCTGTGTCTACCACTGACTTCAGGAAGGGTTTATTCCAGAACAAGAACGTTCTGCGTCTTCTCCACCACCTCCACCAAGCGCTCTGAAAACATGAGCCAACCAGGCCCGAGGGGCTAGGGGTTACCTGAAAGATTCACAAGGTACTATAAATTACCAGCTTTTACTTACGGCCCACTGTCATCATTTTAACTATGTACCTTTGCCCTTGAATTACAAATAGTAAAATACATTTATGCACTTCAGTCTGACAAATAGCATCTTTTTTATTTATAATGGTGCTTTTAGCAGTTTAGCATAATTTCTGCCCTGTTCTTATGTGGTTTCATTAGATTCAACCTCTGGTCAGTTCATGTCCTGAGCAGCACTGCTTCTAACCAATGTACATGTACAATGTGGGAATGACAAATATTTAATGATCAGATATACAATTAATTTTTTTTTTCTAAAGTATTAATAGACTTAAAAACTGAACAAAGGTTCTACCATTTAAGGCATATACAACAGGAGTGTTCACATCAATCATGAGTGTCATAGACCCAGCGACCCATGGTGTGCAAGTCTGGATACGGTAGACTTTCACCGTAGAAATAAGTGAAGGTGTTAAATCTTGTTTCTTCATGATTTCCTTGTTGGAAAATGGCCAGTAGCTCATCCTCTTCTATGCTATTTTGGTTTTGTCATCTGCAGTATTGGCTTTCATAATAGTGATACTGTAGGAGCAGCAATATGCAAAAAAGCCCTCGAACAAATCACGTTTTTCTTATGTGTTATAAGTATTCTGACCTACATTCCAGATTAGAGCACTGTGGGTGTTTTAATGAATCAGTGTTGAATAATATGAGCCAACAAACAAACAATTTTGGTCCAAATAATGAAGACCAATCTTGAACTAAATCACATCAAAGGTTCAACATAGTGTTGCAATATATTGCAAAGCGTATCCCAACTGCCACATAATTATAGTATTCTTTAAAAAACTCCCCGTGAAGGTCTTATATGTAAATATATATCTCTGAGTGGTCTTTTTCCTTCAAGCTTGGGTCCCCCATCAGAGACCTGGGAGCTTGAAGGTCCTGCATAGTCTTTACTGTTCCCAGGTCTGTAGTGGCTGGATAGCTCAGTGGGTAACAGGAGGTTTCCCGATCAGGGCATCTCCATAAGAACCTTTGTGCTACCTGGCTCAGTTTCCTCAACAACTTCTGTGTTATGCTGGGGGACCAAGGCAGTCTGATGAAAACTAAACTAAACTGGAACAAATACAAGACACTCACAAACAAGAGTGGAGCATAGAGCATATCTTCTGCACATATACACAGCATCCAGCCCCGCTCTGGAGCATGGCTTAGCAAATTCTGTTGGGGAGTTTTAGCCTCTCGCTGTGTCAGAAGAGGTTGAACTCTTGGCTTACATTCAAAATAGCCCCCCATCCCATAAAGTTACTGGTGTTTGTTTACAGTATTCTTTGTCAGCTCAGACACCATGACTGGCTAACCTCCCATTGAGAATTTAGTAGGCCTCAAACCACAGAGCACTGGGACACATTTAAACAGACCATAAACTAGTAGAAAACAGACTGAGCAATGTGTTCACATTTTTGCTGATATCATTTAAATAAAGAATTGTGTGAATGGTTCTACATAAATTACACAAGATGTACATAAGGGTAGCCAGCAGATCGTGTCTGGGATTTCTACCCCCCTTGGTCATGGGAGCTGGTCTCTTCAGAGCAATGCAAGTGGACTAAAGAGCTTGAACACCTGAAATGTAAAGCATGCGGTTGAGTCAGTGAAGACCCTAACCCTAGCCGATATGCCTTCTTCATGTGAACAGTAAAGGCCGATAAACACCTCCATACCTTTGTTTGCTGTGGTGTTAGGATTGTGGACTACCTGCTAAACAAGACCAAAATAGCATTTGTTTTGGTAATTATCTTCTAACCTAATTTATTTCACAATGTTGTGTCTTAAATATTTACCACAGGTTATGTTTTTTTTCCAGCCTGTCAGTCAAATTTGTAACATATCCACAGATGAAAGCATGGTTGTAAAGCCACAGCTCCACGAGCAGAAGCTGGACAACAGCAGTGTTTGGCGCAGGGACGTACCATGAGTCGTGTGAGGTCAGTGAGGTCAGTGCAGAGTTCTGCTATGACTGGAATGGCGAAGGCAGCGGGCACCTCCGGCCTGCGACCCTCCCTGCTCGGAGCCTGGCCTGGGAGCGCCGGTTTGAACTGGTCCCGTTTGGTGTAGGGCACGTCTTCACTCTGCACCCTAAGCACTTGCACGGGGAGCCAAAATGCTGCACCTGGCCCTGCCTGTCCCGCTCGGGCAGACGCATGCAGCCTCTCTCCGGTTCGCTCCTGTTTGGCAGGCTTCCCTGCCTGCCTGTCCCAGCCTGTACGCCGGGCACCTGTCCTTAGCAGCAACGCGGCCCGCCCCTAATTAACCGGACAAGCGGAGTCCAAGCCCAGCAAATCTGCACACAAACAAACACGTGCTCACGCTCCCTCTGGCCCTCGGCTAATTAGCCTCCTGAACACAAGCTAACCTGTGGCGGTCCGTACTCAGCCCAGCTTCTTAGCGTGTGCATTCTGCCAACCGCAGTGGATGTACGTGTGGTAGAGGAGGGACAGGAAAGCCACAGGTGACACACAAAGTCACTCTTATATTTTGCCATGACACTTTTTTCTCACAAGGGTCACTGTCTATTTCTTTTCCTTCTGCTGTTAGAGTTTAAGCGGTGAGGTAGGTGATCCTACCAGAGCGAGCTGAAGGAATGAGAGCGGACATCTAAGACGCTGACATCTAAAACCCCATCTTTCCAACATATGATTTTTTCCCCATCCATTGTGTGTAGAACAGGACCAGGATCTGACTCAGCACCCAACTGAGGCTAGTTTTGCTAATGATCTCAGCTTGGATGGGGCTATTTTTCTGTCCTGACACAGACTCTGGTCCTGCGGTGGATGGGGAGTAAGGCCACGCTGGGCTTTTCTAAAGCTATAACTGAACTTTCATTTTTCTGTCTGATATCAAAATCTCTAGAAAATGAACTCCAGTGCTTACACTTGCTCAGATTATTCACTGTTACAAATGTGTGATCTTTTTTCTGGATTTTGGGACAGCATAAATAATTCAGTTAAATGTGAAAATGTCAGCACTGCTTGGAAGTCTTTCCTGCAGGTGCCCATGGCATGAAGTTCAAAGGTCTTGAAGATTTTTACATGCAAATTTAATTTCATGGTCATAATAAGATCTACAGAAGTTACTTTCAACAGTGAAATGAGAAGTAATAGCCAACATTTGTCACAATGGCACATGTTTCTGGGATATTATTTTGGGAATTCGATATTATACATTAATCATGCCTGGTTTGTCAAAATAATACTGTACTTGTGTTTTTATTTGAAAGTGGTTTGATTTATCAAAACATCAAAAGCCAATCATACAGGTGTAGGTCTTTGTTCATAAGAATGAGCCTCTATAATAAACAATGCAGACCTTCCTAATGCACCATCCTTTAATCTTGCATAGGGCCTTGTTTGTATATGTACACAGTACATCTCATTTTATGCATATTTTGCAGGTCTCTTATGAAAATAAATAGAAATGGCCCTGGTATTTTTACATGAAAAAATAAAGGAACAAAAGAAATCAATTGTAGTACCTGGAGGAGAGGAACATCCATCTAAGATCTTTTCCTGCTGCTCCTGTCTGTGCAGCAGTGCGACAGGGCCAAACCAAACACTTCAAGCAGGACACGGTCTGGCCCTCAGTGTAGAGTCATGCACACATGCCAGGTTCCCCGCGCTGAAGGCAGAGTGTCTGAACCCTGAACAGCGTTGCTGCCTCCTGCTTTCTGTCTTATTTCCTCTGCTGCCTCTAAATCCTACAAATGTGCTTTTAGTGGTAAACACACCACCACACACAAATTCTAATTAAGTCACCTGCCTGTGCACAACTTCACAATCTCTCTTTATCTCATTAGATATAATAAAGCCCAGCTTGCTAAACTCACTGGGCCAAGACTTCATTAAATCCCTATGATTACTTCTGTCTGAAGCAGGAGCTTCATTTTGCTAACTTTACTCTCTCACCCTCATCCCCAAAAAACCTCTACTGCTGACGCGACACTTTAGCTTCCTGGACATGCCTCACACTGACATTCAATTAGTCCTCATGCTACTGAACGTCCCTCTACCTAATGGCTCAGAACCCTTCTTTTCCTGGGGAATCATTTCTTTTCTTCTTTTCCTGGGGAATCATTTCTTTTCTTCCATTTAAATATGCCCTTCGCAAAATGGAGCTCAGGATGAGTGCAGTTAGGATAAGGAGGTGGAGAGGATAAACTCAGAAAACACTGCTCTTTCTTTTTGGACTTTCTTCAAAAGAAGTCCTATAGCCAGTGAATAATAAGAAAAGAGGTAGATGAAAGGAAAGTACTGATCCACACTCACCAGAGCTGCACTTTAATCCACACTTGCCAACACACCCAGTATCTGGAACTTTGATCTTGAAGGACCACTGAGAAGCAGAAAATACCAACAGGGTTCTTGAACATCACTAGTTTGACAAGTGTGACATATGTCTGAGTAACATTATATATCTGACAACAATATAAACCATACAATAATAACAAAAATGTGTCATATTTCTAGGAACTGGATTTATTCTCTTCAACAAAACACTTAAAAATGTGTCCATAATATTGTACAATGAGAAATGTGATATGATTACCTCTTCAAATGCTTATTTTCACTTTATTTTTAGCATTCTAAATGTCTCCTGCATCTCCTGTGGGTCTCATGACTGATGACTAATCATAGCATGATATAGGATGATAAAGTAGCCTGCCCATAAGATCAAAGTCAGCCATTTGGTTTAAGCATTTATTTGTAGCATTGCTATAAAGAACGTAAAGGAAAATGTTGAATGGGCACAGTGAATAAGAAAAAACTGCATTTCAGTATCACCTCAAGTGATAAATGGTGTCCAAGCAGAAAAGTCGCTGAGCAGCAAAAGGAAAATAAGACTACGTCATTTGTCTCTTATACTATACACACACACGATACTTGATCCCTTTCTCCCCAGCTAAGAAGTGGCTGGATATTTTGGAATTACTGAAGTGGATGAGGTGAACTAAATAAAGTGGCCTGTGTTGCCATCTAATGGTCATGTTAATAATCTAGTCAGAGAAGCACTAACGCGGAAGAGTAGCATGTTGCTGCCATCCACAGGGGACTTTAGTATAGAACAAGACCACGGCCAGCCCCAGTTTTGGAGGCCTGTTCCCGGCTGGAGCAGTTCCCGGCTGGACCTGTTCCCGGAAATGTTCTCGTTTTTAACTGTTAATTAAAAACACACCGGAAGGTCCTAAGAAAGACCTGGCAGTAGCGCAGACAGGCAGGTGTCTCGCGTTATGCTTGTTTTGGCCACCAGAGGGGGTTGGTTGCTGATATCTGATAACCACTTCCACCACGTGCTCGCCTAGTTTTAGAGAACACTATTTTTAAAGAACGCTAGATTTAGAGAACACGACTATGTAAAACTTGACCAAAGGCTTGTAAGTGTCATGTGAGTCCACAACATCAGCACATATTTTTAAAGACTTGAATGTATTATGCGATCTACAAATAATGCACTTTTTTAACGTATCAGTTTTTCAGCCATCACTGTCTGGCATGTTAATAGCAGCCGTCTCTATCTCTGAACTAGAGCCCAGAAGTGTGTCAGTCCTGGCTATTATCAGACCGTCTCTATCTCTGAACTAAAGCCCAGAAGTGTGTCAGTCCTGGCTATTATCAGACCGTCTCTATCTGAACTAGAGCCCAGAAGTGTGTCAGTTCTGGCTATTATCAGACCGTCTCTATCTGAACTAGAGCCCAGAATTGTGTCAGTTCTGGCTATTATCAGACCGTCTCTATCTGAACTAGAGCCCAGAAGTGTGTCAGTCCTGGTTATTATCAGATAAAAAAAAGCCATTACACTTTTTTTATCTGAATTCTGAGAAAGATACAAATTAGGTTTGTATATTATGTACCAATCTCACCTACATCTAATTTATTTATATTATTGTTTTCCCCCTCCTATTATATTATTAAATATTAAATTATTCCATATTTACTTTTGTCCGTTTTTTTGTTTGTTTTGTTTAAACAGCCGAATGGCTGTTCATAGCTTTGTCTGCAGTAAGTTTCTGTAACTGCTTTCTCTGTTTACCAGTGTCTCTATATTGTGTCAGTCTGACATTGTTTCTTGTCTGTCTTCTCTGTCTTGTATGTATAGATCATTAATTGAACTGCACTAATCAAACCGCTGTAATCTGACCCTTTTGTGTAATGATTGTTCAATGGTCCAACATGGCTCCACTCACCATGCTGGGCAACAATCTGATTTTCTGACAAGGTTTACAAAATTGAACCTAATTTTATCAGTGTACCTTCACCATAATTTATTAAAGTACAACAGTCCCCATGGTCAAAATACATTAAACTGGAAAAGTCCTCCGTTTTTTTCCATGGATAAAATCAATGGATATTTGAATGATATGTAGACGTCCGAACTAGAAATGCCTCTAGTATTCATTTCAGAAATCTGGTCACTTTACTTTAGTGCAACTATTAGGCATTAAAGAATTGTAAAAGCTACCTGGAACCTTATTCATACATTATTAATTTCATTTTGTAATTCATTTCAACGTGTCATCAACCCTGAACCTAATGCAGCTAAACTGTCGTGGATTTGAAATAAATCAGTGAGCGTGATCTTAAACTGCAGAACTGTAAGTGCGTCAACAATAAGTAGAGTGTATTTACATTACTATTGAGTAAACTAGATAAGAACTCCATTTTTTGTTTTGCTATGCAAAACAAGCACAGGACTACTTCATTAGACACTGTTTTATTTGTTTGGCAAGATTTGATTTCCCTGTGAAGGACCCAAATGTTACCTAATTTTTCAAACTGATGTTTAGTTGATATAATTTGATTCCATTAGTATTGCTGATTCAACTCCATACCAAACCGTTTGATGTATTAACTGCGGTCTCTAGCGAATAAACAGTCGTACAATACTCGTAAATCATTCATACTAGACATTCTGGTATGATAAATTGTGGTAAAGACAGACCAGTATCAGGCTACACCTGGGATGCATGTGATTACACGGTGGTTCACATTCGGTCTTTAGTGGGAGAAGATCACTTTAATCATCTGTTTTTGAATTCACGTTACTCGTTATATAATATGTAAGCCAAATTTACTGTAGCCGGTAAAACCCAACGCACTGCAAATACCCAAAGCATATTCATCAAAGTAACGCCACATGCGCTGCGTTTTTCAAAAGCGATGCCAATTCATGAATAATGTAAAAATTAAGAAAACACTTGACTCAAAATGACACGTGCGCTACATTTCTGCGCAAAGAACGATGAGAGTTCGGAATTCACGTGGGAGTTAAGAATCGTCGCAAATCACGTAACAACACAACGGAAGTAACAGTGTTGTTTCCGGACGAAACGGAGATGAGACTGACTCCAACGAGGCCAGTGGCAACTAAAACAAGGACAGTCGAGCTAGTGAAGAGTAAGCTACATGTTTGCGATTACACGCGTTTGACACTGAGAAAGAACAATTATCCTGTATTGCGTATGTCTTGCGTATACCGTTGCTAGACTGTAGAGACGTAGCTTTAAAAACGTGTCTTTGTGTGCCATGTGTGCCTCACCGTTAGCTGCGTTCAAGTCCTACGCCACGTGCACCTCCTGTTTCAGCTACGTTCCAGTTATACGCCACGTGCATCTTTTGCGTCCCCTGCCTTCTGGTCACTGAAGCTGTTTTGCACATAAGTGTGTAATCTCATCCCAACTTACTTGATCTCATAGCAAGTCTGGTAGGATCAACAATTTTTCATACAATTTTCAGTTTAAATGCATTATATTTTTTCACCACTAGAGGATGCTACAGGTAGATTTCCTTTCAACACTTTGCTTTTTTCCATTTTCAAAAACTTTCTAACGTTGGTAGCCCACATAGATTCTTACTTGCAGTATTTATGTGGATAAGGAAATTATTTGGTTTGCAGCACAACAATAATGCTGCATCATCCCTCAACCAATACTTGCATTTTATCCCACACCACTCCTCTTCTTGACAAATTAGTCAAGGTGTACTTTGATTTGGGTAACCCTGACCCTAACCTTGTCTTTTTATGTCTTTGGTTTCAGTTGTGGAGTGTTAAAATGTGTGTTGCATAAGGATATTGTAAAAACACACAGGGTCCCTTGCAGAGTCCTGACTGCGTAGCCTTGGTTTCATCTTCAATGAGATGCCTAACAAAGTCTGAGATCTCAGTCAGCCACACTTAGCATTTCCCCTGCAGTGGAAATCAGGGTAAGAACTCTAGGCTTTGTCAGCTCTAATGTCTTATTACATGCAGCCAAGCGACTAAACATAATGGCCCCGTACAAGACTGACTGTCTGATTTCTGGCTAACAGAGTGAGAAGTGTAGCACAGAGAAGAAGAGAACGACTGAGCGATCAAGAAGCGCAGTGGTGCTAGAGCTGCTTGACAGAGAGGAAGATGGAAAAGCTGAAGGAGGTGGTGGAGGGAACCCAGCCCA
>JAOXYF010000008.1:6434559-6446776 GCA_028565775.1 Sternarchorhynchus goeldii
GGAGCTGAAGGAGGTGGTGGAGGGAACCCAGCCCAGGAGCTGAAGGAGGTGGTGGAGGGAACCCAGCCCAGGAGCTGAAGGAGGTGGTGGAGGGAACCCAGCCCAGGAGCTGCGGGACCGTAGCATTTTCGTACTTCTGTTGGCCAGAGCTGTGGTGTGAACTGCAGTGGTAATGTCCGTTTATGTAACCTCCGCCCTCAGAGGCGCGCGGGCCGAGGCCTCGTCTGATCACAGCAGCTGACACATGGGTGTGAAGGCAGGGCCATGAGGCAGGCTCGAGGCAGGTCGAGGCATGAGGCAGACTTAGGTTTTTTTTTTTTTCTTTTTTCTGTTGCTGGAGCCCCAGGGTCCACAAAGAGACACTTGTCCGTCTGGCTCCCTCCTGTTTACACGTTGATTTGAGGATTTCAGGGAAGGCTTTTCTTTTGCATCAGCAAGATTTACAGCAAGGTGAAATAAACGCTGCGGAGCATCTGTGCAGACTGGGCCTGCAGCAGTAAAGATCTCACAACACTAATATGTAAATGCTTGGAGGGCTTTTTCTGGTTTAGAGGAAGCAAGCAACATGAAAATAGTGATACCATATCAATAACATTGGTTGATACTGTTTTTTTATTGAAGCACATTAATAACCAAATGTCATGGATGTCATGGTGGTCCTGTGCTTTTTGTGGGGGTATGTGTAAACAAATTAGGTGAGATCTTTCTGACATTTACGTGATGATTATTTGATCTTTAAGGAGTGAAATGAGGTTAGAGAGGACACCTAAGAAGAGAATGCAGGGAGCAATTGTTGTGTAGTTTGAGAAAAAGCGACGGGGAGAGAGAGATTGAAAGAGAGAAAACAGATGGGAAAATAGAAATTTGGTATGTGTGTATGTGTGCCTTCGAGAAAGGGAGCCTCTTATACTGTCTCAGCAGGAGCTTGGCTCAGGCTTCGGCCTAGTCTCGTCTGCCCAGCAGGGGCCTTTCCTGAACTGGCTGCCCAGGGGAGGGGCACCTGCCCCAAGCCCCAAACACTGGAGCACAAGCAGAGGGGTGTGGACCAGGAGTGGAGGGGAGCGGATAGATCTCAGAATGGAAAACCACTCAGGAAAACAACATGCATACAACTCAAGAAACATATAAGTAATTAAAAATGACTATTATAAACAGAAAATATGTCCCCCATCACATTCTCCTACAGTCTGTGGCCTTCTGCTGACCGCCTCCTACAAAACGAGCAGTTTCGTACAAACACAGTCATGGTGGTTATTTTTGGATAGTGAAATGGTACCAAGTCTTTGTGACTACCAACATAAACTGACAGCTTATGGATTTGTTGACCTCCGCTCAGGGCAGTATTTTTCCACTGTTTGGGTTTGGTGGGTAAATACACGTGTTTGAAGTTTATCACACACTCAATCATTCAGCCTGGTGGAGAGGGGGAGTGCACAAGACTGGGACACATAACTCTCTCTCATTATCTCTCTTTGCATTATAAAAATCCTCACCAGGCGTTCAGTTCAAATTTGTACCACTGAGTATAGCAGATTTGTCACAGTGAACTCCTGTGATGCTCCTGGATTGGGTAACACTGTTTCATATGAGACACGGTGACGAATGAAGAAGACAAGAGACAAATACCAGGTACAAGGAGGACACTGAGCACTTTGTTCCACAGAAATGCTTTAAGATCCATGTATACAATGGCTGACCTGAGGCTGAGCTGGTGGCAGTCTGAAGGTGGTCAGCCATGCAGGACTTGAGGCAGGGGTCAGCCCTTCATCCCCACGCTGAGGGCTCAAGGTAGGGCTGCAGACTAGCCCGTCACCTTACTCTCCCTGCTTCTGTTTCACCCAGGGAAATAAGAGGGGGAAAGAGGTGGAGCCGTGCACACCAGGGTTGCACCCTTCATCCCCTGAGCTCTGCTTTCAAAACAGCCTCAACACAGATTAAGCTCAGTCTTGGTCTTAGACTGGGCAGTTCTGGGTGATTTGGCCCCTGCCTCGCTCACATCGTTCACATCAACATAAACTGTTTGAAGCAACTTATAATAAACAAGGTGATGCATTATCTGGAATGTCTAGAAAGAGGAGAATGTTATGATCCAGTTGTTAGTATTTGCTACTGACTGATAATTCTTTCATGCGTTCATAGCTAATCAAGTTTTCATGCAGTTGTTCTAAATATATTCTCTAAATATAAATATATAGCTGCTTTAATTCTTGATATGAGATTTATTTCCGTGTCCACTGCTAAAGCCTTTTGCTATTACAGACCTCCTAGGGCACTGAGTCCTGAGTATATTACTCTCTGGAGAGACTTCAAAAAAACCACTGGCTTGGGCCCTTCACTCGATCAAATTTCCCCATCTACACAAATCTACACAAATCTCTCTATTAACGCACTGTCTATACTTCACTCTATATAACAATATTTGTTCATGTGATCGAGAGCTTAGACAGCAGCCTGTGTCAGCACTGCAAACATCTAACACACACACACACACAACATCCCCCACGTACAAACATCACACACACAAGCGCAGTCTTACACGCCCCCACATACAAACATCACACACGCAACGTCCCTCACGTACAAAAACATCACACACACACGTCTCCCACGTACAAACATCACACACACGTCTCCCACGTACAAACATCACACACACAGCGTCTCCCACGTACAAACATCACACACACACCGTCTCCCACGTACAAACATCACACACACACACGTCTCCCACGTACAAACATCACACAAACATGTCTCCCACGTACAAACATCACACACAGCGTCTCCCACGTACAAACATCACACACACGTCCCCCGCGTACAAACATCACACACACACACGTGCTAGCTTACATTTCCCCCACAAATATCACACACGCAAGCACTGTCTTACATATCCCCAACATACAAACATCTCACACACACTAGCACTGTCTTCCACATACAAGCCACACTTGCAGACTACAAGTGTAAAGTACAGTGACGAGCAGCACAGTCATCTAGACATGAGATATGAACATTACAAAGTGACCTGGTCATGTGCAGTCCCAGTGATCATGTGAGGTTTGCTCGACCTTCATATCATTTCAGCTGGTTTTGAAAGGATTTGTTTTCATTTGTCTTGATACTTAACACCTAAACCAGAGATAATATTACACCAGGTAGTCTTTTCACGCAGACCTACCTCAATGACCATGAATCATTCCTCTGACTTCAGTATAAAGCATATATTTATTCATGCTTATAATGTATGCACCACAAATGCATGTATAGAAATGCTTGTGACTACGATTCGTGCAAAGCAATGCATGAGGAAAAAAGCACAAACAAAATCGCACTGCAGTTCACTAGTATAAAAAGACGAACAACTGTTCAGAGTTCAGCTTTGAAGTGTCATGGTTTGAATGCAATGCCTTCAGAGAAAAGGCACCCAGCTCTCACACAGGACCAATGTCACTGTGTACATGTGTACATTTTATGGCACAAACCTCTTCAGTCAGAGCAAAACCATCAGAAAAGTATAATTGGTAGGTGAAGATTTTTGCACAGAAACGATTTACGTAACTGTTGTGATTTTAAAATGTTCTGATTAAACATTAAAAATTCTGATTAAGCAGTAAATCTTCTAATCTGCTTAGGAAATTAATGTAGTGCCTTTTTCACGCTGCTCTATATAAACAAAATGAGCAGTGACTGACCTGTATAAACTAAATGGTAGCAACTCATCATATGAGCAGCGATGCAACCAAATAAATGCTTTTATGCTAATTAAAACTGAATCAAAGCAAGTGAGGATAAGACAACTCATCTTTTCATAAATGCATCCTTTCAGAGTTGACAGAAGTGTTTGCCTAATTGTAATTAGTAATTAATTGTAATTGTAGTTTATCCTCTTCAAAGAGTAAATTCCAATGGGAACTGTCCTTTAGCTTTAAGCCAAATTGAGATGAAATTGTTCCCCTTCATTTAGACTAATAAACCATCTTGGTTTTTAAACTGTTCACACCTGAAGTGAAAATCCCCCCCAGGGCAACTTCCAGATCGTGACAAAACTTGTGTTGTCCTTTGCTGTCTTTGGTGTCTCCTCAAACAGATGTTCTCTGCATTGTAGTTCACTAACGTGTTATATTTGCAAGAAAAGGCCGTGTTCCCCTGGATAATTACAAGCAGGTGCTACTTTAAAAATGTTTAACAGCTTTTACGTTACCATGCAAGATCAATAATGCTGAACAGCATCTAGTCCTTCAGAACCTTAGAGAACACTAAACTCAGGCACATGGATAAGGGAATCAGGCCCCTTCTTTACTTGCCTACACCAATAAGACTTAAATCTAAAACACATATTCTAGTTGACAGAGCTGCAAAAAGCTCCATCCTATTCATGAGGATGGAAAGGACGTGTATTTTCACTGGAGGATAGAGCTGCTCTTCGGGTAGAGGGTGAGGCTGTGCCTTTCACTGGGGGACAGAGCTGCTCATCGGGTAGAGGGGTGCAGCTGTGCCTTTCACTGGGGGACAGAGCTGCTCTTCGGGTAGAGGGGTGCGGCTGTGCCTTTCAACTGCCTGCTGGTCCGTTGCCTCTTGCCTGTCAGTAGTGTGTAGAAAAATGGATTCACACAGGAATTCCCATACGTAAGCCCTGTTAGTATACGGTTAACTGTGACCTGTGTACCTACAGGCACCAAACGTAGAATGTCCGGTCGGTACAGCGGTAGCAGTTGCCAGATCCAGAATGGCAGGAAACAGGCCCAGAACGTGAGCACAATTCCTAGGATGAGAAGCAAGACTTTGGGCCGAGGGGCCCGTGGTGGATATGCGCCGCTTCCCCCGGCCCATGCTGGCTGTGTCTGCGACACCCAGTAGAGCCTCCCCAGAGCCGCGTACAGACCCCCGATGGCTAGTCCTGGTCCTAGGATACTGGTGCAGAACAGCACGCTGAGGTAGGCTTTGGAGCTCAGCTCGTCCCACGCCGGAACACACAGCTTGCCCTCCTGGTTCTCCCCGTCTTCCAGGTGCAGGGTGATCATCATGGGCAGACTGAGGGCCAGGGCAAGACCCCAGGCAAGAGCCACGCGAAGCAGGCCCGAGGATGGAGCTGAGGAGGCTGCCAGCGGGTGGGCCACGGCTCGGTAGCGGTCCAGGCTCATGGCAGTGAGGGTGAAGATGCTGGCATGCATGGTGAGCAGGTCCAGGCTGAGCAGGAGACGGCAGCCGAGCTCGCCAAACGCCCAGTCTGATGCCAGGCTGTCGTAGACGATGAAGGGAACAGTGGAGAGATAGAGCAGATCTGCCAAAGCTAGACTCAGAACCTGCAGGTGAAGAGAAGAGGAGGAAGAGGAAGAGGTGGTGGGAGAGGAGGCAGAGGAAGGCAGAGAGGAAGAGGCTTGGAGGCAAGGAGGAGCCATACAGCAGGAGAGTGCCATGCGCCTCCTTCTTGGGCCCCTTCGGCGTTGGAGGAGAAGCCCCAGTGTGTAAAGGTTTCCCAGAATGCCGAGGAGGGAAAGAAGCGACAGAAGGAAGCAAAAGAGAACGGTGGAGGCCACACTTGGGGATGGAGAATGTGAAGGCAAGGTTGAGGGGGTGGAGATGTTGGGGAGGAATGCGTAGGTATAAGATGGAGAAGTGGAGGAGGAGAGCCAGACTTCCATTTGGCATGGACACAAGAAGCTTCAGTTAGGTGACTGGCTTAGATGTTAATGTGAAATGTTGAACGTTAATCTTAGATGTTAATGTGAAATGTTGAATGTTAATCTTAGAGTTTTAGGAATAGAGTTGTTACAGCATCACAGAAAAAAGAAGGTAATCTTTTAGTACTCTGCTTACATGCGTGAGATGTAAGAGGGAGAGATACATGTGGAATGAGGAAAAAAGCAAATAAAGCATCAGAATACAGGCATACTGATTGTACTACATACTGAGTGTACTACATGCATGAGTTTTAAATTATTTAATACAACAACAACAACACAATATAAAGACATGGGCTATTATTAAAATGTACACGTTACAGTTATTACACTGATCAAAGAGCTTCCAAAATGCCACTGACAATCACGGAGGACATAGACCTAATCACATAATCGTATGTTTAGGGTCCCTTTAAGTGCTCATACGACGTACTGTAAAGTTGACAATTTGACAAAACTGAAAACGTTGAAAACGTCTTCAACATTTCTTTAAGATTTCATAATTAGATTATTGATTCATTTTGGTTTTCTGAGATTAAATTTTTTCTTACATATGCAAGTTGTCGCTAACAGATAAAGGCAGTCCACCTGCACAAAGTCGGCTGTGCGGTTCATCGTGTGTTAAAGCGGCTCCGACACGGGTTAACACCGACACGGTGTTGTGTCTATGAGGGAGACGTCACAGGATTAATATGTCACCAGTCGTTGTAAGAAATCATACTGTGTTGGGCCAGTTAGGTAAGTAAAAATATTTTCATCAAAATTATGTGAGAAAACAATTCTAATAATAATGTTCAAAACTCGAATTGATGATTAACTCAAGACCGGCTGTTCTCGTATTAGTAATGCATAAATGTAATTTGATTTTAGGTATCATTATTGCCATTATGAATTTACTGTAAATAAGCAGTCACTGTTTTCAGCCATTAATTCCTCATCGGTAGGCCACTCTGGCGACCTCTCTATGAAAGATCTATTCTTTATCACGGAGATTGTAACCTTATCTGCGGGAAGATCAAAGAAGAGTGTATGGGGAACACGTGAGGGGGAGAGTTTAGATAGCACATGGTGACCCTTTAAGCGCGAGGGTTATACGTTACCGTGGAAAGGAGGTCATTGGAAAGTTGTAACGGGGAAACTGAACGGGGTTTCTCCCTATTTCTCATGTGTACGTAAAGTTCATTTCTTACTAAACAGACGTTATGGCTTTATACATCATTTTGCTTTATAATACAGTGTTTTCTTTGGCTGAACTAAGGTATAATTTCAGTCTACACAAAGGGAGCTAGATTTAGTGTCCTTGTAGGCTAATTAAACCCTAGTTATTTTATTGCGTATTATGACAATCTAAGTATACCGAATACAAACACCAATTAACTAGCTAAGCTGTTATGACTACCTGCAGACACACTGTGTTTAGCGACCTGTATCTCTCTGTCTGTCTGTCTGTCTTTCTTTCTTTTTCTTTTTTGATTATAAAACTGCACTTGAACTAATTTAATTTCACTAATTTAATTTAACAATAATTATTTGTTTGGCTATATCAACAAAAACTGTGTTTTAACATTGTATTTTAACATATTTTAACATTTTAACAGTGCTCTAGTAAATTGTAGGCCATAGAAGGGCCATGAGCGCAAAGACGAGACATATCCAGTAGCAGTTAATTAGGTTGCTACAATGTACAAATGACAGAACAATTACTATTCTTTAGTAATTAGTTCTAGTAATTAATATTTTAACAATTACTATTCTTACATTTCTTAATTTTATTTATCTTATTTGCCCTTAGGATAAATACTGACCAATGAAAATGACTGAACAAAGCAATTAGTGTAAATTGGACTTACCATTGACTACAGTGCCAAGAACGTCATATTCCAGTTAGTCTGCACTGGTCTGTCCATACCACAGAGAAACCGTAGAGAAGGTTCTCAAATTTCCCTAAGTCGAAAATCTCAGTACGAAATTATTTTTCATTTTTAAAATATGCACGTTACGGATAAATCCATTTTAACAGCCTTGTGTTCGAGGTATTTTAATATTCGTTGACGATTAAACAAATTTCTTGAGAAACTTTGAGCTCTCGGTGAATCCCGCTCACCTTGCCTACCGCGCGCCTGCTCTTCGGACTTCGATGTCTGCAAGCAGAGGAGGAAGGGAGGAACAGGGGCGGAGGGGAGAGGGTCCGCTTAATGACCGCACGCACACATCATGGATGACAGTGCTCAGACGTGAACTGCAGCCGACTTAAAAAATTAAGATTCTGTCTCACATGTCGTTTTTTCTTTGGAAAGTTAAATTAGGCTGTATGTAAGTATATTGCTTTAGGCAAGCTTATCAGTTATACCAGTTTTAGTAAAAAAAAAAACACAATAAATTTGGAGAGGTCTAAAGGAATTTGATTTTGCTATATTAAAGCACTTTTAATTTCTGCTAGCACAATTTATCTATATAAATTGTTGCTTCATGAGAAAAGAGAAAGGTGACTAAATGTGGAACTCAGGGCCTACTTTAAATTATACAAATAAGTAACGAAGATTAAAATTATTAATCACAGTACAAATGTGCTTTAAATCCATTAACTTTCCAAAAACCAGATTCAGCCCCAGATTCAGGTTAATCATTCTTTAAAAATGCTAGATGATATTCTGATATTTTTATTACTATCCAAACCACAACGAAGGCAGTGAAGCTCAAAACCATTTAATCACAAATACTATATTAGTCCCTTAGAACCATACAGGAATACATTACCAATGAAGGAAAGGAAATGTTTGAAAACTGTGGAAAAAGACATTTTCATCTCCTTAGTCATGCAAAACTCCACACGAGTGACATCATGTTCATTACATGTTCATACTGTATCCACAGAAACATGAAAAAAAGAATAAAACTGATGAAGGAAGTATAAAGACAGATAAAGATGAGGGAAGTACAGATAAAACTATCAGTCTGGCAGTATTATCTGTTCTAGAAGGAAAGTGCACTTAAGTACTTTATATCATAACTGTAAACATGGTTCAAATACAAATGTGACAAATCTGTGAAAAACTAAACATTTTACTTTAATTTAGTCATGTTGAAAAATTATGAAAAGTGCAATACTATTGAAATCAAATGATATGACACAAATGATATGACACAGCTGTTCTGTGTCTTTGATGTATACTTAATATGCAGAAATAGCAGTTTGATCTATTAAACACATATGAGTTGGTCAGTACACACATGACCTTTCCTGTAAAATGAGGATGACTCATAGGATGAAGGCAGTCCAGTGGAAAGGAACACGTGTCTAAACCACTGACCAGAGAGAGAGAGAGAGAGAGAGAGAATTATAGCTCTGTCTCCTCATGAGCTACTGACACCAACTTCAGGTTCACTCCTCCTGCCAACACATACATACACACACAGAACAGAAACACCACATGCATTTCATGGCCAAGACACACATATCTGCACATCCAGTGCACCTCAGAGCCAACACACATATCACCAACACACTTCTACTTCACACCAGCACTCAACACCAATACCGCTAACACTCAAAGACATCTAACCCATGGAGCGAAAAGAGGGAGCACCAGAGTGGCTTCAAGAGCATAGCTCTCTCTCTCTGGCTCCCTCAGAGACCAAAATGGAGACACGGCAAGTGTTGGTTTTCTCTGGGGAGAGAATGTAACATTTTTATGACTGAGTTTGATAGCTCATTATACAAAATGTTGTTCCACATCTGACGTGTTCACGTCTGTGGACACGCATGTTTTTATATCTGTATTGTCTTTGTAACATCATTTGATACCAACATGTTGGGACAGGCCTGTTAGACAAGGGGAACGTGCTGTGTCAAGCCAGGGCCCAGTAACAGCAGTCTGCATGTCCCAGGCATGTGCTGTGTGTTTGCACACATAAGATGGACAGAGACAGGCTCCAGGACCGAGACGAGAACAGGGAACATACCTCTCCCTGCAGGGTGTGTGGAATTTCAACAAATACCTGGCACTGGCCTGCCGAAATAGTCAGAGGAGACATAGAGAGGGAGAGAGATTATTTAGAGGAGACATGGAGAGGGACAGAGATTATTTAGAGGAGACATAGAGAGATTATTTCTGTGATACTTTGCGACACAGTAGCACAAATACATAAAAAACATTAATATAATCAAAATATATTGAGATGTTTCATATACATACGTATAGCCTGCAAGGTCTTACTGGGAATATAGGGAACTGCAACTTTAGAATATTTTGAACTTTAGAAAAGAATATATATAACCTTTTTATAGGAAATATGTTGGTTAGAATTACTATATATAACTAACCAGTGCATGCAGGAAATATAGCTCTATCTTTTTATAGAAAATAAACTACTTTTTTTAAAAAATATAACTCACCACGTATAACTAAACCACATAGAACTCACCACGTATAACTAAACCACATAAGCATCTTGAATTCAATAAAGCACTGAACATCACTGATGGTTCTTTATCCCTCAATTTTACTAAAAATATACAAAACATTATTAATCCTTTACTATACTGAATAAATTAATTAGTATCAACTCAAAGGAGTATTCCCATAAATAAACCATTTACCAAAATGTAAGAAAACAAAAAGTATTTTATCTTAATAACCGGCAAAGCAACAATTTCTCCTCATCTGCGATATAAAAACCACTTTTGTTGAGGGATTCCCTGGCTTGGTCAAAATGTATCAGGTTCCTGAGTGGGACCCTCTGTGTATTTCAATGCCATTCATTACAGAGAGAACTGAAATGGTCAGGTTATTGGAAGAATTATGACTGTCAACGTAAACATCAATGGTCCGCTTAAATTTGCAAGTGTCCTTGTGCTTTAACTACATTATGTTAATTAATTTTCTAAAGGATTTGACTGTCCGCTGACAGATTTCCTACTTGTTTGTCTACATCTGAAGAGCAGATTTAATTAAATGGGTGGACACTTTCACGTATAACAAATGGTTCGTTTCCCTTTCTGGCTAAATAATCAAGCCCAAGATAAATTACCTATCCTCCATGTCTGGCATTACAGCCTATATTCTCAGTGTGTGTCAGAGCAAGTGTTTCCTTGACCCCAGTCCTAACACACTGGGCATATGACACGGTGGTTCTAGTCAAAGCCATTTCAAAGCCTTTTTTTAAATTTCAACACTTAACTGAGTATGTTCCTCAGGTGTTATAGATACTACCAGTACTAAAAATATGAGACAATACATTTGTCTTATATGTGTATATGTATTTCACTAACATCTGAATTCCATTTTTATTATCCATTATTATAATACTGGGGTAAAATAAAAAAAGAATACACTTTTAAGCAAAGCCTTTAATTTTATGTTTAACTTCAATGCAACTTTTAAAAATCATCAAGACATGACACTATTATTACTTTTAGATCAATTATCCTAAAACCAGAACAAACTGTACAGTGCATTACTGTAGAGTTACTGTAGAGTGCATTACTGTAGAGTTACTGTAGAGTGCATTACTGTAGAGTGTATTACTTAATGTATTAATTACTGTTTTACTTAATGCACTCTTCAGTTTGTTCTGATTTTAGGATAACTGTTCATAGTTTTCCTATGTGGAGGAATTCAACATTTTGACAGAGGAAATAACATTTTCAATAATGTGTGGTTGGCTCTGTCTGAAACTGGTTTACTCACCAGATGGAAACAATATGGACTTTGGCACACTGTGGGAGTGGAGGCTTGGCACATTCTATAACACGCTAATTCCAATTCTCAGTTCTAGAGTTAACCGCTGGTTGAGAACACACTGTCATGTCAGCAAAATCATTTTAGAAAGACTGAAATGAGAAAAAAGTATATAGTCATGCTGTCAAGATGAATACAAACCTGACAGTAAAGGAAAAGCTGAAATTATGTGTTGGGTAATAAAGTCTGATTAAATTATGTATTGGGTAATAAAGTCTGATTAAATCATACTCCAAATCCAAAGCAGTTATCAGAGTTTTGCAATTAAATGTAAATTTAGAGGTACAGCTAAAGTTCCAGTCATAACTGAGTCATTTTTTCCATATAGAAAAAACAGACCTCAGTTTTTGATTACATGTACAACAATTACTACTATTATGGTGAGTAAAAAGTACTTTAGATTCTACATTTGAGTGAAACTGAGAAAAAATTAATGCTTACATTTTAGTATGTTGTTTTCTTTATTAAATTAGTAAAACCAAAATCTGTAGGTTATATGACTTACTTTGAATAATTCGGTATATTTTACTGCAAGAGCTTTAAAACTTTTATTCAAGCTCATTTCTGGACTTTGTTTTTTTTGTCATTAAAATTTTTATTTAAACATAGTGAACATGGTAAACAAAGTAAGCAAAAGCTTATACGGTACATCATATAGAAAAGACAGAAAACCATAGGAAGGCAGTCCCAACCTCAGAAAAACAATTCAAAAATGAAAACGAGTTGAGTAAGGCTTATGTAGTCCCTGTCAGAAGTAGTTTACAGGACAAATGTACAAAGGTCAATCAT
>JAOXYF010000008.1:6446876-6458373 GCA_028565775.1 Sternarchorhynchus goeldii
TTCAACACATTACACCAACATGGTTTAACCATGGGACATTCCCATGAGATGCAGAAAGGTTCCCATTTCTTTTTTACCAGCATGAACTACTGTTTGTTAAGTCTGTCCTGAAGAGCCTACAAGGTGTCCAATAATACCGATGTAAAATGTTATATTGTATAAATTTCCCTCTGGCCTCTTTGACATACTTGCCATTTTGTTCTATGATTTGATTCCAGGTATCTTTATTAATTTCGCATTTAAGGTCTCTTTGCCAGATTATTCTCAAATTATCACATACGATACTAATTGGATAAATTGAGTTTTTGTAAAATGTTGACGCTTTATGGTTAAGAGGATTAACTAAGTAATCCACAATTGGATTGGCTAATCTTTCTGATTGAAACTTTTTATTTATAAAATGTCTGATTTGTAAATATTTCCAGAAGTCTTCTTTTTCTTGTAATTTGTACTGTTGGGCAAGTTCACTAAATGATTGGAATGTCCCTTCTGTATACAGATCCTTCACAGTGTGTATTCCCTTGTCTAACCATCTTTTCCAAAACACTTTCCGCTTCCCGATCTTCACCTCAGGATTGAACCAGAGTGACGCATACAGTTGCTTGTAATGGGAGATTTTGTACATCTTATGAACCTTTGCCCACACATCCTGAGAATGCCTAATGACTGGATTTACGTCTGTCCCTTTACTTTTCAGGCATTGGGATAGCACACTAATTGGCTGGAATGGTGCTGCCAGGTTTTTCTCAATAGTAGCCCATGCTAAGCTACACACTGTTCCTCTCCAATGGATAATTATCTTAGCCATCTCAAACGCCAAACTATAAAGCCTAACATCTGGAAGACCAAGTCCCCCCTTTTCTTTGGGTGCACACATCTTACTCCATTTAAATCTGGGTTTCCTCTCTGCCCAAAGAAATTCTGACTACATTTTCATATTGTTTAAAGATATGACCAGGTTTATTGGTAACATCATAGATATATAGTTAAATTGTGGTGCAATTACCATTTTGATTACATTTATCTTTCCCCAAAGATAGGTCAGTTTAATGCCCAGATAAGTCATACCTTTAGGGATCCATCTAAAATTATATTGTTTTATTATTTGCAGGTAACAATGCCTAGATATAGGCATCACCTCTGATTTGGTCCAATTAATTTGATAGCCAGATATCTTAGAATATGTTTCAATGGTATCCATTAGTACAGGTAATGCATTTTTGGGATCACTAGGAAAAGGATATCATCGGCATAAAGCATCATCTTATGCTCGCACCCCCCCACCTTCCATTCCTTTAATAGCTGGGTTCGCTCTTATGGCCACTGCCAGGGGTTCCAATGCAATTGTAAACAATAAAGGCGACATGGGGCATCCCTGTCGCGGTCCCCTAGAAAGATCAAAAGGAGATGAAATAATGCCGTTTGTCAAAACTGAAGCCTTCGGGTTGTTATATAATATTTTTATCCATTTTGCAAAGCCAGAACCAAAACCAAATCTCAACAGGGCCGAGTGTAAAAAACCCCACTCGACTCTATCGAATGCTTTCTCAGCGTCAAGTGAGACCGCTACCACTGGCGCCGTACTAGAAACGATTTGCCACATTAAGTGCATAAGTCTTCTCAGATTATCAGTAGAAGACCTACCCTTTATGAACCCCACTTGGTCTGTATGTATAATGTGTGGTAGGATTGTTTCCAGTCTTAGGGCCAGAACCTTAGCCAGTATCTTACTGTCTACGTTGATGAGGCTAATTGGCCTGAAGTTTCCCAATGTACTATTGAGGCCATGAAAGAAAGATGGGTCCTCCTTGTTAGGAGCATATATATTACATAGTGTTATTCTCCCCCCATTTATATTGGTTTCGAGACAGAGAATTCTACCATTACTATCTTTATACTCCTTTAACATAGAAAAGTTCAATCTCTTATGGACCAAAATAAGAACTCTGTTACGCCTGCTGGAAAAAGAGCTACAGTAAACATGTCCCACCCAGTCTTTTTTTTAGCCTCATCTTCCAGTAAATGTGTTTCTTGGATAAATACTATATCAGCTTGTTATTTCTTAAGATATAAAAGTACCTTTTTCCTTTTCACAGGGTTCCCACAACCATTGATATTCCAGGAAACTACCTTAACATATGCATTATTTGCCATTCACATGGAAAATAAAACAGAAAAATTGTCTAACCTTCCCAATCCAGAAACATAAACTATTACTTTTGTACTGCTGGGCATCATCAGGATATCTGAAATTCTGACATAAACCAACACGACAAAACATGTCAACAAAAATCTACCCTCTAGTCCAGAGGGGAGAACCTGAACTGAAAAATCACTCCAGCAACCAGCCGGAGATTCTCCTCTTGTTATAACCCTGTCCAAAATGCGAAGAACAAAAATAAGGAGAAAAAATAAATAAATAAATAATAATAATAATAATAAAAGTGAATAGATAAATGAATAAAATAAAATAAAGGAAAAACCTTACTTAGGTCAGTGGAATGTCCAAGTCGTCCACTAGGTTGTAACTTAAACAACTACACCAAGCTCTCTTGACACATCAGATGCTACTGTTTGGAGGAGTCAAGCTCATTTTACTCACTTCGGCAAGGATGTTTTCCAGATTGGCCAGATTCCAGAGTCCCGTTTCGGACTAGCCTCCACGGAACCGGACGCAGTTGCTCCTTTCCCTCGTGAAGGCTTAAAATATTTCGAAGATGTAGACATCTTTCGAACCGTAGAGATGTTAATAATCAAGCTCTTAACAGTTCAACGTTTGAAAATTGGAGAAGTGGACGGATTAATCAGGATTTAGGTTAATGGGTCTTAGGACCGCTTCTACCAAGCAGCCATATTCCTCTTCGCTCCCACGTGACTCCCTGGAATCGGTTCACTGTTATAAATTTTTTCTTCCTCTTGATTGGAAAGTATTTATTTATGTACATGTTTCACTCCTTATTTGAACCGTTTTACATAGCATTATGTTCAGTTTAGTGAGTTTAAAATACTTTGGTGAACTATGGTTGTTTGTAAATGTGCTTATCCAAATCAATATGTGTTGACATCATTTCCGTTGTTGTTCAGGTGAAGGATTCGTTGTCTTGACATCATTTCCGTTGTTGTTTAGGTGAAGGATTCGTTGTCTTGACATCATTTCCGTTGTTGTTCAGGTGAAGGATTCGTTGTCTTGACATCATTTCCGTTGTTGCTCGGGTGAAGGATTCGTGGAGGTTTTAGTTCTTCTATCCTTGGAAAACAGCGACACTCACATTTCTTGTCAGATTCATGCAGTTTTCACTGCACAGACTTTGTAATCATCTAAAAGGACTTTTACTACTCGATCAGTTCATAATGGTTCCGTTACATTTGGAAGCACACGGGTCCATTTCTGTACCCGCACCTACTGTGAATATATGCGTGGTCTGCAGGTCCAAGGTCTTTAGCAAACACAACAGCTCTTTCACAACAATGTACCACTTCGCCCTCTAGTGGCTGTTTTTTTGACATCTCCATACTAAGGTGATCTACGCCCCTCACAACACAGCTACAGTATGCACACATTACAACTCAACAGCATGGACGCTTCTATGGCTTATTTCATGCGATCTCTTTTCTAAGTAAAATAAGCCACAAGTCATGTCATCTGTGTTCTCATGTAAAATGATTTACATATAGATACAATCGCTTTCCAAGTTGCGGAGTTCCGCCATGACAAGGCATGTACATGTTAATGTGAGATGCGTCATATCACAGATTAATCAATCATACACCAGTTAATAACAAGAGTTAGTTAAGTGCGCATCAGTTGTGTACATCTCTTTTCCTCCCTTTCTCCCTCCCCCTGTAACTGTCTGCCTGCAGAGGCTTTTCCACGGATCGATCATGACCACTCGTTTTTTTTCATTTACTCAAGCTTAAAGGAGATCAAACCATCAGCAGCTGCTCGTGCAGCCTCGTTCATTACCGGCCCCTGTCATTTACGCATTTCGCGGTGACGTTTCCAGTATTACTAGAATTGTCACTAAAGCACGCGGCTATAGACATCGCCACAGCTTGAACGTGAGATAATGGCTGACAGTTTGAAAGATCTCAACAGGAGATATTAGCACTCTGATTAGTCTGATAGTGGTAAAATAATTTTTGTGACATTATTCAGGGACAAATCAAGCATTTGACATCCTACAGATCGATCAAGTTCATTAAAGTAAGTGAGAAAAGGGATAAAATACATGTTCCTACCGTCTTGCCACAGCATTAGAGGAAGGCTTTGAACGTAATGATTGAAATGAGTTACTTTTCAAAATAAATCATAATAAGGATTCAAGTCTAAGAAATATGTTTAGAAAAGGGAAAAGTGACAACCAATTGAGTATTAATCCTGTCACATTAGCTCTGACCAGGCCAATTTTGAATGAATATTATTATATATAGTGGTTATGTATTACCTCAGATATACAGTATATTTATATATGTTTTCTGAACACATGTAGTATTAGTTCGTCTGCCTCATGAGTTCATTCAGCAGAGGCACTAAACCCCGAGGTTTTGCCAAGACACTGTGATTCTTCTCTTCTATGTCAAACGTCAGAGGAAGAAGGAAGACGGTCGTGCACTTAAGGGTCCACACATATTCACGGTCTCTGCCACGAAAGTGCCACGACTTTTGAATAAAATATGAAATAGGGAAGCACGTTAGAATAGGAACAAATGTATTTTCCTATGTTTGTGGAGCTTTTGAATGATGGTTGTAGTTTCTGAAGCTTCCTTATTTGTATATCCTCCATTTCATATCTGTTATATGCGATAGAATTGAGTTTCAAAAAGCATACATCTTTTGGAGGAAAAATTAAACTACGCTTTTGCAGCACGACTTCTGTGGATTATTTTCTTCGTATAGCTGTATTGCCTCCAGTTGCAGACAACACAAGACAGACTATCAAGCAGGTCTTTCAAAAGGAAACAAGAACTGGAATGTTATGAGCTATAAATATATCAATAATGTATTTACTATGTAAATATATTGTGCGGGTAGCTGTTATGTTTTTCTATGACAAAAGAAACGTTGGGTAACGCAACACTTTGAAGGAACTGAATCCATTGTTGTTTTTTACACTTTTTCTGCCCTTTGCATGTCCGACTTGATCTCTTGTTCTTCACAACTGTAATTGGGGTGTGAACTGGGGTGTGTGTGTGTGTGTGTGTGTGTTTGCGAATAAGTGATGCAACACGCGACGCTAGATCTACTTTCTGGCTTGCAGAGAGCGCGCGCAAAACGTGTGTGGAAGGCAAGTCTGAAGACTTTCTACAGCGCACGTTTCAAAGGGAGAGGGTTTAGGTCTACAGACTGATGTGACGAAGATTTTCGCATTATGTGAGTGCACCTGGATGTTCTTCTAACAACGCAGACAGTGAGTGTCAGTTTCTGTTTATTCTGTGCATAGATGTCTAGAAATTTTAACGCTACAATAGAAAAATGAGAACTGAGCAACACAAAGGAGTTTAAGTCCTTAACCGCCCGAGGGATTCTGACAGAAAGAGTTGCGGTTGCCGTGTTGTTGGAAATCAACAAAGTCAATGATAACAAACAGGCCTACGGGCCAACAAGAAAGGGTTAAAGTTGTATTTGCTGAAAATGAAATGTGAAAAGTGCAAAAGTAGAAGCAGGTTATACTTATAGCAGAAAAAGTAGGAATTCCTAGAATTATCTACATATCTGCAGGACTGAAGATTTGTAAATGGACAGCAAATGTGAACAAGTCTTCATGTATAACATAGAGTCTATAATTTTTGTCAAAAACTGTCCCTTTAATGGTAACTCTCTTGTCCTTAATTTTTATATTTTATATTTTTTATAGTCTGTTGCTGTTATAAGTTGATTTATGACCACGTCAAGGTCACTAACCCTAACACTAATAACATCAACATGTTAAACAAAGGTCAAATTTTAAGGTTGTAAAAGAGGACAAAAATTTTTGCAGTAGACTATACGGTGACAGACCTACACAGTAACAGACCTACACAGTAACAGACCTAGCCTTCAGCTTACATGTGAATTGTGAGCATTCTTTTTGGTTCTCAAACAAACCCTTTACATTTTTAGTATTAGTAACAGTAATGAAGGACTGGCCTGATTTTTTTATACAAACAAGAATTCATGTATAAAATTCAGTCAGACCTTTCTTCACCTATAGTTGTTTTATACAAAAATGTATTACTGGTCATATTTTTATTCAATGGGTTTTCTTGTATCTACATAAATTCACCCAGCCTGACTGTGCTGGAGATGCTGATATAGTCACTGGGGAGCAAATCAAAGAACAGCTTTCTATGTTTCCACACAATCACTAACAGGGTTTTAAAATTAATCAAATAATTAAATAGCTAAAACAGTGATTTAACTGGACCTATAACACAATGACACTGCGATCAGGCTGATATGTTAATAGCACATAATTATCATAATCAGTGACTTGTTTCTTTAAGATTGAATGTGTGTGCTTGAGCAGCCAATGAAAATAAGCATATTATCAGAATTTCTATTTGTAATCTCAAAATAGCGTATTCCCTCTTCATACTGCGCCAGTCTCATCTTGTAAGAATAAGTGCAAGATATGTGCATAAATTACTCCTACTGTTTGTATAGGAGTTATATAGTTAAGATGTTGACTAACATTCATTAGGAAGGTAAAGCATAACAATGGAGAAAGGTCACTGAACAACTTCATGCAATAAATGTTGAGTTGCAGCAAACCAGCTTTGTATTAGGTTATTTCTGTTGTTGTTGATTTGTGTTGCTACTGTTAATGTTATCATTTAAGTTAATTTTAGTGTATCAGGTAAAAGTGTCATTCCAGTATGCAGTAATTTATACCAAAATTATACCAAATAAATTTCACCGTCAGCCAGAACAACATTCCAGTAGCTAACTGGGTGTGAATGCTAATCACAGTGTGGAGTGTAGGGCTGTGCTGAAAACATAACTGCAGATGTGTGCATCATTCTGATCAGAAACATAAAGACTGATAGAGAGCAGAAACATGAGTGTGAATGTTTGGGAGGATAGTGATATTGATTCAGTGCTGGAAAACATCAGAGACAATTAAACAGAAGGGAAGGAATGTTCTGGCCAAAAAAATGTTGTTGTGTCTCATCATCAAAAACTGAGTTGTTATCCTGAGAGGGTCATAGCTAAACATCTGAAAGAAGTATGATTGTCCTTGTTCATCAGGTGAGATGACCGGTTTAGTTCCTCTGTGATGATGGAGGCCAATCCTGAGCCTCGGTTCATGCACATCGAACCAGGCAGTGGCAACTCTCCTACTTTTACGGCATTTGGCTGACGCTTTTATCAAAAAAAAAACTTACAATTGTGACTGAATACATCTTGAGCATTTGATGGTTAAGGGCCTTGCTCAGGGGCCCAACCGTGGCAACTTGGCAGAGGTGGGGTTTGAACTAGCAACTTTCTGATTACTAGTCAAGTGCCTTAACCAGTAAGCTACCACTCTCCTAAGACTTCAGGTAAGAAGCATTTCAAAAACAATGTTTTGTCTCAAAGGCCTCAATATGTACAGGGGAATCAGACTGCAGGTGGTAACTAGTGATGACTATAACTGTAAATTGGACAAAATAAATGAAAAAGGCCTGAGGAAGGGAACCGACTCTGAAGGTGAACCTATCATCTTCTGTCCAGTTGCTAATGTGTATTATGCTTAATTACCATATATATAATCGGGATAAAGTAAGTCTTGATTAATCAGTGTGAATTAAGCCTAGACAAGCAATATTTACAAGTTCAGAGTTTAAGAGCTTATGACAAAGATGAAGACTTTATACAGAACTTCAGTATATATATATATATATATTTGGTTTTTTTGTTTTGTTTTGTTTTGTTTTGTTTTCTCCTTGGAGCTTGTAATTACTTTCTGTATTCTTCTGGCTGTATACTGTGACAAATTGAAGGAATCCAGCAAGTGTCCATTTAGTGAGTCTCCTCAGACAACCTGACAGAAACGTAGTGTGAGATACAGTGTGAGATACAGTGGAAATACTACAGCAGTAACAGTTCCAATAACAGAATGGACGTGGTCTTTATACCATACAGTCTGACATAAGCTTAAAGATATGCAGGGTGACATGCCAGTCACTGTTAAGGGACCACATCTTTTCCAATATGACCCAGCCGTTAATAAGTGTGTTTTTGAATATTTTTAGCTCTCAAGCACCAGTTTATCACCACCACACCTCGCCAGACATGTGCTCGGGTGTCCATCTCACTTGGGTTGATCAGTCCTGTACATGCAAGCTTACATATTTCAGTTTACTGTTATTTTTAGAAACTACTCACTCCCTATCTCAAGCACTATAATTGATGAAACTCAGAATCTCAGGAATTCTTCCCACGTGAACTTTACAAGTGATAAACCTCATTACTGGGCTGTGCATCATTCAGCAGGCCTTCATTGTATGTGATTTAGTGGATATCAGTTAGGTCATTACACTTCTGGGTTAGGGTTAGGGTTAGGGTTAGACTTCTGGGTTTTACACACAAACATAACCGTGACTCTGACGTCAAAGTATAACATTCTAAAATATAACATTATAAAATATATACATTAAAGAGCTGAATATAAGCTAAAACAGCATGACGTGTGAGAGAGAGTGAGCGCACACGCAAGAGAGTGAGCGCATGTGCGAGAGAGAGTGAGTGCACACGCAAGAGAGTGAGCGCATGTGCGAGAGAGTGAGTGCATGCGAGAGAGATAGAGAGCGAGTGAGAGGTCAAACATATTGACATATAAACACATTTTGTGGCCTCATTTTGTAGCACTGGGAGACTGATGGCAGTACTGTGGTACATGTGGGTATCTGGGTGGCTGTATTCCATTACTGTGGTACATGTGGGTATCTGGGTGGCTGTATTCCATTACTGTGGTACATGTGGGTATCTGGGTGGCTGTATTCCATTACTGTGGTACATGTGGGTATCTGGGTGGCTGTTTTCCAGTTGCTGGTGGATTAACGTACCGGTCAACAAAGGGAAATACAGGAAAGTTGAAGGTCAGCATATAATGTTATTATTTGGATTTTAGTGTAAAAAGGTTCTTATTGTATGTTTTAGTAAATGTATTCTTAGTTCAGAAAATAAATGAAGGTTTTTATGAAATGCAAACACAATTGATTTTGTTTAAAATCTCTTTTTGCTTTATAAATTCATTCTAATTAGTTTGTTGATTCTAGAACTGCATTACCTTGCATAACTATTTACCCCTGTAACACAGAGCAAAAGGTACACATATGCTGAGAAGAGCCAGATTTATTAGGGACAAATCCAAGATCTGTAAGTTCATCCAAAACCAAAAAAACAGATTGATGCATAATTTAACAGGAATCAAAATACAGGATACGAAACAAACACTCGATATATACCATAAACACCCCTTAGAATATATACCACCACCACAACAATAACCAGTAACTGGAGCGACAACTAAAACACGAACAGGGATAGAACAGAAAAGCGTCGTCAGGGAAACCATGAAGCTAGGCAATCCATGGGCAATCGTGACAACCCCTTTGAACATTGTTTACATTTTGGTGTGTTACAACATGTTATTGAAATGAACTTAATTGGAATTATATTGAAGTAAGAGGGCAATCAAGTTTGCAAAATTATTCAAACATTAAAATGTAAAAATTCTAATGATAAAATTTCAATTATAAAAATTGACAGTATAACTATTCATCCCCATTGCTATGAAAATACATTAATTAGTTTGTGCTATTTTTGTGAAACCAGTTACCATCCAGAGGTGGCACAACTTAACTCACCAGACAAACGTAATCCTTTATTAGGAAATGTAAAGAATATGACAGCACATATGCCAAGACAGCTATGGCGAGGACAGCTATTGCTTGGACGTGCCACAGAGATGGAATAATACAAAAATACTACAAAACTAAAAAAACTTCTACATTTCCTTTGGGATCAATAAAGTATCTATCTATCTATTTAATGGCTTTTTGGAAAAGTTCTTCTTGTCTGAAGAACATCATAAAACTGAACATTTTGACCTCATCACAGGGCAGCATCATCACAGTGAAACACAGTGGTGGCAGCATGATGCTGTGGGGATGGTGATTTTTTACACGAACTGAGAAACTGCACAGAGTTGAAGGTAAGATGATTGGAGCCAAATGCAGAGCAGTCTTTGAAGAAAACCTGCTCCAGTATGTGAGAGCTCTGAGACTAGAACAGCATTTCCGCTTCCAACAATTCAACAACCTTTAGCGTAGTGCCAAAGCTACAGAGAGTGGCCCATAATCAAGAACCTAATCAAGAGTATTAGTGAAGCCAAGTCAAAGACCAGACCTCAGTCCAATTGAGGATCTGTAACAAGAATTGAAAATTGCTCTTCATCAACGGCCGTTTGAAATCTGACAGCGGCCCACAGGCCGGACTTTGGACATGTCTGCTCTACACACTAGACAGGCCAGACTTTGGACATGTCTGCTCTACACACTAGACAGGCCAGACTTTGGACATGTCTGCTCTACACACTAGACAGGCCAGACTTTGGACATGTCTGCTCTACACACTAGACTGCAAACCTATCCAGGAGGCCCACACCATCATAAAGTTTGCAGACGACATCATCATAGTAGAGGCAGGATCAAGTCTAATCAAAGCCACCTACAGGAGAGAGGTTGAGAGTTTGGAGAGCTGGAGCTGTGAGAACAACTTGATCCTCAACACGGCTAGGACAAAGGAGATTATCCTGGACTTTAGGAGGAGAGAGAAGCCCTTTGTCCTTTGCCCTGTCACCATCAGTGGTGAGAGAATGGATATTGTGAAGAGCTTCAACTACCTCGGAGTCAACATCAACCATGACCTAACTTAACCTGACCTGACCTGGACCATCAACACTACGGCGAGGGTCATGAAAGGACTCCAGAGACTTTATTTCCTGAGGTGCTTGAAGAGACAACAGCTTCCATAACAGCTGCTGGTGAGCTTCTACAGGTCAGCCATCGAGTCAGTGCTCATATGGCTGCACTGCAGAGAACAGGAAAGCTCTCCAGCGCATCATCAAGACTGCTGAGAGGATCACTGACACCCAGCTCCCCAGACTGGAGGAATGTTTATCAGACCCGCTGCATCAGGAGGGTCAAGAGCAACATTATGGACAGCACACGTCCCAAACACTGCTTCTTTAGCCCCCCTGTCTTCAGGAAGGCATTTCAGGATACTAAAGTCACACACAAGACTGAAAAGCAACTTCTCTCACACAGGCCTTCTATCTACCCCCCTACCACACTTAACACTACCCCCCCCACCACACTGATTACTATCCCCCTACCACACTGAACACTACCCCCCCACCACACTGATTACTATCCCCCTACCACACTGAACACTACCCCCCCACCACACTGATTACTATCCCCCTACCACACTGAACACTACCCCCCCACCACACTGATTACTATCCCCCTA
>JAOXYF010000008.1:6459968-6490781 GCA_028565775.1 Sternarchorhynchus goeldii
TACCCCCCCACCACACTGAAGCTCCCTCCCCTTTTATTGTGCATTTATTGTCTTATATTGTATTATTTATTATTGAGGGCCTTCGGCACCTAGAGGACCTGCTCCAGCAGAATTTCATTGTTTTTGCAATGATAGATTCTGTTCTACTCTGTCGGTGCTCAGACCAGACGCCCCACATCGTATCAAACTGGTCTGCATGGCTGTCATCCCAGAAGGAAGCCTCTTCTAAAGATGATGCACAAGAAAGCCTGCAAACAGTTTGCTGAAGAGAAGCATGCTAAGGACATGGATTATTGGAACCATGTTCTCTGGTCTGATGAGACCAAGATAAACTTATTTGGGTCAGATGGTGTTAGGTGGGTGTGGTGACAACCAGGTGAAGAGAAGACAAGTGTGTCTACAGTCAAACATGGTGGTAGGAGTTTCATGTTTTGGTGCTGCATGAGGAGTGCTGCTAGCTGTGAGGAGCTACAGTTCATTGAGGGAACCATGAATGCCAAGATGTACCTTCACATACTGAAGCAGAGCATGATCCCTTCCCTTCAGAAACTGGGCAGCAGTGCAGTATTCCAACATGATAACGATTCCAATCAGACCTACAAGACAACCACTGCCTTGCTAAAGAAACTCAGGGTAAAGGTGCTGGACTGTCCAAGCATGTCTGCAGATCTAAACCCTATTGAGCATCCGTGGGTCATCCTCAGGTGGAGGAGTGCAAGGTCTCTAACATCCACCAGCTCTGTGATGTCGTCATGGAGGAGTGGAAGAGGATTCCAGTGTCAACCTGTGAAGCTCTAGTGAACTCCATGCTCAAGAGAGTTAAGGCAGTGCTGGAAAATAATGGTGACCACAAAATATTGATACTTTGGGCACAATTCGCCCATTTTCACTGAGGGATTTTACTCACTTTTGTTGCCAGCGATTTAGACATTAATGGCTGTGTGTTGAGTTATTTTGAGGGCACAGCAAATTTACAAATTTACAAGCTGTACATTGAGTACTTTACATCTCTCTTTTCTTTTAAACTCTTGAGCAGAGATAAAAGCAGTGGATAAATAAACAAAACCTGTTATATGATGTTCCTCAAGAGGTGTTGAGGGAGATGGGTGGGAAATAGAAGAGAGGGTGTTGTTGTAGTGACCATTACCACCCTAACTCTTCTTTACCCCTTTTTTTCTCAAGTAATGTTACTTGTGTTTTCTTTCTAGGTCAGAGAGAAAAGAAGAAAGACCAGAGACTGTAAACCAAAAGGCTGAAATCTGCAGAAGCAAACAGATACTATTTGAATCCTTCCAGGTCATTTGTTTATCGTTGTTAATGTTCAGGCATCAGGTATTTGAGGAGGATCGCCTACGTTGCCTCTCAGTTTAGGAGAGATCTGTGTGCACACTTTGATTTGTTCCAGTTTTTGTTTAATCTATTTCTGTCCTTTTTCCGTGGCCGTTTTTGAGTATAAACCCACACATTTTAGTTTCCTCTTTTTTTATTCTTGATATGATACTTTGGTTTTTCCAGGCATTTGAAATTTGTCTTCCAATAGCAGAAGCCTTTTTAGTTCAGTAAGAAACAAACTGCAGATATGCTAAAAGTGTGGATTTAACAGATATGCTAAGAGTGCGGCTTTAACAGTCAAGCATTATTCTTATCCTGTATGACTCCTGCATGTTTATTTTCACATTTTATTTACCCCTATAGAACACATACAAAAATAAGGAAAATCCCAAAGAGTCTCTTCTGTAATGCAGCAATAAGCATTTTTAAGTCTGTGGAGTTGTTGATTCCTTCCTGCATGGTATATATTTTCTGTCATCTTACCCTGTTTTCAAAGGAATCTGTCAGGTGTTTTAAAGAACATGTTCTCCCAGTAGCCCACCTGGATTTGATGACCAAGTGGTAAAAAATGTGAAATATGAATCATTCCAGTGTCAGAAGACCTTGGAGACAGAAGACTGTGCTGCTTGAACCATCTGAGGAGGCCAGTATTCATCCCCAGGTCATTATTTCAGTATCACTAAAACACTGCTCTGATTGTTGTTTGTACATATATTTTTAGGTTTGCTAAGTCTGATCCTCCTGCTCTCTCCAAATTATGTCTCTAAGACTGGAAACTTAAAAAAAGGACATCAGTCTTACACTTTAATTTTAAATCTCTTGAGATTAGCAGTTTCTATTTAGCTGCCAGATTACTCAATTCCCCTCTGAGAGTCATTTTTATACTAATAGTTTTAATGAGGACAATCTTCTCACAACCTGAATTCTCTCAAAATATTTTTTATCCTATCCAGAGCGGACATATTCACCTCTGTTTGAACCTTTCTGGGGTGAATGTGAGCTACTCAAAAGACATGTGCTCCTGCAGATCAAATCACCCAGGATAACTAGGGCAGTGCTCTAGGATTGGGAAATCTCTTCAGACCAAATGGATGTGTTCTGCAGATCACATTCAACATGTCATAGAGTGTGACTGAGGACCCTTTGTGATCTGGTGACTTTTTCCTGTGATAGTTACTTTGACTGTGTAATTTGATGCAGTGTAATCTGTGTTGAATGCATCTGTCAAGTTTTAAGAAACTTCCGTTTTCCAGTGAGTAATAAGAGAACTGGTGTCACTGTGAAGACATCTCTCAGACGAAGTTGAAGGGGTTTTGCTGAGGGAAGTGCTGGGCTGTATGAGCAAAGCTGCTGTATTTTCTTCTCTTGCTTCTGTGTGCCTCTGTGTTATACAGTGACCTTCCTGTATTTGCTGTAAAGCTGCAGACTCATTCCTCAGGGCATCCTGGGTCTTATCAATGCTTTATTTTCCCACTGTGCTATTTGCGTTCTTTCAGAGATGCAGCTGTCACCGAATGTGTTGTTTATTTCCTCCCTAAGCCAAGCCTGATCTGTCTCTTTGTACCTGTATATCACTGTTTCTCTACCCACACAGTGCAGTCTACTAAATACATATCTGTACTTTCTATATGATTTGGCCACTAGAATCCTTCGACATGGTAGTGGTTTATGCAATTTTTATATGGATTATTTTCATTTACACTCTGCAAAAGCCTTCAGTTCAACCTTTACTGTTTTACTGTTACTGTTCAGGCCTACTGATGATGATTTTATCTGTGTTTTGGAACCAGCCACTGGTTTCTCACTATTTGTTGTCTCCTTAAAAGACACGATACAAGTCTTTAGCAAATGATATTTTAGGAAGCAGAGAGACACTGATTTTATTTCAATGTGAACCTACTATAATTGTTTTTCAGTTATTTCTTTTTATAATGTTCTTATTTGGATTAGGTGCTGTAGATTCTTTGTTGTAGTAGTGTGATAAGAAACCATACTGAGACACACACACTTTGATAAACCACTATTTCAGCTTCACCACGTTTGAGTGTACAAGCATGTAGCTGCCAGCTCAGTATCTCTTCACTTGTACATTTTAGACCTGCCATTATTCTGTTCTGTGTGCGTAGACACGTGTGTGTGTGTGTGTGTGTGTGTGTGTGTGTGTGTGTGTGTGTGTACACACACACCCATATCATGGGAGCCACACGTGTCAAACGGCGCTTCAGCGCTGTGGTGGAAGGTCCTCTTGATGAGGAGGAAGTCATGACCCTGGCTCAGAGTGATGATGTCACTGGAGCAGGTGTGGGTGGTCTGCCGTCTCCCACCCAAAATGGCAAGCTGCTCAACCTGCACCATGGCAACGGAGGAGGACAAGGGTGGAATGGTGATGTAGGTGAGGATAACATGGGTGACTGCGATAAAGTTGAAGTGACAGAAAGAAAGAGGAGAGGAGGAGGACATGGCCCAGTGTGTGGGGACATGGGCAGGAGAGCAGGGGGTTGGAGGAGAGCTCCATCAGCTTCACCCTCACCCCCCTCGGTCGGCCGAAGCCGCCGCCAGCCTCGCAGGCGCTTTGTGGGCAAGGACGGGCATTGCAACGTCACCTTCATCAAAATGAGCGAACAAGGCCAGCGATACTTGGTCGACCTCTTCACCACCTGCGTGGACATCCGCTGGCGCTGGATGCTCCTGGTCTTCACCCTCTCGTTCTTGCTCTCCTGGCTGGTTTTTGGCTTTGCCTTCTGGCTCATAGCCATGGCACATGGAGACCTGACTCCACCATCATCATCCTCCACCACCTCCTCCCGTCCCTCAGCCACTGCTCCAACTCCTGTCTCACTGGACCCAGCAGGGGAGTGGTCTGGGATGCTGGTAGGACCGGAGGAGCACTGCTTTCAGCAGGTGAACAGCTTCATGGCAGCCTTCCTCTTGTCATTGGAAACCCAGACTTCTATAGGCTATGGTTTCCGGAGCGTGACTGAGACCTGCCCCCTGGCGGTATTTGCTGTAGTCTTGCAGTGCATTGTGGGCTGCATCATTGACGCTTTCATCATCGGGGCAGTCATGGCTAAGATTGCCAAGCCCAAGAAGCGTAACGAGACACTGGTGTTCTCAGAGGTAGCTGTGGTGGCCATGAGGGATGGGATTCTCTGCCTGATGTGGCGTGTGGGAAACCTGCGCAAAAGCCACCTGGTGGAGGCCCATGTCCGAGCACAGCTGCTAAAGGTGAGGCAGAGAAACAAAGCGAGAAAACACGAGAGTGGAGGTCCAAAGTTTCTGTATTGAAATCTATTTATATTGTGACTATGAGATTCTAAACCAGTGGAGTATATCAGAGATAGCAAGATCTGTGCTGCTTTGTTATTCTTCTTTCAGGGGTTTATAAGATTTGTTAGGGAGATCTGTTGCACTGAACTATTGTGTCTTTCATTTTCTGTGTGTATGTGCACACGTGTTTGTGTCTAGGGTTGTATTTCAGATTAAACACTTTTTTATTATGTAACATAATAAATTTTTTGTTGTTTGTACATGCATGAATTGCAAAGTATAAATAGACAGTAGGGTATCTGGTAATGTAACATACCATCTACAAGAATATTCTGTAAAATTAATCCAATCTGACAAAGATTGTGGCAGTAATCCGTTATATAAAACTTCCTTCACTAAGCATTGAGCATTCTAATGATCAACTGTGTTAGAGGTTCTCTCTACTAAAACAACAACCTGTTGACTGCTTGGCTAGTTCCTGTTATTCTGACTAAACTGGTCTTTCTTCCAGCCAAGGGTGACCCCAGAGGGGGAGTTCTTACCTTTGGACCAAGTGGACATCAACGTGGGCTTTGACACGGGAACTGACCGTATCTTTCTGGTGTCTCCGGTGACGATTGTGCATAAGATTGATGAGGAGAGCCCGTTCTTTGAGATGGATCGGCAGATGCTAGAGTCAGATGAGGAGCTGGAATTGGTGGTGATTCTGGAAGGCATGGTGGAGGCAACCGCCATGACCACGCAGTGCCGTTCCTCGTATCTGTCCTCGGAGATCCGCTGGGGTCACCGCTTCCACCCCGTGCTCTTTGAGAAGAAAAACTGCTACCAGGTGAGGAAGGAAAAGGGTCCCGGTTATAAGGACAAAGGAGCAGATAGGAAATGAGAGACACCAAAGTTCTTAATTAACCAAGCCAAGCTAGTCAAATGTATTTAACAATATATATTTCAGACTATTTTGTTTGTAAAGAAAAAGAATAAAAAAATACACTCTGGCAGTGATCCATACCATTGTGTCACATCTCTAGGTGGACTATTCGTACTTCAACAGGACATACGAGGTGCCTGATACACCATCCGTCAGTGCCAGAGAACTGTCTGAGAAGAAGTACATCCTGGCCTCCCATTCCTCTTTCTGCTATGAGAACGAAGTGGCTCTGGAGCATTCCTCCTCCTCCACTCCCCTTTCCCCCAGCACAGTCTCTCCCTCTCCCTCTATATCACCTGCTCTCTCCACACCTCGGGCTCACCAGATCTCCCACACTGAACACCCACACATGCACTGACCCCCAAACAGTGAAAGGGGCAAAAAACATTGGCCGTGGGAGGAGGTGTACAGTTAGACAGAGGTAGAAAGTAACATGGCTGTCTTTCAGAACCAGCCTGATTAGAAGCTGTTCACCAGGTTAGCAAAAGCCTGGACTTGGGACCTGGGTCTAGCGGTGTTGCAGTACATCTCCAGGACATGACTTGGACACCCATGCTGTAGCCAGTATCAGTGGAAATGCAACAGTGAGCCCTGGTGGACACAGTGAATCACTGCAAGTCCTGTTAGTATTGATTATAGCAGCAAATGTAACAGAATAATGTACGTATGATAGCAAAGTGATTGAATATGATGAACATTTTAATGAAATATTTTTCTATACATACTCTATAAATGCCCAGTGAATCTATTCAAAAGAAAGGGATTACTGCATCTAACCTTTGGTGTCAATATTAGCCAGTTACCTTTCAAAGATAAAATGACTTTACATTCACAATGTTTTTCAGATTTTTCAGACCTGTTAACTTTCACCATTTGGGTAGTATAGAGAACAGTGGTAGATGCTGTTACTGTACAAATGAATAGGGGTCATTAGTCTATCAGGTCATTTGTGGCTCATATTGCCATGAGATTTATTTTTCTTTATTTCTCATTAACACTTTATTTCACAGAACAAAGTAACAATACCAGACACACTCCTCATGTTACCAGGGATTACATAAAAACAACGGGGACACAGGATGGGGAAAGACAAAACAGCCGAGAGAGAATAAACTAAACAACCAAATAAATACACAGCACTTATCAGTCCTATTACTCAGAAACTAGTTAGCAGTTAAGATACCCCTGTTCCTTTCCTTCACATTTATGTGATACACAACAATTATTTCATGATACACCATTCAAAAAAAATCCCCCATTTATCATAATATTGATCCAAAACTCATTTTGTAGACTTTACAGAATTAGTTGTCAAATGTAATTATTTTTTAATTATTTTGTTATGGAAAACACCTTTAGTACTGAAACTATGTTCTGGTTTAAGGCGAATCAGGAAACAGGCAGCGGAATCTCTGCGGGATCCATTTATTTAAACAGTACAAAGTAAAGCAGTACAAGAGCGCAACAAACAAAAACAAAAGTTATCCACAAATAAGGAGCTTAGCAGGATCCTAACCCTAACCCTAGCACAGCAGCAGAAGTAGCAGACAAGGTGAGGGTGAAGGACCACCAGTGGAGAGAGCCTTGAAGAGCAGGACCTGTGAGCTTAAATAATGAAAACAAAGGAAGGAACAGCTGCTCTTAATACTGAGGTGATTGTGACCGTGGGAGGAGTGAGTGTGACAAGGTGGGCGTGTCCCTGGAGCTGGGACGCCGGCCTACCTTAACAGAATGACATTGTGTTGCATATACTCAGAATTTTATTACACTTGTCCTTTGTCACTAATGTTTTGTCCTGTGTCTTATTGAGATTATTTTGCTATTATTTTGAGTAAAAATTAATTGTAAATGAATGTGACAACCAAATAATTCTAAAATAATTTTAGTCATCTTATGTTCTAGCTGAAACATAACAGATGAAAACTGAAGCATGCTTCAGGCTGTATGGGTTATATGTTGGCTTTGCTATAACAGGAGATTCCTACAAAACACTGAACACTGAATTATTGCTCGTAGTCATGGCATGATCTTATTGGATCCTATTAGGTGAATTCTTTCTCATTTTAATGTTCCATTTGGCGTCTTTGGATCTTTAAATGTGTGAGTTTATGTGGGTTCAACAGTTATATGTGGTTATTGATCTATTTTGTTTTGGTTTTTGCCGTTGTTCTAACTTCACCTGTATTATGGTATCTGAACTATGTTTTTATCACATCTGATCAATACGTAGATGTCACTCATAATGTTGATTCTCCATGTTCCACTAGGGTTTCCATCCATCACTGTATGGACACAACCTGGCATCTACCAGAGGTTTTTCAGATGTATGGATTTCTCAATGACATAAACTTTCAGGCATGTTCTTCATGTACTAAGCACATTAATAGGACTATAGCAAAGGGTTACTGTGTTAAAAATAGAAGCCTTAAAAAATTATAATAGTAAAATATTTGCTTTATTGACATTTGTTGTTAGTTTATTTTGTGTTAGTAATCTTAATAAGGCCTGTAAGAAAAATATAACTTTGAAGAAAATTACTTTTCAAGTACTAAATATCAAGTACTCTTAATATTATATTGGTAGTGTATAATGATGTGATGATGAGGGTGAAGCTCTTGTGGTTCACAGAGCCAAGTTCTACCCACCAAAACCAAGGATATGGGTGTAATTCCCAAGAAGCACAATATTATTGTTATTGTTGTTGTGGGAAATCTTGCTATTTCCACATACCTGCGTATGACCAGCTGTTACTGCAGTGTGCTTTGTGCATGCGCGATGTATGAATGCCTGGGGCAACCTTTGTGGACATCAAAGTCATAACCTTGGTATTCCTTCTGACCTTTTTAAAGACAGATTAGTTGGATAGTTTATTAAATGAGATGTTAAGAACAGACCTGCCAGAATATTAACACAATGTTCTTCAAGGTGCATTTCAAGGTGGTTAATATGCACACAGCCTAGTCAACGCAGGATTTCTAAATCCATAATCCGTAAACCACTGTTCCAAATATAAATCAGTTAAACATAATTCAGTGAAACATAAATCATGTCTTTTAAAGCACAAGTATTGTGGCTGGGGTGAAAAGTATTTTAATTATCAGAAGCTTTCAATGTCTCTTCTTCACAATATTGCAAACATTAACTATGGAATCAGGGTACATCCTAATACAAGAAAGCAAAATTGTTTGCAGATTATGGCTAGCTATCACAGACAAAATAATTATAGCCTATTCATTTAATTTAAATTGGACTGTAGCTTGTTGCTGGCACAATGGTTACTTTCTGCACAGAGAGGGAAATGACTTTAAACAACCAAATTAGCTTTAAACAACCAAATTAACTTTTGGAAAAAGAACAGTGGCTAAAGACATGGAGACAGAAAAAGAGAAAATGAGGAGAAAGAGCGCAGGCCTGCTGCTGAGATTTAATTCATGTAAATAATTTAATTCATGTAAATTCCTGTTTTAACAAAGTTTATTCCTGCTTCTCTTAAACCCCACCTGGGAACTTAATCATGAATAATCATGAAGAAAATCAATCAATAAAAGTTCTTGGTTTTGGTGGATGAAACTGAACACTAGTGGGACAGATCAGCTGACCATTTGCATATGATATGTTACAGATGATTATGAAGCCCAAGAGTATTTGCTGGGGGATGGAGAGGGGGGGGTGTTGTCCACTTGAGATTCAGGATGTATCAATAAAACATGCTGTTCTTTCTGGAGAAGTGGTTGCTTCACATCATTTTCTATGAGGCCAAGGACATGGTAGAGCTAGTGCTGTACGTGCTATGGGTTAGTGGTGTCCAACAGAGCTTCATTCATGAGCCCTTTTTGTACATTACCATAGGTGCAGGTTTAGCCTCAACGTTGGTAGGAACACAGCAACCCACCCCCAAAGCTCCCATGCAATTTTGCATCCAAAATCTGCATATTTTTATTCAGTAGTCCCACCTGTTTCAGTATATTATTTCAACATATTTTTATTCAGTAGGCCGCCCACTTATTTCAGTATATTACATCAGCATATTTTTATTCAGTAGGCCCACCTGTTTCAGTATATTACATCAACATATTTTTATTCAGTAGGCCCACCTGTTTCAGTATATTACCTGTTCAGTATAGTACCTCACATGCTTTTCTGTTTTGAAGCATTCATTGTTATGTGTTTTTCTCCTAATGGCATTTGGTGTCTTTTTACATTTAACAGTCCAAACATTTGTCTACTTCATTCATTTATACACACAAACTATTGTCATATATCTTTAAGAGCTACTTGGAGCCTCTTGATGTGTATGATATACAGCTCAATTTTTAAAGCACTTCTGAGACACCCTAGATCTTCACCACGTTTTCAATCTTTTGATGGCACTACAGCTTTGTTCATCTTCAGCTAAAGGTAACAGAGACAACCAACAACACCCTAACAACAACACCCTAACAACTCCCTACCAACAACGCTCTAACAACACTCTACCAACAACACTCTAACAACAACACTCTAACAACAACACCCTAACAACTCCCTACCAACAACACCCTAACAACAACACTCTAACAAATCCCTACCAACAACACTCTAACAACAACTCACTATCAACAACACCTTCTCAACCTCATTACAAACAAGATTCTTGTCTCACTTGGCGATTCCGCTTACAGTACCTGCCGCTTCACTACTTGGCACGACGGTATTCTTTGAGAAAAACTTTGCCAACTGAACATTTACATTTAGATTAATAACTTTTTTCAAGATTTACATTCTCAACATTTTTCAAGATCTGTAAGTCAGGTTGGTTAAACTATTCTTTGACTGAACATCCAAATTATACAGTACATTCAAAATGGCTATCATAAAGTATTTCTCTGCTGTTTTGGGGTTATGCCCTACCAGTGAATCTTTCTTTTTTGTTCAATCCCTTTTCCTTCTCGAATGCTTTTTCAAACTTCATTGTTCTTTCCTCTTTTTTTGATGAATTGAGCCAGCAAATGGCTCAATTCATTTTTTTTTGATGAATTGAGTCTCAAAAGCAGCTGTATGTTTGTTTGGGACATTGTTTGTTTGAGAATGACCTTTTAGGCACTTAAACTCACCCAGCACCTCTGATACTACCAGCAGTCCAAGAACATTCTTGCTCTTCTGGAAATGACCTAGGAAATCATTTGTTCTTGTGCCAGAACCAACTGAGGCCTTTTCCTCCAAGCTGGACTATACTACACAACCTCATACTAAGAACTGTATCCACAACTTGTTGAAACACCTACTCAGACATAGATGTTAGAAGACTTGCACAGGGTACATATGGAGCCAATGATTGTTCTCTCTTCAGTACTGTCTGTCCCCCTGAGCACTTCCCTGTCATTTTAGCAGTTTCATCATATATCTCATATATAACTCCATACACCTGAAACTGGAATATTCAATCTCAAGAGCACACTAGTACTTATGGCTATCAATTGTAGCTTGGCTATCTGCTCATGGAGTTGTCACAGGCACCTCATACAATGCCACAGACGTCCTATGCACTATATCTTGGTGCACATATCTAAAACATATACAAATATATTTCCCTAGGATATTCTGAGTGCCATCAAATAAAACTGAAAACTGAACTGCTGGTAAGGACCTGATTGCTATTGCAATGCATCTGACAACTGTGTTACCAAACAAGGTTAAGGATTCATTTTGGCACTGGATTGACAGTCATGGCAATGGGAGGGCCAAGAGGGATGAAGAAGGTCATCTTTTGCCAGTAAGTTCACAAGATGGTATAAAAAAAATGCTCCATTATCTGCTTCATGTACTCGAATTACTACTCCTTGCCTAGCAACTTGATATTTGTGTGTGAATTGTAGTCCTGCTCCTATGCATTGATTATAACTGCAGTTCTGCTCCTATGCATTGATTATAACTGTATAATGGTGTATTTGTGTGTGAACTGCAGTCCTGCTCCTATGCATTGATTATAACTGTATAATGGTGTACTTTTCAGGCTTGGTGACAAAGCATTCTTCCAATTATTGCAACCCTTTATGCAGGATCATTCTTTTTTTCAAAGTAGTCTTATTTATAGTAGTCCTATTTAAAAAATTACATTAGGCTTTCACTGTAATCATTATACAGAAACTGCTCATCTGAGAATCCTAAATGATATTTTGATACATTCTTATTATGGGGAGATATCTTTTTTGGTAGTTCATAATTTGAGTGTAGCCTTTGATATTGTGAATCATGTTATTCTGAAAAATAGGCTTAGAGAATAGGAAGGTATATCAGTAACTGCATTAGAGTGAATTGCATCTTATTTATCTATTTGAACGTTTTTATCTATTTTGAAATACGTCTTCTGTAGCTGATCTTAAGTGTGGGATACCTCAGGGTTCCATTCTTGGTCCTTTATCCCCCTCTTAGCTTAGACGTTTTAATATTTAATTTAATTTGTATGCAGATGAAACACTGCTGTATCAGTCTGTTAAACCAAATGACTAGTAGAGTAGCCAGGCTAATGGAAAGTATTGATGCCATTAAAGGCTGCACGAGTTGTAATTTTCTGAAGTGAAATGAAAATAAAACTCAAGTGTTAATTGATGGTCTTGACAACAAACTTGGGGATTTGCAGGTAGCTTTTGGTTACCTGAAGTTCATAATCATAATTTTATATATCCATTCATGTTTATTTCTGCTAGCAACCTGACTGCTAGCCTACAGAAGCCAGGAAGAACCTGCTAGTTAATGCTAACTGACACAGTTAATACCAGCTCACCTTATTTCCCACAGTGCCAAGGCTGATGATGTTATGTAGCAGGGCTACTGGCTCCTACCTATGATTCTCTTATGAATCATTATAATAATTATAATCATTATTAATAAATATAATCATAATTATAATTATGATTAATTCACTGAATGGTGAAGAAGCTCTTAATATCTTGACCTTGTACAGAATGTGTTGGCATGGACAAAGTAACTGTATGTGCTGTGCAGTGCAGGCAACAGAGGAAAGGAAGTCCTCTGAAAGATGAAATGTTCATTCATGCTTGATATATGAGCTGGCAACCCTGATACCTCACTGTTGTGATCACACTGATCAGCTACAGCCTCCTCTGCACCTGGCAGTAAGTAAGATGTTTGCATATGATGTGAGCATTCTGATAACCACCTCCCTTTTATCTAATCAAATACTAGCTGGCTAAACTGATCATGTTGGAGAGCCACTGTGAGGGCAAATAGGAATGATCTAATATAATTTCACTCAGAAGATTATTCACACACACACTATGTTGGTAGGGAAAATTCTATACTTGTAAAACATGCAAACTTACATCCTTCACTGCAGCCCCACCCTGAACCTTGTGGTGGCTAATAGATGTTCAGATATTCTGATAGTGGAGAACACCATGGCCACAATAAACAAGGTAGCAGTGCCCTTCCCAGTATGTCCTTCCCACTGAAACCCTGCATAATGAGGAGGTCAATTTATCAACAAGCAGTGGAGCTGGCTAGTACCACTGAACATGTCCCTGTAAAGAAAACACTGAGGAAATGCACCTGCAAAATCAATTTAGAACCATTAGGCTACAGATTAAATGTATTTTTCTCTCTCATTCACCATGTCACTAAGGAACTGAAGTTCCAGAACAAGCCAGCCATGCTTCTTTCTAGTCAAAGATCTACATGAGCTAAATAGATCAAACAGGTAAAAGAGCAACTGGATCTGCCTCAATTGCAGAACAAGAAACAGACAGACAGAAACTGTAAAGAACAAGAAATACAGATGGAAACACTGATTTTGTAAATACACAGAACCTTCTCCAAAAGACAGCAAAGGAAACACTGCAGAATATAGAAACTGATTTTTTATCTAACATTCAATCCATATTTTGTATCTACCTCACATTGCCAGTCACCACCTGTTCCTGTGAAGGATCTTTTCTTACATTTTGAAGGGTCAAAATTTGGCTCTGATCAAATATGTGTGAACAGAGGCTGTTGGGACTTTCTAACATGCATGGCCACATATACATGGAAATGGATGCAGAACGCATCTATCAGGAGATGGGATATTACTGGCCAGAGCAGTCACTGCTTTTGATAAAAGCTAAACACGCTAAAGGAGGAAAAACACATTTTACAGTATTGAGCTACATGCATTGAAGGAGTACAGAGTATCTACTGAGAACACCTTTAAGTTATGGTATGTGTTATATAGTCATTCTTTTTTCCCCTATTTTCACACATTCATTTATAGTGACTTTACCTCCACACACAGACACACACATATATTTTTAAAACAGATTAAAACAGGTGCGCGTCTCCCCCTCCATCCCCAACACACGCAGCTCCACAGTGTTTCCCCAGGTGCACCTCTACACCCTTTCTTTACATTTTTTAAATATCGATTTGATAATTGTTAAGAAATGTACCATCTGCCTCTTTTATGTTGCGGTTTCACCGTTAAAAAAACACGTGTTTAGCTAAGCCTTATGACCTCGGTATTTCCTGGCGACGGTACTGAAACGAAAATGTAGTCTAACTTTTTCTAATCCGTGAAAATTTCGATTTTAGTCGTGATCCCATAGAGCGGTAAATCAGAACCTCGGGTTGTAATTTTGACACGAAATCTTAGACCGCCTAATCTTTATCCCTGCACCCCGTGGGTTCAGTTTCACGTAACCCACGCTGCGCGACTGACATAGACGCTGTCAACAAAGAGCGCACAAGTTCTACCCCACAGCGGCACTTCTATACTGACGCCTGCTTCTCTTCTTTCATTGGCTTCCTCCCACGTCGTTTTTACCATGCTGTCTGTCTTTTCTTTTGTGTAATTGGCTGGGCAACCCCTCAATCATATAAGCGGTCAATCGTATTGGATAACGCGCTAAAGATTACCAGTACAAAGGCGTGGTCATACAAGCCTATTCAGTGGGCGGGTTTTAAGGTTTATTCTGAATTGCAATAAGCTATCGTTTTCAGGAAGGCGGGATATTCTGCTCTGCTTCTTAAAGCTACTGGCTAATATAGAGGAAGTATTTGTGTTTCTTTGAAGTCTCAAGCTTGCCCTCACTTCTCGCTCCGCTTTATTCTCAGTGTGAATGAGTGTGCGGCTTTACAGAACGTTGTAATGTAGAAAGCCGCATTTGCAGTATTACTCCTTACAGGGTAAAACATCAATTATAACATTACTTTGCTTTCCATTTTGCCGTCATATTCAGAGTTTGGACTAGCAATTTCAAGGTAAGATATGATTTGTCTTTATTCTGCACCGTGGCGTGTCTATCGTATTTCAGGGGTTTAGCTCTTTGCTAACCTTGCGAGGTTCGTCTAAATGCGGGTGGCCGAAAGCCGAAAATGACACCGAATAGGGCGAGTCCCCTCAGCAACTGGCCCTCTCTTCATATAGGAAAAAATAACTTCATACTGAATTTTACAAATAAAACAATCTGGGTCCACTGACTATTATTTTTTTAATATAGATATCATAAATTAAAAGGTAATATACAAATTACGGCCTTTAAAATAATTTGCGTATATGGTGTCTCGTGCAGTCGCACATGTCTGCATTAGTCTTGTCTGCTTAAGGTCTAATTAACGTCCTAGTTAATCATGGGCTCCATGGAATTCATGTTTCTCTTTTCCAGAATAAAGTCTATTTGAACGTTATGATACATGACCGTATTTCCTCTTTCACGGTGTTGGGACCCATCTATCTCGGCAGTTGTTCATCAGTTTTGGCTAGTAGTCGAGGTGTGGTTGCCCGTCTTTGTGGACAGGCAGGTTACTCTATGTCGTCTGTTTCATGATTAAGATGTTTAAAGGGGCAACAGTGAACGCAGGTTACGCAATGCGCGGTAGGACACAGCCCTTACCCAGTTAATGTCACGGTAACAGTACCATCGTAGCTCCGGCTGGTTAAGATATGCGCTACTCACTACCGCCGCACCGGCTTCGCTCTCATCGCCGTTGTCTCTTCTTTGCAAGAAGGAGCCCGTGAGCTAATGAGGCGCGCCTAGACCCCTCCCATGCTTCACCTCCCGCATTGACCTCTGGTCAAACTTACAACGTGCTTTGTCTACACTGGTGCAGTCAGATAGTAACGATGTTGCCATGGAAGATGAATCGAGGCGCGCGGCCGGAGACATTGGCATTTGCCGTAGTTTGTGCTGCGTCTGGTGGCGCACCGCGACATCAGGTATAGTGGTCACGGTTAACTTAGATATCATAAATTAAACCGTAAAAAGATGTAACGACGGTTTGGCATGAAGAGGGTAAAGTAAAATGGGTTCGTGGGCGTACACGCGCACGCGTGTCCACGAAGACGCTTTGCTCTGCTGTAAAGATCGGAGCAAGACGCACTTCGTTTTTCTTCACAGCTAATATAAGGTCTTAGATGCACATAGTGAGAACTCGAAGGCAAGTCAGTGGATAAACCGTAACGGAGCATGAAAGCCAGTGAAATGTCTTCAGTACAATCGTACGCTCCATCTGTCTCATTCGCGCTTGGTCACGACAATAAATGAGAGAAACCACCGCAAAACATAATTATGACAAAACATATTTTTTTACTAGAGTAGCTAAGATGAGTGGGGAGGGCAAGCTAGACATGTATGAGCTTTAGAAAAGAAATAGTTTTGACTTTTAATACTTGCCCCCAGCAACTAGTCTTAGCCAGCGTCTAGTAAAGTATATATTCTATAATCTTCAGTATCCAATCATGTGAAACAAATCAAAGCAGCAGTAGAGTGAAGTCCTGCATTGCCATTGTAGTGCTATTGTGACAGTCTTGTTGTTCATTAACCACATGGAGCTCCACTAGGCAACTAAGCAGAAATAGCTAGTACATCACACCACAGCGTTGTCCTACCATTCTAACCAGAATGCAGGTAATTGGATCCTTGGAGAGCCTCTCCACCCCAGTGCTCACACTCATATATGCGTTCCCCAACCAACCCAATCCCACACACAAACCTGAATCCAGGCTCTACTGTAGGCCTTTGAAATGCTGACCAGTGCTTTCATTCAGGGGAGTAGATTCTTGTGCTCTACCCAGAGTGTGTTGCCTTTAGAATCAACAGTAGCCCTTTTTGGTAAATTATTTATCTTATTCTAGCTTTTTATATGTAAAATAAAGCTTTATGATAACCCATAGTACATCTGGGTTAATGTGTTTCATATGTTTGGTTCCTAGAAATAATGAAACACGGATGTGGTGTATATAGGTATAGGACAACAGATTGTGATATGTGACAACATATTATTCTATATAGAGTCTAGGATCATTATGCACCAGTGTATATATATAACGTATGAATCACAGAATCCATTTAAGTGAGAGTAGAAACTTTCATTTTTCTGTATTTATTGCACTTTTATGCATTTTATAATTATATGGTTCCATTGAAAATGAGAGGATCAGTTATCCTGTGCAGATAAGTATTTAATGAATAAAATACCTAAGTGTTTTTAGAATGGTGAAAAGTCTAGATCTAGTTTAATTCTTTGCATTTTCATGGCTCACTGTATACAGCTGGAAATGAATCTCCTTGTGTTTATAAGGAGGTGGTTTATTTGAATCTACATTATACAGAATCAGAATTGGTAATGATTTGATTTGAAGGCCATGCTGCAGCACAGACAGAGAAACATGAGTGCAGTGATATGACCTCCTTTGCAGTATGAGGTCATATCTGAACATGTAGTTTCTACTCTTTGCTGTCTGACCTGCCCTGTGACATCACATCAACATCACATGTATTCCACATCAGATGAACTCAAACACACACACACACACACACACACACACAAAAACATATACATCACGTTTCTAGAATTTGGTGAATGTCTCAATTAGGGCTCCGAGACTGCAGTGTGGAGTGTTAAATACAGTTAAATACAGTTAATACAGTGAAATACAGTTAATACAGTTAAATACAGTTAATACAGTGAAATACAGTTAATACAGTGAAATACAGTTAAATACAGTTACTTACCTCATGATTGTTAATGTACATGAGGAGCAGAGTCCCACCTTCATAATGCTGATGGTGATGATGATGATGATGATACTGGTGAAGGCTGTTGAAAACTTTTTTTTTTTGCTCACTGATATCTGATACCTGAATCATAATTGAACTTTAGTGCTTCACCTCTCAAGGTTTGTTGTCAATAACTATGTGTCCTTGCTCAATCTCACTCATGATCTTCAGAGAACCTTCAATCATACAGTGAGAGACGCGCAACAAGCTCTGGGCATTTCAAAGCTTTTACTTATAGGCAAGGATTTCTAGTTTGGCTTTTTCAATGCAAAGGAGAGAAAGTAAAAGGAAACTGAAACTGATATTAGTTGGTAATAATTGATAATAAGCAATAAGAAAAGTTTAATCAACAGCAGGTAACATGGAAATGTTGAATCACAGATTAAGGCATTCAGGTCACCTGATAGCAGTGTAGCACAGCCACCACACTGAGAGAATGAACACCACACTTCATGGAAGTCCAACCACAGGTATTAGCAGCGCTAATGTTGTCTTTAACACCCATTACTCCATATGAAAAGTGATCAAAGAGAAGCACAGATGTGACACGTTGAGATCTAGAGTAATGACTGAGTTACAGTGTTTACATCTTGTACTTTTTAATCAGATTTCTACCTTTAAAACGTTTTAGAGATGTAGCAAGTAAATGTATGTTACTTTTGTACTTCAAACTAGCAGCATTATCAAATGAAATATTCTGATAAATATCAATATTGATTAATACTGAAAAAACATATTGTGAGATTGTGGTATATTTTTCCGTATCGCCTAGCTCTACTTGATAAGGAATGGTTTTGAGGCGCATTTTTAAATGATTACTTTCGTCCTCTTGATCACACCACTATAAGTATATGGTTTTTCTCATCTGCTCTTACAGTTCTCAGGTGAAGCACTAAACCATGTTATGAAGTGAAGCACTAAATCCATGTTTGCATGCATGTTTCCTTAGAGATTGCATAAGTTTTGATAAAGTTCTCTTTCTCTTTACTTTTCTATAACAGGGATACTGCCATGTCGAAGCCGGTGTCGGGCGGTGCTAATGATGTCACCCGCTTCCTCTCTATGGAGGCGGGGCCAAGCTCGCCCACCTCTATCTTTTCTGCCTCCAGCCAAGCTGATTGGGCAGCAAAGAGGCTCGTCTGGGTTCCCTCCGAGAAACACGGTTTCGAGGTGAGGAACTGGAGTCAGTGTGGGGAAACTGGGTGTGACATTTGAAGTATGTCAGTAACTGTCTGTGACATTTGAAGTATGTCAGTATCTGTCTGTGACATTTGAAGTATGTCAGTAACGATTTAATAAAAATATGTATTTTTTTGGTATTGCCACTTTTTTTAAAGATCAATACCACACAGCACCAGTGAGTTCACTGCTTATCTGTATGGACAGGACAAGAAATTGCAATATTTGAGCATAGTTGGTTATTCCAGAACTTTCAGCGCTCTGGTTCTGCTATTCTGCTCTAATAACCTCTGCAGCTTCTCGCTTGCTGACACAGTTCCACAGCGGCACTCCAGCGCTCTGATATGGCTCTCTATGAATAGATGAATATGCTTGCAGAGCCTGCACTGCTGAATGCTAAACAGCAACATGACAGAGGCCTTGTTTTAATTCGTTCTATTCTGAGAATGCGACCGTTTGACTGATTGAAGAGACAGATAAACAGACAGACAAAGAGATATAGAGAGATGTAGAGAGATATAGAGAGATATAGAGAGATGTAGAGAGATGTAGAGAGATATAGAGAGATAGAGATGTAGAGAGATGTAGAGAGATATAGAGAGATATAGAGAGATGTAGAGAGATGTAGAGAGATGTAGAGAGATGTAGAGAGATATAGAGAGATGTAGAGAGATGTAGAGAGATAGAGATGTAGAGAGATGTAGAGAGATATAGAGAGATGTAGAGAGATGTAGAGAGATGTAGAGAGATATAGAGAGATGTAGAGAGATGTAGAGAGATGTAGAGAGATGTAGAGAGATATAGAGAGATGTAGAGAGATGTAGAGAGGGACAGAGAGAAGAGGAGGCAAAAGGATGGAGAGAATCTTCAGTCCAGGTGATCTCCACCAAGAAGGTCTGGACACTTTCCCTGTCTTGACCTCTACCTGCCTGGTACACACTCAGACACTCTCTCTCCCTCAGTGTGTCAGAATATTTCTATTGTTTTTTAGATTCCAGAACATTCTCCCCCTCTCTGGGTCCATCACATGTATGTTCTGTCCTTTAGTGTGTATATAACACTGTTACATCTTCCATAGTGCTATTATGTATCAGACTGTAATGTCTGGACCCCTGAGAACATGCAGAGGTCACTTCACTGTCACCAGTCAGAACAAAAACTGCAATCAGCCTCTCAGTGTCACAAACTCATATTCAGTTCTCATTACCATTAGAGAACACAATCACTTTGCCATGCACAGTTAGAGCAAGAGGGCGTGTGCATGCCTGCATCTATGGAGAGAGAGAAATCACACATAAAAACAACAGCTAATCATAAAACAAAGGCAACAGATTATTTTTGTCTCCCTTACAGATATTACCTCGTTTCTGAAGGAAACATCCACATTTTTTTCTTTCTTTTTGTTTGACCATATGTGAAGTGGAAAATCCAGCATCTTAACTGGGGCACAACGGCTAAACGCCAGATGGGTGGGGCCATGTTTGTGTGAAATCAAGTGGATTCCAAGATAAAGTAAGAAAACTAAAAGCAGTCTCTGTTTTCTCTTTCCACTGGCCAGTCTGCGAGTGTACGTGAAGAGCGAGGTGATGAGGTGGAGGTGGAGCTCACAGACAGTGGGCGGAGACTGACTTTACTACGGGAGGAGCTTCAACGAATGAACCCGCCTCGTTTCAGTAAAGTGGAGGACATGGCCGATCTCACCTGCCTTAATGAGGCCTCTGTTTTGCATAACCTGAGGGACCGCTACTATTCAGGCCTCATATATGTAAGAATGTGTGCATGTATTTGTGTGTTAACAACCTAATGCACTTAAATACAAGAGATGTAACTAAATTAATGCCTCTTAATGTGTGTTGTAAACCGGACCTCATTCCAGTAAGAGCTCATTAAGAAAAAGGTCTTAAGTATTCCCAAACCCTGTTTATACAAATTTATACCAACACAAACTTAGAGAATACAGTACTATTGACCTTTTATGTGTGAGTGTATGTATGTGTATCTGTGTATAAAATGTAGTTGCTAACTCTACACTGTCAGTGACTGTTTGGTCTGGTTCTGGGAAAGACCATGTTTCAGACTCAGCACATGTGCCTCTTTGTTAATAAAAGACTGTAGCTTTGTTACGCAGATAAGGTTTCATACAGTACACACACACACACACACACACACACACAGTGTGTCACTCTAATCTTCTCTTTCGATCCCTCTCTCCTTCTGTTTCTGTGTGTGTGTGTATGTAGACATACTCAGGCCTTTTTTGTGTGGTCATAAACCCCTACAAGAACCTTCCCATCTACACAGAGTCCATCGTAGAGATGTATCGTGGGAAAAAGCGTCATGAGATGCCACCACACATCTATGCTATATCAGAGGCTGCCTACAGAAGCATGCTGCAAGGTCCTGCAGGACTCACACATCCTCCACCCTTTCCACCTGTAGCTGTGTGTCCATGTGTGTGTGTTTGAGTGAGTGTGTGTGTGTGTTTGAGTTTGTGCGTGTGTGCATGTGTGTGTGTGTTTGTGCGTATTTTGCTTTGTTATGAAGTCCAGTAGTAGTATAACTGATAATGGGTCAGTTTGCTCAAGTGTTCATTCACAGGGAGTTTATTGCTGAAAACATTAGGATCACCAGTGTTGAAACTGCACTGAACAGCCAGTGATATTTTTTACTTTATTCGTCTGCTACACCTCTCAATGGTCTACATCTGTTACATAATTTTGGTTGTCCTAAATTTTTAGAAGCTGCCAAGTTTCCTCAACGTGCAAAGATGTTTCAGTAGATGATCCAGTAACACTCCAGTGAAACCTAGATGGAACCTTTTCTAGTATTGAGTTTCTATTTGAATACATTTATTACAGCATTAGTTCTAATAATTCATTAGTTCTGTCTGTGTGTGTGTGTGTGTGTGTGTGTGTGTGAGTATGTGAGTGTGTGTGTGTGTGCATGTGTGAGTGAGTGTTCACAAATATGTCGTCACAGTAATATGCTGTTGTTTCTCTCTCTCTCTCTCTCTCTCTCTTTGCAGACAGAGAAGATCAGTCCATTCTTTGCACGTGAGTTTTAATAATGCAAATGTGAATTTCAGTTGTGAGAATAAGGGTGTGAGAATATGGTTGTGAGAATATGGATGTGAGAATAAGGTTGTAATAATGCACTGAGTGCTGTTGTCTGGCACAAGTGCTCTGGGTTTCATGTTTTCACCAAGGACGAGCTTGGTAGTGTTGGTGCCTGGACCCCTGAACCCCTCCAAGCAGTGTACACACATGGACACACAACCGCTCTGATCCATGATGTGCTGCTAGTTGAGCTCTTACTCAACTAGTTGGGGTTTCTTTTGTGTGTGTGTGTGTGTGTGTACACGCTTGTCGCTGTGGGAGTGACTTAAGCTGGGGATGGTTTCACTATGTTTTATCTCCTGCCAGTGTTTATTTGAACACCTTTTGCTTTGCTCCAGTTTTAAAGCACTCTTTGAAAGGTCTGGATGTGTGTTTATTTGAATGTTTCTGTAGTTGTTTTAAATGACTTGCTCTGTTTGTGTATGTGTGTGTGTCTTTGTGCATGTGTGTGTGTGCATGTGTGTGTGTGTGTTCCAGAGGGGAGTCCGGGGCAGGGAAGACAGAGAACACCAAGAAGGTTATTCAGTACCTGGCACATGTTGCATCATCTCATAAGAGTGGCACCCTGGGCCGCAGCAAGGACAGCAGCCTGCAGGTGGGGCTGGGTGGACGTTGGGGTGGAGGTTGGGTGGAGGCTGGAATAGAAGCTGCACACAGCCTTCCCTTCACACACCGTTACTTCTCACTCACATGAAGAATGTCTTCTACTTGCTGTCGTGACTCTGCTGCAGAAATGTATAGGTTCAAGGTTCAAGAGGCTTTTATTGTCATTACATCTGAGTACAGGTACACAGTGTAACGAAATTACATTCCTCCGGAACCATGGTGCAACATGGAGCAACAAAACAGTACTAACAAAGTGCAAACGTGTACGAGGGTGCGACATAGAACTATAACACTACAATAAATACAATAAATACAGCAGATAAGAGACAATTTAACAGACAGGACAGTGCAGTACCGATACGGTACAATAGATGAAATGTGCTTTGGTGAGGATAAGGTGCAGAGATAGTAATATGACTAAAACATGGCTGTAACTTGGCAGAAACATTACTGAAACATGAATATAACATGACTGTAACGTGGCCGAAACATGACTGTATGGCTGAGTATGGGTGTATTAAACATGTGTGAGTACAGGTATCTGCAGCATGTTCTCTAATGTTTCCCCTGTCCTACTCTGGTTTGCTTCTTTTCTCTCTCCTCTCTCTCCTTAAGATGGATGGCACACGGTCTCTGGGTCGTGGAAGCAGTGCTGTAAACCGGGTGAGTGTGTGTGTGTGTGTGTGGGGGGGGGGGGCATTGTGGGTTCCAAAGCACACAAAGCTCCTTACCAAATCTGCACTAGAATCAGGTGAACACAAGCCCTCCTGGAGAAGGAAGGCTGGTGTGGGTGCTTGCCATCCCAAACTACCTTATCTAAACCATGTTGTCATGTTAACCGCACTGTTGGGTTTTTAAGTGTGAGTTTATTTGTTTTGTGCGTTTATGTGTACATCCCTTTAAAATGTGTTCTTGCGTTTGCCCTTATTTTAATGTTTTTTGTGTGATGTTTTTTCCCCTGCACTCGTTTGTCCGTACCTCCTCGCCCTTCCTTTATTCTTGCGCTCTAACAGAGTGTGCAGTATGTGAGTATGGCCTCACCACTCCGCTTGGGGACAGTAGTGATTTGGCTGCGTGCTGTGCCTGTGCTCCTGTACTCCCATAGGGGGTGCTGTAGCTTGCCTGTGCAGTTATTGATCTGTATGCCATGTACACAGACCCTCTGTGGCATCCAGCCTTGGTCCTGTGCGGGCTGTTCCCATATGTGTTTGCTGTTAATCACCTTTCCAGCAATGAACTACTAGGGCAGGTGTATGATCAGTGATTACTGTTTAAATGATATATTCTTACTCACACACACACACACACACACACACATATATATATATATATATATATCTCAAAGGACTGGTGTTCTCCACCTTTTTTCAAGACACTCAAGCAGCAAAAAAAATCTAAAAAAGAGGTTTTGATTAATGACCTCACTATTGCTGGATTTGATTAATGACCTCACTATTGCTGGATTTGATTAATGACCTCACTATTGCTGGATTTGATTAATGACTTCACTATTGCTGGATTTGATTAATGACCTCACTATTGCTGGATTTGATTAATGACTTCACTATTGTTGGATTTGATTAATGACTTCACTATTGCTGGATTTGATTAATGACCTCTCTACTGCTGGATTTGATTAATGACTTCACTATTGCTGGATTTGTCTCCAAAGTATGTGCATTGAATAAAAAATGGTGGCTGTTCCTTCTTGCTTATTTCCTTTATGAAATTAACCCTGTTGTTGCTGGAGCTTTGAAGCATCAAGTACAGTGTTGGCCAAGGCTATTTGCAGAAGGGTGGGGCTTCATGTTAGTGCTTTTCCTGCTCTGAGGCATTATTCTGTGCATCCTTTAGGGGGAGCTAGAGAGACAGCTGCTGCAGGCCAATCCTATCCTTGAAGCTTTTGGAAATGCCAAGACAGTAAAAAATGACAATTCCTCGCGATTTGTGAGACTTTTTTCCTCCCTTTCAGTTATTTGCTTACAACTATATGAAGTGCAGTGTTCAGCTTAAACTGACCTGTGGTAATGTTTCAGGGCAAATTTATCCGTATCAATTTTGATGTGGCCGGATATATCGTTGGCGCCAACATTGAGACCTGTATCCTTTGAAATGATGAATCATGTTGTGAATTCTCCAGCACTGTGAGGATCCTTCACAGGCTGGGTGTGCATGTATGTGGCCTTAACCACAACATAAGACCTGCTGGAGAAGTCTCGAGCTATCCGCCAAGCCAAAGATGAGAGAACCTTCCATATATTTTATCAGCTACTCTCTGGAGCTTCTGAGACCACAAGAGGTGAGAAGATGCTTAAACAAACACACACACAAACTCTTTATAGATCAGGCCTTATTTTGATTCTCTAATGAATTATGATTTTTGAATTTTCTGCCTGTCCAGGCGAGTTGCTCCTGGCCAGTGCGGATCAGTACCGCTTTCTGTGTGGCGGGTCAGTTCCTGTTCCGGGTCAGAGTGACTCTGAGAACTTCACCCAGACCATGGACTCCATGAGCATCATGGGCTTCACTCAGGATGAGTGCATGTGTGAGTCCACCGTCCACATTACACATGTAATTCTAATGGCATAACAATTACTATGAAGTAATACATGTAACCACACCCCCAAACCCCTCCTCTCTACCAGCTATGCTGAAGGTGATCTCTGCCGTGCTGCAGTTTGGAAACATCTCCTTCCAGAAGGAGAAGAACTCGGACCAGGCGTCCATGCCCGATGACACAGCCGCCCAGAAGCTCTCTCACCTGCTGGGTATCAGTGTGCTGGAGTTCAGCCGCAGCATTCTCACACCACGTATCAAAGTGGGACGAGAGTATGTACAGAAGGCACAGACCAAGGAGCAGGTGTGTGTGTGTGGGGGGGAGGTGTGTGTGCTGTCTGGCTTCTCAACTGTGCACCATAGAATGGTGTTTCTCCACCTTAGTCCTCAGATCCTTCCAGAGGGGAATTCATTTTTGCCTCTCTACAAGTCCCTCACTAAACCAAGCACTGAACACCTGGTGCAGGTGCACTGGGAATTAAACCATGTGTTTTGTGGGTTTGAGCTCTGAATCCTGCATGGGGAAGGCAGGGCAGGGCTGAGCTGGGCTGGGCAAGGGCGAGAGCAGGGCGGGGCTGGGCTGGGCGAGGGCAGGGCTGGGCTGGGCTGGGCGAGGGCTGGGCTGGGCGAGGGCTTCAGCTCTTTCTCCATGTGTTTTCTCTTGTGTGCTTCCAGGCAGACTTTGCGGTGGAGGCTCTGGCCAAGGCCACATACGAGCGGCTGTTCCGCTGGCTGGTGCATCGCATCAACCGAGCCCTGGACCGCCGCCAGAGACAAGGCGCCTCCTTCATCGGCATCTTGGACATCGCCGGCTTCGAGATCTTCCAGGTGAGAGCAGTAGAGAGGGAAGGGTGGGGTTGGGGCCCAGACACCAGACGCGCCTTCGTCAGATGTCTCCGTGGTCCAGGCCGACCTCGGTCAGAAACATTCAGCTGATGGGTGATGATCTGTACTCTCTTGTTCCCTTTTTTTACTCTCTCTCCATCTTCTGTTAATTCTCCAGCTGAACTCCTTTGAGCAGCTGTGCATCAACTACACCAATGAAAAGCTGCAGCAGCTCTTCAACCACACCATGTTCATCCTGGAGCAGGAGGAGTACCAACGCGAGGGCATCGAGTGGAACTTCATCGACTTCGGCCTGGACCTGCAGCCCTGCATCGACCTCATCGAGAGGCCGGTCAGTGCGTATGTGTGTCTGGGTGTGTGTCTGAGTGTCTGTTTAAGAGTGTGTGTCTGAGTGTGTGTGTGTTTAAGAGTGTGTGTCTGAGTGTGTGTTTAAGAGTGTGTGTCTGAGTGAGTGTTTCTGTATCACCTTTGTTGCTATTCAACAGTGCTGTTAGAGATATGAGATGGAGTCTGATTCTTATGCAGATTCTGGTCATAGATAACGAGTAGCTATGTTATGCGGTTAATTGTTATGTGGTTAATTGAATAGTGTCTCTGTGGATTAGTTGCCACTCTTGTCTCAGTATTGATGATTGGTTGATTGCACAGGCCCACCCCCCTGGCGTGCTGGCCCTATTGGATGAAGAGTGCTGGTTTCCACGGGCAACGGATCGCTCGTTTGTGGATAAGTTGTGTGTGGAGCAAGGCTCCCATCCCAAGTTTTACAGGCCGCGGCAGCTCCGTGAAGAGGCTGACTTCTCCATCATACACTACGCTGGCAAGGTGCGGCACCCAGGACACTGTCTCAACACTCTGGGTTCAGTGGAATCACCTCCTTCACTCTTTCACTCTCTCATTTTCTTAGGTGGACTACAAGGCAGATGAGTGGTTAGTGAAGAACATGGATCCTCTGAATGATAATGTAGCATCTCTGCTACACCAGTCATCTGACCACTTCATATCAGAGCTCTGGAGAGAGGGTATGAAGCCTCTTGGGTTTGTGTGTGTTCATGTAAACATACAGCATGTGGAATTAATCATCACTATGTAGCCAGTTATATACTGTCTCTTTAAAGAGCTTGTATGATACAATATGACATTCATTGTATCATTTAAATATAAACAGATCAGATGGATTGGGACATAATCTGCATTGTAATTTCATCAGTATTTTCAGTGATATTCTCAGTAAAATTCTAATTAATTAATAACTAATTAATTAATAACTAATTACTAATTTTGAAATGTGTCTGCTGATATCATGGACTAACATGTTCTCTCTCTGATCTTTTCTCTTTCTCTGTACCTGTTATCCTCTCTCACACGTTCGTCTGCTTTTCACTGTCGCCCCTTCTCTTGCTGCTCTCCCCTTTCCTCTTTCCTCTTGTCTCGTCTTGCCTCCTCTCCTCTCCTCTCATCTCCTCTCCCCTTCTCTCCTCTCCTCTCATCTCCCCTCCTATTGTCTCCTCTTGTCTTCTCTCCTCTCGTCTCCTCTCCTCTGGGCTACTCTCATCTCATCTCCTCTCTTCTCCTCTTGTCTCCTCTCCGCTCCTCTCCTCTCCCCTCCTCTCCTCTCCTCTGGGCTACTCTCATCTCATCTCCTCTCTTCTCCTCTTGTCTCCTCTCCTCTCTGCTCCTCTCCTCTCCCCTCCTCTCCTCTCCTCTCCGCTCCTCTCCTCTGCTCTCCTCTCCCCTCCTCTCGTCTCCTCTCCTCTCCTCTCCCGTCCTCTCGTCTCCTCTTCTCTCCTCACCTCTTGTCTCCTCTCCTCTCCCCTCCCCTCCTCTCCTCTCCTCTCCTGTTCTGGGTACTTCCCCTCCCTCAGACATTCAGACTCTCCCTCGTGTCTACTTTTTTGACTCCTACACCACCCTGCAGACCAATGGCTCTGATGGCAGTAGGTTTATCCTCCAACTCGTCTGCTTGCTTTTAAACTCTCTTCCATCTCCTCTCTGTCTCTCCGTCCTCTTCCCTCTCTCTGAGGTCTAGTTTGTTGTTACTTTTTTCCTTTTCTTTTACCTTTCATCTTAGTTTTCTTATATCCATCATTTTCTTTTTTATCCACCATTTGCTGTGTGTGTGTGTGTGTGTGTGTGTGTGTGTGTGTGTGTGTGTGTGTGTGTGTGTGTGTGGACTCTTTGTGCTACTGTACATGAGTTGTAGTACTCAGTAACTCAGTAGTGTTGAATAATTTACATTTTCTATTGCTTCTTTGACCTTCCCACAAGTTCTTTGGTTTTCGTGCTTTAGCAGGTGTGCAGTGTTGTGGATATTACTGATTGTGATTGAACCTAATTTATGCTTTATGTAAATATTTACATTTCAATTGCTAATTAAGATTATTAAAAAATTATTTTGCAACAAAAATGTATTTTTAAAAGTTTAAAAGTTAAAGCTCTGGTCAGATGTTGCTGATGTATCCAGAGTGTATCCAGGATAGCCCACCTGTGTCCAGAGACAGAAACTGCTCTACCTGTGTCCAGAGACAGAAACTGCCCTACATTAGAGATCTCACTGTTTCCTTTGTAAATAAACAAATCTAAAAAGTCAGAAGATTACTTATGTAGTCAACTTTGTAAACATTTGAGAGCATGAGGGTTAGATCCACCACAAATCAGCCACTATCAGTTTTGTTGAATTAGTTATGAAGTAAGATTTTTACAGTGTCTTTGATTTGGTACTTTATTAATCATCCAGTTGTTGTTTGTGTTGCTCAGTGGAGAGGATTGTGGGATTGGACCAAGTGGCTTCTGGGGGGCTGGCGGAGGGGAGTGGGCCAGTCCCATTTGGAGCAGCAGGGCTGAAGACTAAGAAAGGAATGTTCCGGACCGTCGGACAGCTGTACAAGGAGTCACTGACCAAACTGATGGCCACTCTGCGAAACACCAACCCCAACTTCCTGCGCTGTATCATCCCCAACCACGAGAAACGAGTGAGAAAGAGACTTAACACATCACTCCAAGAATCAAACCCATCACACTTTTCTTGTCAACAAGTGTATGTCATTGTGGTTGAAACCTCTGGGTGTTAGTGCACGACCCACAACCCTCTGCCGCATCATTCTGTGTCTCTGACTCTGTCAGGCAGGGAAACTGAGCCCTCATTTGGTCTTGGATCAGTTGAGGTGTAATGGAGTTCTGGAAGGAATAAGAATCTGCAGACAAGGCTTCCCCAATCGCATCCCCTTCCAAGAGTTCAGACAAAGGTGAACATGTGTGTGTGTTTTTGTGGAGTGTGTGTTTAGGTGTGTGTGTATATTACAGAGACGTTTGTTGCTGTTCTTAACACTGGTATTAATCACATCTCCAGTCCCAGTTCATGTCCAACACTGGTGTTAATCACACCTCCAGTCCCAGTTCATGTCCAACACTGGTGTTAAATCACATCTCCAGTCCCAGTTCATGTCCAATACTGGTGCTAAATCACATCTCCAGTTCGAGGTCATGTCCAACACTGGTCCTAGTTCATGTCTGAGTCGGAGTGAGAGTGTTCTGAGTGTTCACTCTTCTTACATCCTGCTGCTCTGGCACGAGGTTCATCTTGTCTTTGTTCTTGAATTTCTCACTGCTTCTTCCTACTGCTGTCTGGCAGGTACGAGATTCTGACTCCCAACGCCATACCTCGTACCTTCATGGATGGCAAGCAGGCCTGTGAGCTCATGGTGAGTTATAACCATGTGTATTGTGTCTGTGTTGTGTCTGCGGTGTGTCTGTGCTGTGTCTGTGTTGTGTTTGTGTTGTGTCTGCGTTGTGTCTGTGCTGTGTCTGTGTTGTGTCTGTGTTGTGTCTGTGCTGTGTACGGTCCACCAGTAATACGGCTGATGAGAGCTTTGGTGTGTCGTACTGCATTTGAATGTGTGGTACTCGGTCTGCAGATATATTCAAAATGAAGGAAAAGTTTATTTCTTGCTCTTGCCAGTTTTGAGATTATTTATGAGTTTTCTTTGCACAATTAGAATGCAGCTGCTGGCTTTTAAGCTCAGTAAAGTGAGTGTGTTGTTATTGACCTGTGTGCTCAGATTAGTGCTCTGGAGCTGGACCCCAACCTGTTCAGGGTGGGGCAGAGTAAGGTGTTTTTCCGAGCTGGTGTGTTGGCCCATCTGGAGGAGGAGAGAGACCTCAAGATCACTGACACCATCATCCACTTCCAAAGCACTGCCCGTGGATACCTTGCTAGGAGGTGTGTGAGTGTGTGTGTGTGTGTGTGTGTGTATGAGTGTGTGAGTGAGTGTGTGTGTGTATGTATGAGTGTGTGTGTGTGTGTGTGTGTGTATGAGTGTGTGTGAGTGTATGAGTGTGTGTGTGAGTGTATGAGTGTGTGTGTGAGTGTATGTGTATGTGTGTGCGTGCATGTGTGTGTGTGAGTGTGTGTGCATGTACGTGTGTGTATGAGTGTGTGTGAGTGTATGAGTGTGTGTGTGCATGTATGAGTGTGTGTGTGTGCGTGTATGTGTGTATGAGTGTGTGTGTGCGTGTATGAGTGTGTGTGCATGTATGAGTGAGTGTATGTGTGTGTTTGTGAGTGTGTGAGTGTGTGTGCGTGTATGAGTGTGTGTGTGAATGAGTGTGTGTGCATGTATGAGTGTGTTTGTGAGTAAGTGTGTGTGCGTGTATGAGTGTGTGTGTGTGTGTATGAGTGTGTGTGTGAGTAAGTGTGTGTGCGTGTATGAGTGTGTGTGTGTGTGTATGAGTGTGTGTGTGAGTGAGTGTGTGTGTGTGTATGAGTGTGTGTGTGAGTAAGTGTGTGTGCGTGTATGAGTGTGTGTGTGTGTATGAGTGTGTGTGTGAGTGAGTGTGTGTGCGTGTTTAATGTTGAGTTTGTCTGTCAGGGCGTTTTTGAAGAAACAGCAGCAGCTGAGTGCCTTGCGGGTGATGCAGAGGAACTGTGCCGCTTACCTGAAACTACGCAACTGGCAGT
>JAOXYF010000008.1:6493473-6542617 GCA_028565775.1 Sternarchorhynchus goeldii
CACACACACACACACACACACACTACAGACACGGTACACACACACACACTACAGACACGGTACACACACACGACAGACACGGTACACACACACACGCACACTACAGACACGGTAAACACACACACACCACTCATCACACAAATGCACATGCACATGTATCTTACATGACAGCTGGCCTCACCTCCCAAACTATTAAAATAAGTTTATTTTATTGCTGTTGGTATTCTTTGTATGTATGTGTGTACCATGCGTGTGTGTGTACTGTGTGTGTGTGTTTACTCCCGTCAGGCTGGAGGAGGAGGGCGCTCGCCGGGCTGAGGCCCAGCGGGCTCTGAGGGAGGCCACGTCTCAGGTATCAGAGCTGAAAGAGGAGGTGGAGAGTGAGCGAGGGATGAAAGAGAGGGCTGAGAAGCAGAGGAGGGACCTGGGCGAGGAGCTGGAGGCTCTCCGGACCGAGCTGGAGGATACCCTGGACACCACCGCCGCCCAGCAAGAGCTCAGGTGTGTGTGTGTGTGTGTGTGTGTGTGTGTGTGTTTGTATGTATGCTGAAGGTAAGAGATGTCTGCTTATACTTTTTAAAGGGCCCCTTTTCCCAAACAGTGTGTAGTGTTCTGATCATCAGTGTTCAGTGTTATGATCATCAGTGTTCAGTGCCATACGCATTCTACCATTTAATGATGATCATCATGTTCTGATGCTCTTGATGAACCCAGGTCTGATCTGTTTGCTTGTTTGCAAACTGTAAAATGCAAGACTAAGGAAACATAAAATTTTTTAAAGAATTAGTGGGAATATTATATCTGAAATTTTATATTAACCAAACATAGGCATATGTGTGTGCAGTGTGTGTAAATATATGTATGTTGTTTGCTGTGTGAATGTGTGTGTGTGTGTGTGTGTCTTTGTAGGTCTCGGCGGGAGGCTGAGCTGGGAGAGCTCCAGAGGCAGGTTGAGGAGGAAACACGACGTCATGAGGCCCAGCTGTCAGAGATCCGTGTCAAACACAGTGCTGCCATCGACTCACTCCAGGAGCAGCTGGACAACGCCAAGAGAGTGAGTGTGTGTGTGGACGTGTGTGTGTGTGTGAGTGAGTGTGTGTGTGGACACGTGTGTGTGTGTGAGTGAGTGTGTGTGTGTGTGTGTGTGTGTGTGTACTGTAATGGCTCTGGTGTCCGGGCAGGCTCGGCAGTCCCTGGAGAAGGCCAAGGCCATGCTGGAGGAGGAGCGAGTGAGCCTGACTGCTGAGCTGAAGACCCTGCAGGGGGGGAAGATGGAGAGTGAGAGGGGAAGGAAGCGTGCAGAGGGGCAGCTCCAGGAGCTCAGTGCCCGTCTGGCGCAGGCTGACCGAGAGCGCGAGGAGAGAGAGGACAGGCTCCACAAACTCCAGGTACGCTGGAGCAAAGCATGGTGCAGGGACAGATACAAAGAGCCAGAGTCCTTGGATCCTCTTGAGTTTGGTCTCATCACTATACGACTTATGGCCCACAACAGTTACAGTATAAGACTCTTATCCAGAGCAGCTCAAATATTTATCAATATGACAGTATGGCTGCTTCCTGTGAATCAAAACCAGGTCCTTGGTGTTACAGTCACCATGTTCTGTTACAGGAGTACGAGGGTTAGAGATGTGTCACTCTGGTTGTGTTACAGCTAGTTACTGGTCCAGTGGTGAGACATTTACCACATACAGATGGATCTTCGTGGTTGTCACTCAGACCCTGTGAGGCTGGGAGCGAGGCCCCTCAGGCGCTGGGTTGGCGGGTGGGAGCGAGGCCCCTCAGGCGCTGGGTTGGCGGGTGGGAGCGAGGCCCCTCAGGCGCTGGGCTTGCGGGTGGGAGCGAGGCGCCTCAGGCGCTGGGCTTGCGGGTGGGAGCGAGGCCCCTCAGGCGCTGGGTTGGCGGGTGGAAGCGAGGCCCCTCAGGCGCTGGGCTGGTGGGTGGGAGCGAGGCCCCTCAGGCGCTGGGCTTGCGGGTGGGAGCGAGGCCCCTCAGGCGCTGGGCTGGTGGGTGGGAGCGGCTGGGGGTTCAAGCATGTCTTCTTTTTATCTTCTGGTTAGATGGAGATTGAGTCTCTGTCCAGCTCTCTAACCTCATCCGACTCCAAATCTCTTCGGCTGAGTAAAGAGGTCAGCAGCCTGGAAAGCCAGCTACACGATGCTCAGGTGATTGTGTGTGTGTGTGTGTGTGTGCCTGTCTGTGTAATAATATTGGTGTAAGTTTATGACTTTGAATAAGGCAGTTTAGAGTGAAAGTGTGTTTGTAGCTGATTCCTGAACTGTGTGATGTTTGTCTAAAGGCACTTTCTATGGCTTAAACATGGCTTCAACAAAGTACACGATCAATATTCAAATGAACACAAACATTTCCCTAATATTTTAATATAAGGGAACTATGATAATTGTGACAGGCCTGTGCTGTGTGTTGGGGGTGCGTGTTTTGCGTGTGCATGTGTGTGTGGGGTGCGTGTTTTGCGTGTGCATGTGTGTGTACGTGCTACAGGAGATGCTGCAGGACGAGACACGTCAGAAGCTGGCGCTGGGCTCACGTGTGCGGGCTCTGGAGGAGGAGAAGGCAGCTCTCATGGAGAGAGTGGAGGAGGAACAACAGAAAACCAGAGAACTCACGCGCCAAATCCAAACGTACACCCAGCAGGTGAGCACCCTGTATCTTTCTCTTTTGTCATGGAGCCAAATATTTCTTTCACTTCTTCTCGTGGTGGGAGTTTTAATTGTTTAGTCTTTTTTTGGTTTTATTGCATTTATTACTCATTGCTCATTGTTTGGCCTTGTTTGCTATGAACTGTCGTGTCGTCTTTCCTGAGCTCAGCTTGCTGAGCTGAAGAGGCAGTCTGAAGAGGTGAGTGCAGCGGTGGAGGCAGGAGAGGAGAGCAGGAGGAAACTGCAGAGGGAGCTAGAGAGCACCATGCAGAGAGAGCGAGCCAAGGAGGAAGAGAAGGAACGAGTGGAGAGACAGAAGGAGCGTCTGAGGGAGGAGATAGAGGACATGACTGTCGCCCTACAGAGGGAGAGGCAGAACTGCACTGCTCTGGAGAAGAGGCAAAAGAAGTTTGATCAGGTTAGGGATGACCTAAAAGAGGATTGCAAAGATGGACAGAGATTCTTCCATCAGTGATATCTCAAACCTTTATAACCTGCATTGCTGATTCTCTGACCTTTGCCCTGTGACACCTGCAGTGTCTGGCTGAGGAGAAGGCAGTAAGTGCCCGGCTGGCTGAGGAGCGAGACCGAGCGGAGGCAGAGAGCCGTGAGAAAGAGACCCGCTTCCTGGCTCTGTCTCGAGCACTGCAGGAGACATCAGAGCAGCGGGATGAGCTCGACAGAGCGAATAAGCAGCTTCGCCTAGACATGGAGCAGCTCGTTAACGCCCAGGACGACGTGGGCAAGAATGTAGGGCTCATCTGCATAGCTCATGTCCTCCAACTGAGCCCATAACCACTCACAGTGAACCCATAACCTGTCCCAATGACCCTGACCCTAACCTGTCCCAATGACCCTGACCCTAACCTGTCCCAGTGACCCTAACCTGTCCCAGTGAGCTCATAACTCATCCCACAGCTCATAATCCCTCCCACTGAGCTAATAACTACTACCGCATAATGGAAAACATCACAACAGAAACCTTTAATTAAACTTGTTTACTGACAAACAGCTACTAAACCTTGTAAAGGACATAAATGTATAAGTGAGTGGCATCTTCTTCTCTGTGTGTATGGCGGCAGGTGCACGAGCTCGAGCGCTCCCGTAGGGCCCTGGAGGTGGAGGCCCAGTCTCTGCGGGAGCAGACACAGGAGCTGGAGGAGGAACTGGCCGAAGCAGAGAACTCGCGCCTGCGCCTGGAGGTCACGCTGCAGGCCCTCCGTGCCCAGTTCGAACGTGAGATTAGCACCAAGGAGGAAAAAGGAGAAGAGAAGAGGAGGGCTCTCAACAAACAGGTCCAGTGTTGTTCTGTGTTCTGAGAGACTGTGTACTGCCATACACATACTGCATTGTAACTAATCCAGCTGTACCTCAACAAATCGATATGTGTGTGTAGTCAAACACATCTACAAGTGATTACAAAAATCAGTGACAAGAATTCTGGAACCGATGCTGAAGGGAATTTAAGCCCAGTTGCACATTAGTCTTTCTTCCACTGGTTATAGGTGCGTGAGCTGGAAGCTCTCTTAGAAGAGGAGAAAACTCAGAGAGCACAAGCACTGTCTGTCAAGAAGCAGATGGAGGCGGAGCTCCAGGAGGCAGAGTCTCAGGTGGAGGCAGCCACTCGTGGTAGAGAAGAGGCGCTCCGGCAAATCAAACGGCTTCAGGTAATTAAACTCTTGTGTGGTCAGGACTCCTGTATGGGTAATACAGGGCTCAAACCTTTAACTCATCTGTAAGAAAAACATGTCTCAGATCGCATCAAAAAGGCAAAATTTTGTCAAAAATCACCCAGCACTAGTCCTCAACACTAGGCCTGGTCCATAACACACATTTATACACACTTCTCTGTGACACTATTGTATATGCACTGTATTTGCAGTGTGTGGTGATACCGATGTTTTCTGCAGGCTCAGATGAAGGAGGTGTTGAGAGAGCTGGATGAGACCAAGATAGCTCGAGACGAAATCATCGCCCAATCAAAAGACAGCGAGAAGCGCCTGCAGACCCTGGAAGCAGAGCTCCTGCAACTGACTGAAGTCAGTTACACACATCTGTGTGTATGTGTGTGTGTGTGTCTGTATGTATGTGTGTGTGTGTGTATGTGTGTGTGTGTGTGTGTATGTCTGCATGTGTACTTATGTGCACTTGCGTTTTTTGTTTTTGTTTTTGGGGGTGTGTCTGTATGTGGGTTTCTGTGTGTGTGTGTCTGTATGTGTGTGTGTGTGTGTGTGTGTGTTTGTGTGTCTGCATGTGTGTGTGTCTGAGAGACATAACCACTTGATGGAATCTGTGCAGTAGGTCATGTGGCCTCATGGCTGTCTCTCTTTGTCTCAGGAGCTGGCTGTGTCAGACAGATCACGCAGGCAGGCACAGCAGGAGAGGGATGAGATGGCCGAGGAGATTCTCAATGCCAACACTGGGAAGTAGGTATCTGCCCACCTGTGTGTGTGTTTGTGTGTGTGTGTGTTATTCATAAACACCTCTCTCCCTCGCAGGACGGCTCTGTGTGAGGAGAAGAGGCGTCTCGAGACCAAGATCAATCAGCTGGAGGAGTTGCTGGAGGAGGAGCAGGGCAATGCTGAGCTCTTGGCTGAGAGGCAGAGGAAGACCACACTGCAGGTGGAGGCAGAGGAAGACCACACTGCACCATCACCACCCACGATTCACACTATTCTCTTATAAATCCTGAATGCACCTCTATAGTTGTTTTTTTGAAATTGCAGCAAGGTTGCAGTTAACAGGAGTCAAAACTGAATGCCTTACTACTGAGATATATGACACACTGAAGAGTGTAATATCAAGGTACATTTTGCAGTATCTGTATTTGGTGCAAATCTGGCTGTTTTTGTGTTAGGTGGAGACTCTGACTGTGCAGTTGGCCGGGGAGCGGACGCTGGTGCAGAAGAGCGAGGGAGCACGGGAGAGCCTTGAGAGGCAGAACAAGGAGCTGAAGACTAGACTGACCGAGCTGGAAGGAGCCGTCAGGGGCAAGCATCGACTCAGTGTCGCCGCCCTGGAGGCCAAGATCGACTCCATGGAGGAGCAGCTGGAGCAAGAGAGGCAGTGCGTAATCAGAGTGTGGGTTGGGGGGCACTTGTACATGAGAGCCCAGTCCAATAAAGCCATCAGAGCTTTTTTGGTTGCACAAAACCACTGCACCACCACTGAGCACTTTATATTGTCCCATTTGTTGAGCGAGCATGCGGGATAAGAGGGGAATGTGCGGCGTAAGAGGGGAACGTGCGGGGTAAGAGGGGAACGTACGGGGTAAGAGGGGAACGTGCGGGGTAAGGAGCGTTGCTGCCGCGGCTGACCCTCACTACCTTTCTCCCGTCTCACAGGGAGCGCTCCCTTGCCAACAAGCTGGTACGAAAAACAGAGAAGAAGCTGAAGGAAGTTGTGATGCAGGTGGAGGACGAGAGGAGACATGCCGACCAGTACAGAGAGCAGGTATGTGCCCTCCATCCTGGGTCCAACCCTTCCACCATGTCATACACAGAACAGAAGGGTAAGAAAAGAGCAGTAAAAGGTGTTTACTATGTGGCAGAGATGTTCAGGAGTCGCTTTGTCTCTGGAGTTTCCCCCTTCCAACTCTCATTATTTATAGTTTATAGTGTCATTTATTTATGAGGTTGTTAACATTCATTCTAAATCACCAAGACATGGAATAGTGAGACTTATATTCCCTTTTATGCTGCTCTGCAATCTTATGTTAGGTAACAAGAAAATGTCTGAAGGACAATGGAGCATGTGTCTACAAAAGCTAGAAACTGCTTAAAATGATATGGAGCCTTCTAGAAAAAGTATTTATTACCTATCAATCTAGCTAGCTAGCTGGCTAGCTTACCTTTTATCCCAACGACTAGCATGCTTGCTATCCATGCTAATCATGAAGTATCTTACAAAATTCAACTGTTTTGCCAGTGTCCTGTAATTTGATGCTACACTTTGTCTATATCCTTCTGACTCAAAGTTTAGCCCCCGATTATTAAAGGCGCGATGTGTAGTCATGCTCAATTTAACGTCATCGTCAGAGCCGAGACATGCAAAAATAATTGCTTTCATGACAGTCTCGGAACTGACAGAAAAGATGATTGTGTGAAATCAGTCAGAAAAGATTTGTTCAAATGATTAGATAAGATTCTTGTTTTCCCCCCTACACTTAAATTTTGTGACACTGAAGTCATGAGTCAATTAAACAAGTCAATTTGTGACTCAATTTGTGCGTCTTTCAAAATACATCAGAAGTGTGACTCGAGTTCGAATAGCTCATTCGAGTCGCCATGTCCGCTATGTGGAAGTCCACAACAAAAGAAGGACTACAAACCATCATAATACATTTAACACCAAGTAGAAATCACATTGATCGTGCCACATTATATGAGCAAGTCCTGCTAAATATATTACAGCAGTATTTCCTGAAATATTGTAAAATCTTTCCCAATAACAACCTGGAGCTTGTATTGTAGCAATAGCAGAACCTTGTAATCCTCTTCGTGCGCCCGCAGCTGGACAAGTCGATGGGGCGCGTGCGTCAGCTGAAGCGTCAGCTGGAGGAGGTGGAAGAGGAGAACTCACGTGCCAACGCCCAGCGCAGGAAGCTGCAGCGCGAGCTAGAGGAGATGGGCGACAGCATGCAGAGCATGACGCGAGAACTCAGCGCCCTGCGCTCGCAGCTCAGGTACCCACGGACCCATCGCACAGCTACCATTTTAGATTTTGATGCATTTGACTGCTCGTTTGTTTAAGTTTGTCTGCGCACGGTTCATTTGACTCTCGTTTGTTTAAGTTTGTCTGCGCACGGTTCATTTGACTGCTCGTTTGTTTAAGTTTGTCTGCGCACGGTTCATTTGACTCTCGTTTGTTTAAGTTTGTGTGCGCACGGTTCATTTGACTCATGTTTGTTTAAGTTTGTGCGCACGGTTCATTTGACTCTCGTTTGTTTAAGTTTGTGTGCGCACGGTTCATTTGACTCTCGTTTGTTTAAGTTTGTGTGCGCACGGTTCATTTGACTGCTCATTTGTTTAAGTTTGTGTGCGCACGGTTCATTTGATTGCTCGTTTGTTTCAGTTTGTGTGCGCACGGTTCCTTTGACTGCTCGTTTGTTTACGTTTGTGTGCGCACGTTTCATTCGTTGCCGTCTAATATAGTGGGACGTGTATGTGTTCCTGTGTGTGTACGATTGGTTGTTTCACTCAGTGGCACAGAGCAACCCAAAGCCAACAAGTAGGTCTTTACTGTGTGTATGTGTGTGTGGGTTTGTATATGTGTGTGTGTGTGTGCACGCACATGTGTGTGTGTAATGTGTGTGGGTGGGTTTGTGCGTGTGTGTGTGTGTGTGTGTGTGTTTTGCCTGTGTTCATTTGTTTCATACATCTGTTCAGAGTTTTGTGTATTTCTACTATGAAATGTCTCACTAAGGTGTCCTCACTTCTCCTTTGTGTGTTAAAGATCATAACATTGTTGCTTCCTGGTCTGGCCTGTGTATTCTCAGTGTGTTATGTCCTCATTGAGCACATCCTGTCTCTGTCTCTCTCTCACATTGTTTCTCAAGCCATAACCCTTTCTCTTTCTGTTTTTCTTTCTCTGTCATTCTCTCTGCCTACCTTTCCACCCCCCCTCCACCTCTCTCCTTCCCTCCCTCTCTCTCCAACCCTCTCTCCCTCGCTCTCTCCACCTCCTTCCCTCACCCCCCCTCCAACTCTCTCTCTCTCTCCCTCCCTCTCTCTCTCTCAGACGTGCTCCTCTCCCTCTGTCAGTGCGTGGCGGTCGGAGAGCCCTGGTGGATGACCTCTCTCAGGAGAACTCTGATTCTGAGGAGCCGCCCGGCTCCCCTACTCCCTCTAGCGGGCTGCCAGGGACGCCTGTGTCCTCGGAGGCAAACGCCCTGGGGCCGCCTCCCCCATACAGCCTGACTGATGCTGAGTGAGCAGGGCGAGGGCGGCCAGCGAGGAGAGGCGGGGCCAATGCCTGGAGAGGCGGGGCCAACACCTGGAGAGGCAACCTGACTGATCAGTTAAATAACATGACGGGCAGAAGATCCACGCTGCGCTCGCTCTGCCTCCTCAGCCAAGACTGAAATAACTACATGCACATGAGATTTCATGGTGGAGATATTGCTGAAACACAAGTAGTACTTTTAAGTGTTAAATGTCCTATACTGACATGTTGAATAAGGAGTGCAATTCTTTTCCTTAGATGGAAAAGACATAAACATTCCCAGTGTTCTGAGGGAAATCGCATTAATGTATATCTGAATTGTCACATATCAGTGCAATGTATATCAGGCTTAAATGTGGCAAAGTTAAGATGGCTGCCTCAACTCTAAGCGCTCTTTCAATCAACCATAAGCCATGTGTTTAAGGGCAGTCTGCATGTATTTGATGGTGATACGGTTGAAAACCATTGTCCAACATTCAGCTGCAGATTGGTGATAAGGCTCTCATTGAATTGCAGATTCGTAGTAAAGGCTCTCATTGGCTGTGCTTGCATGAATAATTCAACTGCCAATCAGTGTCACTCTCAAAAGCCTTTCTCTCTCTCACTTTTGGCAAAACAGAATTTAGGACATGCAGATTGAAAGTTTCAAGGTACGAAAACTTTTTGAGCATATTTGTCTTTGAATATTTAAGTATAACAACTTCAAATTAATGGGGAAACTTGTCAAACTTTTTTTATCAAACGATTTGGTACAGATGATTTTACACATCTAACTCAAACATTTTCTTAGCAACAAGAAAGTGAGAGAGAAAAAATGATCTACTGTGAAATATCCACAAATCTGAAGGAATATGAGCCAGGCATTAATACAGAAACAATAACACGTCAGGGCAGAATTTACAAGGTAAAATAAATAAATAGATAAAAGTATATAAAAAAAGGAAAAATACAAAAATGTAAACATGAACAGGATGCATCAGAAAATACATTTTCTGTAGTAGTATTTTAAACTGAAAGTAGTATTTTAAACTGGATCAAATTGTACCACCTCCATACCCCAAAAGCATTGTTTTGCTGGGTTGCAAATATAAGGATAAAAATAATTCATCTTAAGTGTTTCCCAAATGGTAAAAATAAAAAAAAAATAGATCCTGCCCTTTTAAGTCAATGGACAGTTATTGATTGCTTATTTGTTCATCCATATTAAAGTAGTTTCCATATTTTAAAACTGCACATAGAATAACCTCACTGTTAGCATTATCACATAGTACAATGTACTGATAACATTATTTCATAGTACAACCTCACTGATACCATTATCACATCACATAGTATATCCTCACTGATACCATTATCACATAATAGAAACTCACTTAGTACAATGTCACAAATACCGTTATCAAGCAGTACCATCTCACTGGTGCTAATCATCCTTGCCATCGGCATACAGCAGCTTCTCCTGGGGCTTAAATACATTCCAGTGAGGTGATCATTTAAGCCTTAAAAACCTCTGATAAGACTCCTATTAAAAAAATAAATAAATTCATAGTATAATCAGGTTTGTGAATTTAAGTTTATTTAGATCATATTAGTGCATCTAAAGACACATGTAAATGTACAGTCAGTTTACCATTTAAAACAAATATATCAGGGTTGTGGAAGATGATGTTGATTTGCCCACTATAAAGTTTGAGCCTTCTTCTGTGAGAAGAAGCAGTAAATGGAGATATTTATGAGATTGTGCTATCCTTAAAACCATTGTTGAAATAGTTTTAAAAGAATATGTCTATTCTTAAGTGAAATCATTTGATAAGTAGACTGTGATTAAATAAAACATTAGCATTTCCACGTTTTTAACATATCATTAACATATCATTAACATATCATTACCCATTTCAGCCAATTTGTTCATCAAGCATAACTGATCATCAATCTAAAATATTCTCATTATCCAAATGATTTATGTTGTGATTGATTTTCTTAACTATCTACAAAACAAACGTCATGAAGTTGCCTACACTACACAGCTGATTACCGTAAGCTTAGATAGGTCAAGCTTACTGAGATCTTGAGCACCATGAGAAAACTGTATGTACAGTTACTTGTATGTGCAATCTTTTTAAGACACGATAGAGAATTCAGAGTCATGTGAAATAGTTGGTTACTGAAATTTGTGAGAGGTGTAAGGTGTATTGACCCTTGTAAGGGTGGGGTTGAAGTACTCTGTGGGTCGGAGGACATTTCTCAGTCTCACTGTAGATCAGACTAGAAGCAAATGGTTACTTTGTGTTATTAAGCAGTATCATTACTGCAAGCACATCTTTGTTAAAATATATTTGTATTTATTTAAATACATGCACAATGTTTTGGTTTGTTTGTTTATTACATATAATAATTATAGAATGAAGCCTTTATGTTTTACAAAATCAGTGGCGTATGGATGTAAAAAGGGATGTTAACAAAGGCTGTCCTTCACCACAGCCGTCGTCCAGTTGTGCAGGCTTGTAGAGATGGTGTCTCGGCTGGGAGTGTTTTGCCCTGTCAGCACCCGAGGCCTCAGCTTCATCCAGAGTTCCCTTTTACCCTCAGACTTTGTCTGCATAAAGAATGTGTTAGTGGAGGTTACAATCAATCAGATCTGTTGTAGCTCCTGAATGGTTAAAATGAGGGTTAATGTTTCTTCTCTTTGTCCTTGTTTTATATGTCACAGCACTTGCTTGGCTAACAGATCCTTCTGATGAGTTTTTATTCATTTTCTTTGTGGAGTATTGTAAAAGCAATTACAACCAAGCACACAGATGAGTGCCCAAACTCCTCTAATGTTACTTTCAGCATCTCTTTTGTAAGTCTCTAGTGCTCATTTATGAGCTTTGATGGAGTAGCAGGCCATGTGGTTTTGGGTAAAGCCTTGCCCTTAGTGTCATTTCTATTACCCTCGTCCTATTACATTCTATTACAAATAAAAGCCGCTCTTTCATCTGTTACCAAGTTCCATTTAGACCCTTTTTATTTCTTCCGTAGATGAGTATCAGATCATCTGAATAATAATGTTATGACAATTACTACTGACTATAAATACACCATGTAGTTTAAATGTAATAACATATACCTGTGTTTTCTCACTACAAACTTAGAATTAGGACCAAACAAGCCAACATTTTGCACATTTTTTTTCATTAGACATATGTTGTGTGATATCACATCTCATAAGGCTTTCCTGTCTGCTTTCAGTTATACGCTAGTCCAGTTGTTTCATGCAATAACAAAGTTGCTTAGCTCCCATGATGCTCTGAAGGCTGGTAAACTAGGCTTGACTATGTATTATTCAGGACCCAAACAATTATTTCACAGTGAGAATGTTCCAAAAATATCACGGAATATTTTGTCTGATAAAAATACACAAAAAATCTGCTAAATTAACTCAAACTAAGTCATTCTTATGATAAAAAGAATTATGTTGATATGAATTAGTCCTGTACTAAAAGCTCTTGTTTATTTTGTTTGTTTACTTTTTTACATTATTCCAAAATAATGGAAAAGAAACATACCCTCCTGGTTAGTAATAAGAAACATACCCTCCTGGTTAGTAATAAGAAACATACCCTCCTGGTTAGTAATACTCCTTCCTGATTCTTTTGGCCCTCAAAAAATACTTATATATATGGAGAGAACATTTAACAGTTCTCCTTTATTGCATTCAGAAATGTTTAAGTACAAAACTAACTTTCGCTTACCTAAATTAAAAGTATGACCCTTGTTTTGTCAGTTCAGTTTAATATTTGTTCAGAACTGCTGCTGTTTTATAACCACAGACTAGAGTGGAAGGAGAAGGTGGTTTAGTGGAGGCAGCTGTTTTACTGTAATGAATGTGTGTGGAGAAGAGCAGACAATGGTGGACAGAAGGGATGGATTAAGTTGATTTATTTATCAGTACCAAGACTGATGGTGTCTAGAAAATTGTTGTTTGTTAATTTGCCTCTGTGCAACTTTTTTGCTTTTTGTTTGTTAATTTTGCTATAAGGATGAAGTCTTACTGAGGTGTCTTTTAATACACTGTATGCCATTGGTTTTGAAATATGTGTGGTTCATTTTGCCTATGTACAAATATTAGCATACTAAGTACATTTTAAAAGTTTAGTTTTACATTGACCAGTGTTACCTCACTTATTAATAGATTAAATCTGCCATGAAAATTCTTTGTCAAAATAAACACTAAGATGAAAAGAGTCATTCTACATCAATCCAAGTAGAGCAAAGATCAGTTTGGGATTATTTAATAATAGTAATGTAACCCAATAAGAACCTAAGCAAAGTGAGTACTGAAAGATCTAGTACTATAATTTCACCATATGTGTGAGATATATCATACAATTCATTCATGTTTCCTCTTTCACAACAGTTTATTCATATTCTGTTTACTTTTTTTCCAGTTTTTTTCCAGATTTTCCAGTTTGACTTACAAAGTCAACAACTTACAAACAGAATACAAAGACGAACATTTCACAGGAATAACCACAAATCCACTTATTAATATTCTTAAGTCTACATCGTTACAAACAAGGCCATTATAATCAAAGGCACATGTATACATTAAAATACAATTACAATTGATCCATACATTATTTACATTACACACTGACCAGCTGAATTCAATACCCACTTCCAAATTTTTTCTTCACTGAGTTTGACCTTCAGTTCAAATAGACTGAACCTGTGTGACAGTCCTTCATTTCCGCTTAATAAAGGAAACATGATATAAATTCATATCCTCAGACAGCCCAGCTCAGTATGATCAGACAGCCCAGCTCAGTATGATCAGACAGCCCAACTCAGCGTGATCAGACAGCCCAACTCAGTATGATCAGACAGCAGTATATATATAACTCTAATCCAGATATTTAATTTATATGATAATACAACTATTAGTGTATGAAATGAATCTGTACACCAGATATATATTTTTTCAGTGCTTTTTACAGTAGTACATCTCAGACGTACAGTGATGGAGTTACTCCACATCTCAGACGTACAGTGATGGAGTTACTCCACATCTCAGACGTACAGTGATGGAGTTACTCCACATCTCAGACATACAGTGATGGAGTTACTCCACATGCTCACATCTGCATATTTATCCTTTAGTTTGTTTCTCAGATTTTATAACACAGTTTACTGTTGCCCACAAAAACATTTTGAAGGGTAAATTCAATTTCTTTGTCCCCAAAATTCCAAATTGATGTAATAATTTAGTATGCTTGTTTAGAATCAGAGCTGGTTAAAATAAATTGTTCATAAAACGTAAGGTTTTGCACAGCTCCTCTAACAGTAGATATGTGCTGGTGATTTGATCGTACTTTTAAAGTTCTCCTCTGCCATTATGTTGCTGAACAGCCAGTCATCATTCAAAGGCGGAGTTGAGATTGGATGAGGGTGTGGTTTATGGGCAGGGGCAGGAAATGACTCAGCCACACCCTCAAAACTGGAAATACTCTGACCACCTTCACTATTCGAATATAAGCAAGAGTCTTCTTTACAATTACCACTGGCTGGTAGTGGCATACCAAAGCAATAGAGATCTCCTACAGAGGATGAGTACAGGTCTGGAGGACTGGTATAGACTGAGTTTGGATTCAGAGTTGTTTCTGAGTTAATGTTGCTGTTTTCATCCAATAACACACAATAGGGGTCTGTGGCTGTGCCTGGTGTGCAAACTTTGTGTACGAGTGGTTCCCAGTTTTGAGTTAAGGCCTGGTTTGCGTGGACATGCTCAGTGCTTTGTAAAGCCTGTCTGTCAAGGAAATGATTTGAAAAATGACCCGGTTCCAAGGCTTTTGAGGTTTCCTCTATTATGCTCCATGTGTACTGACCCTCAGAAGTGTTTAGATTGGTGTCTACGGCCACTTCACTTTGCCTTGCGATATACATGGACTGACTCTGGTGGCAGCTGGATCCACAGGTTGCCCTATTACAGACATTACCTATTAAATCTTGTTCTGTACTCCAATCCTTATTGGAGTTTTGCAGTAGCATGGCAAAGTGAGGCCCAACATCCAGATCTTCACTAGAGTCTGGTTGGATATCCATAAAACAGCCAGCACATGAGGTGTTAAAGAATGTAAAGTTATTTTGAAAGCAGCCCTGGTCTTCTTCACTCTGCGTGTGCATAGCTGAATCATTCTGCATCAGATCCATCTGTAGACTCTGTGCGATATGTTCTAGTTGGGAGATATGGTCACTGTCTGTCTGCAGCTGTCCTTCAATATCACATGAATCCAAAGAGAAGGGAGAGGCTGCTGGTAGAGTCGGTGATATATCAAACAGTGTCATTTCCAAAAAGTGATGTTCTTGCTCCTCATCCAGGGATTTAGGGATTGGTACATTTGAATTTTGTTGCAATCTTTCAATGTTTTCTAGCCAAGTAACAATGTTATCTTCTAGAATGATGTTGCTGACTTGTAACAGATTGTCCAAGTCAACAGGTGCAGACTGAAATAGTTCTCTTTCACTGTCAAAGGCAATAGAGTCTAGTGATGAGCTTTCTTGGATATTTTCCAACTCCTCCCTACTGTTTCCGACCACACTGTCCACTATTCCACTATTCAGATGATTCTTCACTTTGTCTTTTTCACTGTTCAGACTGTTATTTCCATTTTTTGGAGACGTGCTATTGGAGCAGCATGCATTAGGGTTGTCCACAAGACAGTCTGAAGTCCTTGTGTCATTGACCACATTCTGTTGTTTTGCAGGTGTCTCCATTTCGGACAAGGCAACTGTGGCTGCAGAGAAGAAGAGGCAGTAAGACTGTGTCCATGATTTACAGTTACACCAACCCTAACCATTAAAAACTAGTCCCAGATCTTTAGAACAGACAAAGCCACTCTAAATGTATTTATATGGCATCTTTTTACCATTTTTCATGGTGTTTGTAGATGATTTTGTGTTTAGTTGGTTGTGTGACGTATCTGTTGAAAAAAGAGCTGAGCCCAGCTGATGAGTACCAGCCTCTGCAAATTTCCTTTGAAAAACAAATGCATGCTGATGAGAAAATATTTCATTAAAGATTTTATAACTTTTTCTCTCACAAACGCACTCTCTCTCTTTCTCTCTCTCTCTCTCTCTCTCTCTCTCTCTGTCTGTTTCTCTCTGATATACCTCTGGATCATGTTGTGAAGAAACCTGCGGTGGTTAACCTGTCGCTTGGATGGTTTATTTTTGCGTGGCTTTTGCAGTGTCCGCATCATGTGACCAGCTGCTGATGTCACAAATGTAAAGAGATCACGACCCCATGGCATGCCACGTTCTAATCCCGGTTCAAAGGACATGGTGCTAGATGATTATATACCTTAGAGCAGGGCAGAAAAGGTGTCAAATCAAGGTGTCCAAGATCAAATATGAGCATTTATTCAGTTTCCAAATATTGAGACCAAAAGCATGAATTTATATTACCATGAGATTATCACAAATTGATATTTACATTACCATGAGATTATCACTAATAGATATTTACATTACCATGAGATTATCACTAATTGCTATTTTGCCCAGTTTGTGAACGCTAAGATTTAATAAAAGGCAACATGATTATCCAAAATGGTGAATTTATAGTGACATTACACATTCAACCCTATTAAAAACCTAAATGGCTTGAATTTTTTTTTCTTTAAAATATTTAATTTATACCATCTTTACAGTGTTTTTCTATAAAGAACAAATATTTAAACCACATTTAAATAATTAAAAGACTTTTACCACCTTTATATTACATTTACATCTATATTATGACTAAACCTGAAATCTTTGTAAAGAGAACTTGGGTACAGATCAATTAAAAGCCATTCAAAGCTCCTCTGCCTTATTAAGATATGAAGAATTCAGACATTAAACAATGTAATAACAGCCTGTCGCACCACTCACCTGGTCCGAGCATTTGCTGTCTCTGCAAAGACCACTAACTGTGAAAAACAGGTGGAATCAGAGATGTTGCCATCCAGACATCAGCATATATAGTTACATCCTTGTACAATGGTGGGGGAGTAAGCGAATGAGTGTGAGGAGCCGTGTCAAAGAGGATTCTGAAGAATAGCCTTGAAGCAATTCTTTGTCCTTTCAAATTAAGGGCAGTAAGACATATTCAATAAAAAGAATGGAAAGTGCCCACTGACAGGTCAAAAAAAGAGAAAAGGAGGGCAATTATATGGGAGTCAACTACTTTTGCGCATGTGGGCTCTATAGGCATTATCAAAAGGACCAAAGGCCGCTTGTTAAGTGCTAGAAAACAGAACCCACCGGTTAAGAGCTTAACAAGGCTTTAATTGATCAGTTTAATCTCTGGCCCTCATTAACACATTCTCCAGTCTGAGAGTTCTTCTTGTTGCCACAGTCAAATTGCCCACACATTTCAACACAGATGCACTGCAAGATTGGTGTTTTTACATATCTATGAAAGAATTCAACAGAATTGAGCCCCGCCCAGGTTTGAAAAGGCAGCAGATACGACAGTGGTCATCTCTGAACTGACTGCAGGTCATTTCTGTCTCTTCTGTCTTTCCTCTTCACCACTGTGATATTTGGTAGTGAGGTCAGAACTAAGCACAAAAGATGCCACACCACATCTTAAACCTCATTAATGTCTTTATTAAACCAGTGGACATCTGCTTGCTTTTGTTTAATATAGACGTCTGTATTTTGAAGATCTGTTAATAATTAATAGATAATATTCTGTAAACATAATTAGAGGAAAGTAATTAATGGTTTAACATGATACCAAAAATGAATGGCATCTTAATGTTTATGAAGAGTGAGTCCACGAATGAATGAGCCTCTGAAATATAATTCTAAAAATAATTGTAACAATTACTCTAATGGAAATACTTTAAACAAAGAATTTTGTTAACTAAATAAAATGAAAAGCAAACTATGATTATTTTAATTCATTGTAAACCTGCAAGTCATAATACGTATACCAGATCAATTGGTGTCCAAAACCTGCAAATCTACAAGCACTAGAAGAGATGCCCAAAGCAGACTGTGATACGAGGTGAATAAACCAGCAACACTAACGGCTAGAGGGTTAACATGGAGAGAGGAATCAAAGAGGGCAAAATTACTAAGGGGGGGATTTTGTAGGTTTTGTTTGGTTGCTTAACATACATATAGTTAACTGGAACTTACTTGTCACGGGCAAAGAAAAGAAAGGGAAGGTCCAAGCAAATCTCCAAATGAAATGTTTAATGAAAGTAACGAAACAAACCCAAACTGAAAAGGCATAACAATAACAAAAGATGCCCATTTGTAACGGCCAGAAATGTGTGTACTCTCTCTTTAAATGTGTGCACTCTCTCTTTAAATGTGTGTACTCTCTCTTTAAATGTGTGCACTCTCTCTTTAAATGTGTGCACTCTAAATGTGTGCACTCTCTCTTTAAGAGAGAGCTAAGTTGAGTGCACAGGCTATGTTATGTTTTTTTCTGTACACCCACTCAGAATGGACCTTGCTCACTTTTTTTCCCCACTTATTCTTTGTAAGTAACGCCTTCAATGGGCTTTGGATGATTCATCAGTTCATGTATGAACTGACAGGTAAAACTGGAGACCTGGAGGTTTATTACGGTCAAGTTGTAAATAAACCGACTAGTAGAATACCACCAGCATGATTACCAGTTAGTGCTTCACCTCTCTTCCACGTGCTTCATGTTTCACTCACCATTTTTCAGCCCAAAGCTCACTTCTGTCGGGGTCGAGTGGAGATTTACGGCTAAACTCACTCCTAAAGAGTTACACAGTGACATCAAAGACTGACAAGGTCTGAACAAAAACTGGGCCTTAAAATAAAGAACAACATAAATATATAATGATTCTCAGGTGGCTAATTAGTGAATAATGCCCACCATCTGAGGAAAGAATGGACGACTTAAAATGACAGATGTAAATAATAACGGTCCATGTGCTCCACTGCCACTACTGGAGAAAACCAGTATGGGAGTCTCCACATCATGACTCTACTGATTAATTGATATAATTGATATAAGGTAATTGATATAAGGCAATTTTATTGAGTATTTAAATAATATATAACATTATATATATATGACATTAATTATAATGTTATTATAGTAATTACAGTAAAAATTTAACTTGGTGGTGATTCACTATAATATATTTTTTAAAAGTAGAGTAGGAAAGTCACTGATTTGGTGAAAAAATTGTTGCACAGGAAAATTCTTTATTAGTCTATTCTTTCACATTTCAGCTGGGCATTAAAATTTTTTAATTAAACAAATTTTACTTTCAACACATAGGATGCTTTTAATAAAACAGACGCACGCAGAGTTCAACTAGTTATAGACTAATTTCATTTTTAATAATTTTTAAATTAAAGAATTTAAAGATAATGTAAATATTTTCTTTTGCTTCATTTGTTAGTCTGTCTGAAACACATGATTAGGTGGAACATCTAATTGATGCATTGATTTTGTGAATACATTGTGTAATTGTTACATGGAAATTTTTACATTATAGGATGTTTTTAGCAAAACAGACATGCATATACTTCATCTAGATTACTGACCCTTTTTTTTTTTTTAATTAATGAACTTAAAGAAAATATTCAACTATATTACAGACTCTTATTTCATTGCACATTATGTGCAGCACTATTGGTAAGCAGAGAGACAAGGAGTGGCGAGTTATTTTTAACCCAGGAGTCCTCCATGTGCTTCACACGTGCTTAGAAGACCATGTGTGTTTGTTGCACTGTTGACGCTAACTGTCCAAACTATACAATGATGTATCTATTGGATAATCTTTTAGCATTATTTCAGCATGTGATATATTCTCACATTTTTTACTTTGGTTGATAAAGACTTATCTTAAAAGGCCTGTCTTTCATATCCATGGAACTTTGACCCACTGAAATGATTGATTTTCATTGGTCAAGCTTTGGACTGAGCTCTTCAAAGATCCAATGACTAAAGCTGAAGAAACGGTGGTGATCTGTGTTAATTGCTTTAGAGCACAGCAGCTGTATGGTGAGTAAAACCATGTTTTGTTCCTTCAATATACAAGTTGCTTTTGTCTTTTCAGAAGAGTGGCTAAATATAAACTTACAGAATATAAATATAAGCTTACAGAAAGATTTTGGCTTGGTTAATCATTTTTGACTTGGTTAATCATTTTTGGCTTGGTTCTTACAAACCAGCTCACTTTACTGATTCAAGTTATTATCACAGTTTAATGTCATTTTTTGCTTGTAATCGTTCTTTCCAGCAGACAGCATGTATAGAGCATGGGCCGTATTCAGATCCTATCCGTACGTTAGCAATGTTGTGGGCTACACGACCCTGTTTGCTACTGCAGACTTTATACAGCAAAGCATTCTGGGAGGTGCACAGGGCAGTCGTGCTCAGTTCACTGGGGATACTTCTGATCAGGAAGCATCAAGCACACACAGGGTTACAGTGGCTGGGCATGTGAAACGTCTGTTCAAAGCCTCAGAGTGCAACCGACATGCTCCAGACAAAAAGGGCAGCACAGAACCAGTGAACAGAGTTCCCAGCAACAGCACCGACTGGGGCCAGACTGCTCGAGTAGCACTGATTGGGCTGGCCTTCCATTCCAACTTCAACTACCATTGGCTGCATGCACTAGAGAGGATGTTGCCAGGAGGGGGCGCCAGAAGGATATCTGCCAAGGTTTTTCTGGATCAACTAATAGCAGCTCCTGTCACAATAAGTGCCTTCTACATTGGTGAGAAAGTCTTTGTTTACTTTATGTAGTTTAGACAGAGGTGGAAGTTTATGTAACAACCAACCACATTCTGTGAGGATATAAATTCATAAAGACATAAAGACAAATATATTAAACCTTATTTAATATATTTAAAATGTACGAAATGCACAAGTTGATTTTTTATATTTATTTGCATTTTCCAAAGGATTGAGCACCTTAGAAGGGCAAGAGGATCCCTTCGAAGACTGGAAAAATAAATTTTGGACTTCCTACAAGGTGAGTTTAATATGCTGACATAGTCTTACCAAACATTTCCTTTGTGATTTATCCTTATCATCCCTGATTTGGTTTATCTCTCTGACAGACAGGGATAGTGTACTGGTCTACAATGCAGGTATGCAATCTAGCCATCCATAAACTAATCTGTTCTTTAATATGCAATATATGTCATGTTCTCTACATGTTCTCCCTTGCAGGCAGTGAATTTCTCTCTGGTCCCCATAGTGGCACGTACTCTGTTCGTTGGAGTAATATCACTCGGCTGGACTGTCTTTCTTTGTCATTTTAGACAACAAACGAATGAATCTAAAGTACAATTTTTTACTAGGGCCTCTTAACATCAGTTTATTAAGCACAATAAAATAAAGACTTGTGTACACCAACTGTTCACCTGTTTTTCTTCTAGCTAATGTAATGTAAGTACAAATGAGTCTACGGTGTAATTATATTAGTGTAATTATTCTAGTTTAATTATGTGCAATTATATTAGTGTAATTATTGTAGTTTAATTATGTGTAACTATATTAGTATAATTATACTAGTTTAATTATGTGTAATTAGTGTAATTATACTAGTTTAATTATGTGCAATTATATTAGTGTAATTCTAGTTTAATTATGTGTAATTATTCTAGTTTAATTATTCTAGTTTAATTGTGTAATTATATTAGTGTAATTATTCTAGTTTAATTATGTGCAATTATATTAGTGTAATTATTCTAGTTTAATTATGTGTAATTATATTAGTTTAATTATTCTAGTTTAATTGTGTAATTACATTAGTGTAATTATGCTAGTTTTTTATTATGTTGTACTTGTGACAAACGTTTTTGATACATTATCTGAAGACTGAAGCAAAAAGGCTTCATTCAGCACTACATGCTACATTAAAAAGTTTTGAGGTTTTGCCGCTTATCTGCGTAGATGATTCTAAGTGATTATAACATACCATAAGTGATTATAAATTTATATAGATACAACCAACACACTTATCTGTGTAGATGTCCAGATAGGAGGGCAGAGAGAAGAACAGAACCAGAAGGACAGAACCAGACAGGCAGAACCAGACAGGCAGAACCAGACGGTAACACAGACTTGGAAGCAGCATGCCAGGATAATGTATTTCTTAGCTTGGTGGCGTTGTGGAGATGAAAAGAAGCTGCCCTACTAATACTATCTATGAATTTATAAACAATAGGTCAGAGTCAAGTATGATGCTGAGATTTTTAGCTACTGAGCCGGGTGTAATGGGGAAGTCGGAGAGATTTAGCATTAGATCTGGTATTTTCTGTCTTGTCATAATATGGGGATCAAGTTGTTGATAAAATGTTTGATTTCCATGAAACTTGACATAGACTACCGGAAAGCGATGATAATCCAACACAACCTCACTTCAACACATCCTTGCATTTTGATTACATTTGTACCATTTGTACCATTTGTGTCATTTGTGTCATTTGTACCAAAAGTGTTTTACCTGGCTAAACATTGGTTAAACACTTTATTAAATAAACAAAAAAGATATCAAGTATATAAAACATATATGTAACCTGGCCTATGGAATCAAATAATATAAACTATTTAATGAACAATAAAAATGCGTATATATGGTTTTCTCTTTTGCTCTTGCATATTTGCTAAGAGCAAATATGGAACACCATGTAGCCACTAGATGCCACTATGCCACTGTAGCCCTGCAGAATTTAATATTCTTTTGACTGAACACACGTAAGAACACAGTCTGATTGAACATTTGTGGGATGGACAACAAATCAGATCAATGGAGGGCATTGCTCACAATTTATATGACTTTGAAGACTTTTTTTTTTTACTTCTGCTGTTAAGCTTCGTGGTACCACCAGCCACGTTCAGAGTCTAGTGGAGCCTGTCCATCAGTGATCTGTGATATTTTTGCATAGAAAGGGATATTAACATTGAAAAACAAATTAAACGATGCCAGTAGCACACAGACGGACACAACTTTAAAATGGAACATTAGATCAGTCACCTTATCATACAAATGTGCCAAAAGCAGATAATGAGTAAATGTTTATGGAAGGAGTTTGAGCTGTTTTACATTTAGCATTGGATCAGTGACCGGAGCTACATTAACATTATTAGCTGTCCAGCCAAATGTAGTGAACTGTCATACTGACCCTGATATAAAGATCATGCTGATGTACCTTAGTCTGCAAACTAAGGAACCAATTCAGGTTATCTATCATACATCACTGCCTCCAATTTAAAAAGCATTGACCCATTTCTGTGTATGAAGTAAACAGATATCATTAGAAATAAGAGCATTTACAAAGGTGCTTGAACAGCTTCACAGTATATTACAGTGACCTAAGTTTCACTGCCTTGTAAATCTTACATTTACATTTAATATTTCAATTTAAAATTAACAACCAGTTAATATTTACCAATGTTACGTATATTTAGAATTCATATTTAACTTACAAATGGTAACATGTATGTCTAAATACATATTTATATTTATTATTTATATTTGTAATTTATCTTTTTTTTTTTTTTTTTACAAACCCTACATTAAATACTAACATTGTTTACTTGTATATAGTAGATATTTTAAGGTATAATGTATTGCACCTCAATAAAAGGTTGAAGCTGCAGTCCCGACCAATGACGTAAGTAAGTTGCGATCACATGCTGCTCTGTGACCGCGCAGTTCACGCCGAATAGGTTATCGCGAGACTACGGCACTTCCTTTTCCCTTTTCACGTTGAGTTCAAGATGGTAGGTAGGGGTTTAGGTTTTTTTGGGATATGTATTCTTGTAAAATCTATATCCATCTTAAATCCTGAGTCATCATATGTTCAATAATGGGATCTAGATTAGCTTCACATAAGGCCATCTTGTTATTTTTGTTAATTTGTTTAGTTAATTCGCGTTTATAACATGTTAACATATGTACTTGCACCAGCCCTTTTAGCTGTAGAAGTTCCCTGATTGACTGCGTTGTCTGAACAATTTGCACCGTTTTGTTCCAGAGCAAATTTGCGGCAGCTTTCTGCCACGTCTATAAATTATGTTAATTCTGGACAAGTTTATATTAATACGTACTTGAGGTATACTTTGAGTTAACCAGTGTTAGCTGAGTGGCTACATGGCCGAGCGAGCAGTGCATCGTGGAGTTTGCTGGCTCGCCTGCCTGCGTCGCTACATATGCTTTGTCTTACAGAAATTAAGTTCCTTTCGGGGTTGTCTGCACCGTTTGTATTATGAAAGAAAAACGAGAAGGAATTGAAACTACTCCAGTTTGGCGGTGTACCATAATTCATTCATCTTCGGAATTGTAGCTAGCTGGCTAACTTAGCCAGGTTGGTTAGTGATTGTACTCCATGGTTATTGTACCTGGGTATCTGGGATCTTCCTGCTAGTTTGATTCCTTATGTAGTTCCTCCAGCTACATTCACTTCCATAGCAGGTCTGGGTCTGATGTGGCGTGATGTGTGCTCTTGCAGGGAGTTGACATCAGGCACAACAAGGACCGTAAGGTTCACAGGAAAGAACCCAAGAGCCACGATATCTACCTGAGACTCCTGGTCAAGGTGGGTGTGATGAGAACCGCTTTGATTGGAATCCAGTGAAATATCTGATTTTAGGGCATCGATTTGTTTGCCTCCTGGCACTTGCTGGGCACATGTATACGGTCTCATGATGGAACTGTTTTTTTTCTGATAGTTGTACAGGTTTCTGGCTCGCCGTTCTGATGCTCCCTTCAACAGGGTCATCCTGAAGCGACTCTTCATGAGCAAATCCAACCGCCCTCCTCTGGCCTTGTCTCGCCTGGTGGGTCTCCACACTGCACTTTCTTACCTCGCTCACCTTGCTGTAGTTTGTTCTTAGAATGTGGTTTGCTATTCACAAATATTTCCAGTGTTGCTATAGTAGGTTAGTATACTAGGACTAGTAGGTTAGTATACTAGGACTATAGTAGGTTAGTATACTAGGACTATAGTAGGTTTTAGTCTGGTGTATCACTGCTGAACAGAGTCTTTACATTTTTTGTCCTGTTTGCTCAGGAAATTGTGGGTTTCACTTCATCTGCTGTAATATATAAAGTAGATTTAAATTAATAGGTGGTCCATTTTTTTAGGTTCAGGAAAATTGGTTGTTTTATTTGGTGTTTAAAAAAAATTATGCTGCATCACATCCAGCATCTCATTTGTTCATCTCCTTTAAAAGACTTTACAGGTTATTCATTATTACAGTTAATTGTCACACAAATAAAATATTAAAAAAACATTTGTTCTAACCCTAACCCATAGCCAAGGGTAATTTACATTAGTTATGACTGTGTGTGTGCGTTTAAACATTTAAAAGTCGTCTGTAGACTCCAGTGAAGTTATAAGCTCTGGTGTGTCCTGTTCTGTGCCCAGATCCGCAAGATGAAGCTTCAAGGCCGTGAAAACAAGACGGCCGTTGTTGTAGGAACTGTGACGGACGATGTCAGGATTCAAAATATCCCCAAGCTGAAGGCAAGTGAGCCTTATTATTTACTACAAAACCCCATTATGCTGTTTTAAACACCTCTAACATCAGTGAGACGGCTTGTGTTTACACGTGGTCTGTGTATTTATGGGTGAACTAACATTTCACCTGTAATTTAAATAATCAGTATTACATGGGTGTTCGATTGTACCAGTTAATGGGTCAGTCAGTTACTTCTTTACAACTTATTAAAATAACTCATTCTTGTATGTGTCTGTGCAGTGCTTGGATTTAATGATATTTAAGTTTGTGATTATAACATTGCCTGAAGCATTCAGCCATGGTTTATTTATATTTTAAGCTTTTACATTTAATTTTTATTCTTTGATAAAATGGTAGCACACACACATGAAGAATTGGCTTTTGAGCCTTGTAGGAAAAATATCTAACCAGGACCAGAAAGTACTGAACCTGGAAGATTCCATTGAATGTTTACTTTTAAAATGATTATTTAAACTATAGAAAATGCAAAACACAAGTAAAATCCTAATTTGAAGCTGTCCCAGTAGTCAGTGTGTCATCAGGAAGCTCTTCCCCAGCTGTATAAATACATTTATTCATCATATGTTCGTATATGTGAACTTGGACTTTGAGCTTCTTTCAGCAAACTATTTTTGTTTTACCTGAAATATTTTGGTCATTGGGAAGTGAGCTGTAGTGTTCACCAGTACCGTGACACGCACACTTGTCTCCAGGTATGTGCTTTGAAGGTGACCTCTGGAGCTCGTCGCAGGATCCTGAAGTCTGGTGGACAGGTCATGACGTTTGATCAGCTAGCCCTGACCGCTCCCCGGGGGCAGGGCACCGTGCTGCTGTCCGGTAAGTTGCCATGAGAATGCATGAGCATAAGCATGTGGTGCATGTTTGTATGCACACTTTACATATGTGCAGCTGTGGTCTGGGGCTGACATAGCAGTGTATACTTTGGTGAATGCTTTTTAGAAGCCTACAGTACATCATGATTTTCCGTGTGGTTTTCGAGTTTATTACTGTGCCATATTTCCCATTACCCTGTTAAATATGGTCGTGAACCGAAATATTCAAGACCCTCTGCGTTTACAATAGCAATAAGGGACTGTTTTGAGTGATAGTTTAGCCAGTAAAAAGATTATCTTGATGCCTGACTGTGTGCTGGCAGTTAAAACCATGAAGCCACCAGCAGCTAAATGGAAGTCTTACTGCATTCAGAGATCATTGATTTAAAAAAAAATCTGGTGGTGTTCTAGAAAGATCCTGGCTTGATTTGACTCACTTGAATCACTTTTCGTCTGATGCAGACTTGCTCATAGCAAAGCATGATCGGCCCAAAATGTCTTAAGCAGGTTGTGCTTGTGTGTTAATTTCCTGAAGGGCTTTATTTTAACATTACATTGTATGTGCTTGCAGTCTTACTAATGTAACTGGTGTGTAAGTTGGTAAGTAATGTACAACATTGTTTCTAGCTATAGAATTTTGTATAGAATTCACACAACTGAGAACCTGGCAGGTGGTTCTGATCCCACTGTGGGTGCCTGGTGGGTGGAGATGTTGTAGCTTGACCTGCTTATTTAAATGCAAAAAGCACTGATCCTTTCATTTGCATTTTTTTTATTTATTTATTTGTTTTTTTTTAAAGAAAAATGTCACGTTATGGGAATGTTGAACACTTCAGTGCTGAACGATTCTCCGATTAAAAGTGTAAATTACAAAAGCAAAAAATTATTGTAGTGAACTTGAATGAAATTTAAATAAGCAAAAAAAGCACTGGACAGATTTAATTCTGAATAGAATCGAGACTTTTTCTGAGGTTTTGCTGTCATTAAATTAGACTGTAGTCCAGTTTAATTATAGTTTGGATGGTTATGGGATGTGGTTGGTGGTCTGGACATAACTAACCAGCACTTGTAAGCATTCAACTGAGCAGTCCATAACTGTTGGGTTGGCAGTTAGCTCCCATTAAATGTCCTCCATTTCTATTAAATGTTCTCAATTCTTTTGTTTGTTGCCATGTTCCTTAAGGTCCCCGCAAGGCCAGGGAGGTCTACAGGCACTTCGGAAAGGCCCCTGGAACCCCCCACAGCCACACCAAGTAAGAACATACCAGGTTTTTACACTGTCTGTTAGGGGTGTTCATATAAACATATTTAAAAGACCAAATACAGCTTGAATATATTTTTCTTGGTGTGATTATTAAAGGCTGTTAATATTACTAATGTCGTCAGATAATTTCCAGACATTTTGGCAGTTTTGAGGGTTCCTGTATAACCTAAATGCTGCAGTCAAATTCAGGTTCTGTTGAGAGAGTCAGATGAGAGCACAGCTATTGCCTATTGCTGTTCAGTGTCCTAACTGGATTCTCTCTGAACCCAACAGGCCCTACGTGCGCTCTAAAGGCAGGAAGTTCGAGCGTGCCCGTGGACGCAGAGCCAGCTGTGCCTACAAAAACTAGAGCCGTCTTTGTGGTGTTCAGCCTGATGCGAATAAAGTTTGGCTATTACAAATCAATGAGCTTTAGTGATTTATTCTTGTTTGTTCTTGCCTATAACATGGTTTCAATTTGGAAAAAAAATTGGAAGATTAGTAAAACATCTAGTCTTGGATTTTTAGAGAAACGTGAGGTGGTCTTGGAGTCCTTCTGCAATGATGCATGGAGGATTCGATTTCATGCAGTATCTCATCTCTGATTATTAAACTTAATGCCTGGAGTTCAAGTTCTAAGTTGTTTCACTGACTTGATAATGCTGCTGCACTTAGCAGTGACATTTAAGTGGAAAATGAAGTTTTTTGTGATCTTTAGTTTATTCTTTTACATATTTTATGTCCTATAGCAGTTTCAATATTAATATAATCAAAAGACCTGAGCTTGCGTCACTGGAAACTTTCAAGAACTGTAAAGCCTTCAGTACTGTGATTGTGGAAATATACAATGTGTTGAATTAAAGCTTTACACCAAAATACTTAAGCACCTGCTATGGTGGGTTTTAGAGATTATTTTAATACAATGTTTCAAACATGGTTACAAATCCATAGAACCTCTCATGGGTGCAATATTCCTGAAATGTAGTTACTTAAATAATAGTTTATTACACTTTAAGATTCCAGAGATATTTGTATTCAAATGATTGCAAATCTTGTTACTTAGTAAAAATATGTTAAGGTTGTAAGTAGTCTTAACATTTAAGCCTGCATATATCTGCAATCATTTGCAAATCTATTATATAATGTATAGTGTGTGTGTGTGTGTGTATATGTATAAAGAGTACCCCCCCCCCCCCGTCATTCATGTTAAAACATTTTCTACTTTCCATGCACGTTTCTTAACCAAGTAACTCCTGCTCAGCTGTGCACTGGACCCTGATGCACAGTGGTTGAGTAGGCACACACCTGACACTGAGTGCTGTCTTTCTGTAGAGGACTCTCTCATCCTTATTTTGAACAGCTTTTTAATCCTATCTAAAACAAGACTACAAAATTCTATGGAAGTTGCTTACATTGACCTCTGTAGAACCTTAAATTGTTAGTCTTTTGGTAGCTTCTCACAAATTGTGATTTGTTTAATTATGAAAGATTTGATCTGTTTAGATGGCACACATAATATGACTGAGTATTTAAAAATGGCTAAATATACTGAGATTTTCAGGTATTCAGATTTTTAATACCAAAATGTCTTGCAGGTCTGACGACTGAAGGAAGTCAGTAAAAGACCAGCTCTTCCAGTCAGCTCTGTGAGGGAAAGATATTCCACTCGCTGGGTACTTGTTTTTTTTAAATTTTCAGTGAGCCAGTTCTGCAGTCTTGACAGAATCATTTATTTTAAAGAACCCAACCCACTCTTTAGCCCTGCGCTAAACAGGCTGTACCACTGCACAAACTGTTTTAATACTTATGATTTATTTGATGGCACAGAACACATGATAAACATGATACACATGATTCATTTGATGGCCCAGAAAATGTGACGCTTGTGGTTTTGTATAGATAACTGATGACAGATAATGTATACTTTGTGTATACACAAGTTAAACAAAACTGCTGAGTGGATTATTGTAAACGCAGAAGTTGTTTTTCTTTAAACCTAGTGATCATTTCATTCTGCGAATACCATTGCAGCATTACTGTACTGTTCTTCATCCAGTAAGATTGTAGTTGATTATGTAGTCAGTCTCATACATGTATTCCAGCTGCTAAACAAGATGTTTTTTTTACACACATTTTTTTTAAACCAACCACACAGTGAGCAGTTTATATGTTGCCTTAAAGTTTTTGGAGGCGTCTTTTTACGTGCTTTAATGTGGGTTTTGTAGCGCCTGGTCCTTAGAGCCCTCCTTTAGTGTAATGAAACACTGCTCTGGTCCTGCAAAAATTCACAGAGGCAGTGGAAGCAGCTCAGTTTTGCAACAAGTTGCAAACTTAATGTTCTGATGCTTATCGTCACTCCTAATGACTGAGCAATACTATTCGACATAAATAGGCCTCTAGTCTGGATTCCTGTATAAGACAAACATTTTCTGGAAGCACCTGCATTTGATCTTAGCCTGTGGTAGTACACATGATGTGCTCTATCATTCTGGGGAGCTGGTATCAGTGATTCAGTCACAGTAATGTGTGGTCACTATACTTCATCCTTCATTCCACATTGCAATTTTCCTTTCTCAGTTGTGACTGCATGATCTAAGAACGGTAATGACATAAGGAGAGGAGCGATGAGTAAAGCAGTCATGAATGTAACCCCTGACTGGGCTTCGCTGTCTTCGCTGATGCATCTTCTAAATCCACGATGATGTCAAAAGCGGTAAGTGCTTGAAAAACCTTGTGATCATGTGAAGAAGTGTGAATACATCTACAGTGAACATACAGCATCTGAGCAGGCCTGTTTAACACATCACACCCACTCATTTTGGTGCAGAGTCAAAGATCACTGAGAAAATGTTCTCAAATTAGACAAACAAATATCATTTCACTGTTGATTAGTACCTCACTAAATTAATGATTGAATTTAAATATAACTAATTACCTAGAAATCGTTTTGTTCATCTCCTTTTTGTGTACATTAAAACATTTGGACATGTTTGGTTAATTGTATATTACAAAAATTCCCTTAAATCAGATATTACTGGAATACATTGATATTATTACAACTCTGTAAATGAAATAAAATCTTTAATGGGAACCAATTGGCAGCACATTAGTAGTTTGTTTACAGGAGGCCAGGATGGTTTCACATAAACACCACATAAACACCACATACAGTCTGATCTAAAATAGGTTTGTTGGACATACGTTTAAGATAAACACCACATACACACACGTACAGTCTGATCTAAAACAGGTTTGTTGGACATACGTTTAAGATAAACACCACACACACACACACGTACAGTCTGATCTAAAACAGGTTTGTTGGACATACGTTTGAGATACACACATACACATACAGTTTGATCTGAAAATCCCTTTACCTGCTTTAATTAATTATATTTTATTTAGCTATGGTTAAACATAAAGTGCTGTTTCAATTTGGTATCATTTAGTGCTCAAAGCTTTGAAAATGTTTTATATAAAAATGCATTATTAAAGTTAAATATCAGGGTAGTATAAAGAGTGTGATGCTATGTAGAATAACAGTTGTGTAGGAGTACTGCACAAGCACTGCCCTTCCTTCCTTCTGGTCAGGTCTTTTCTGATTTTCCATGCTTTTCATGCCAAGTGGACTTGTGGTGACTATGGGCAAGTCTTAATGTTTGTGGTGATGATTATTTCCAGGTCTTGTGGTGATTATTTCCAGGTCTTTCCTGCTGTAGAATTTCAGTTTGGTTTCATTTGACTACCACAGAATTCAGTCAAATTTCCAGTAATGCTTAAGAAGTGAGAACATCAGAACAGTGGCATGGCTTCTGTATGGCAGAGTTTATCACCCTTGTTAGTACCAATGTATTATTAGTTTTGTAGCTCTGTGTACATCATTTTATAGGTGTTACATTGTCTCACTGTGTTCTTCAACTTGTATTTAGAGAAGTAAAATAAAGGAAAATGATTGTTTTTAAAGATTTATAGGAGTGTTTATAATTGTGACACAAGTATCTTATAGTTGTTTTTTTTCCTTTTTTCTTCTTGTTTTAAGATTTGCTCTCAGTTAATATTTCTATTTGGATTTGGATTTCATGCACTGCAATGACTCCAAGAGCAGCAGTAACTCTGGAATCTAATCTACCAGTATCAGACTTTTTGAGTGGATATATAATTCACATGGACATTTTTGTTTTGTAATTGAAATAACTAATTGAAAAGAAATAAAACATTCAACAGAGAAGAACAAGCATGATTTTAAGGAGGTATCAGCGAGAACCCAGGTTTGGGTGGGCAGGGAAGGAATAAATGAGTTTCCTTTCAATAAAAGCCCAGCTGTGTGGAGAGAATATATTTTCCAAAACCTCTATTTACATATGCAAAGTTTTCTTACATGTTACATTCTGTTTCCACTTTAGGGTCTGTTGCTCTCTCGTGCAGAGCCTGTGTCCCTCTGCCATAATCACTCTTCTTATAGAGACATGCAGTCCCACCGTACCACAGTCCCACATCATGTAGGAAAGACCCTATCAGTGCAGTTGCTCATATACGGCCCCTGTCCTCTCAAACAGGCAGACAGGAACACCTGAATACGTGCGGTTGTAGTCTCCTCCACCCACACTGTCCCTCATACAAATCTTTTGGGGTTGTGCTGTTTGGTTGTTTTGAAAGGTTCAGAATGGGGTCTCGCATGAAGCCTCCAACAGGAAATGAGACAAAAGAAACTTGTGTGCGTCTCATCTCATTAATGGAACATGTAGAATGTGGGCGTATGTGATTATTCACAGACTGTTCTATCATTTTACCATTTCATTATGAAGATGTCCTGACAAAAATATATTTTTGTTATAGAGCTATATAGAGATTATTAAACTATATTATATAGAGAGATTATTAAACAGAACCAAGAAAGTAAAGTTCACCAATGCAAAGCATTTTTATGAAAAGTATACCGTGTAATACTCTGTTGATACATGACAGTGATCACTCCCTGCTTGGTGAAAATTGTTAATCTCTTCCAAACGTTTAACAATGTTTATAAATTACAGCACAAATAAGGTATTTTTCTGCTTAGACACAAATTAATTATGTACAAAATCCTGTGAAATTATTAGAAAATTTGTAGTTTTAAAGTTTCCGTTTATTTGAGTTAGAATCTTTACTCCTATTAGAATGAATTTATATGTGTAAATGTTTATAAGTTATTAGAACAGCACAAACTACATTTGGTTAAATGTAACAGATGTACTCCCTCCCCATTGTTGTTTTTGTAGTAAATCATATTGAAACAAGTGCATTCAAATAGCACTATAACTGTGGGCTTGGAAATGGGTGCATGGTTAGGAGTTTATGACCCACATTCAAAATATGTATATTTGCAGAATAATATGCATGCATTTTGAAAAAATATACATTAGTCTCCATTAGTTACTGCAAGGCAGGAAGAAAAAGATTTTTAGAACAATTTTTTAAAATTACACTTGAAAAGTTACGAGTCTCACAGCATGAAAGATGTGCTAAAATTCTGTATAGTTGACACCTACTAGGTGACGTTTGTAAATATTCACCGTCATAAAACACTTAATAACATGAACTATGGAACCGTTTGAAAGGTACCACTACATTAGCATTTTCTTCTAAGCCGTACCAAGTTTTCGGTGGAAACCTATTCTACATAAACGCCAGCGTACTGCTTTAAAATACTCATGTGGTTAAGCTGCGACTTAGAGCTGAGAGATTCCTCTTTCAGGTCCCCTCCGAAAGATGGATGAAAAAGCTAGAACAACAAACAAGTAAAAGAGAGAAATGGGAGGGGGAGACTGAATCAACCACAACATCTCTGCTTCTTTGCTCCATCAAAACAAGCCCCGCCCCCATGCTCTAGGCTCTCTGCCTCTGCTCAGTGGGGCTGGTCTGCCGGGAACAACGTAGAACATGCTGAGTTCTTTTTCTTTTCTTTCTGTGAACTACAGCCAGTCAGGTTCCAGCATCAGACGGCGTACCAGAACACACTAGAACACAGGCTGTCTGGAAACTGCAGGCGCTTGTGTATTGGAAATTAAAATGTAAACAAGTGTTCCATAATTTCACTGAATTGAAGGTATTGCATTGGCTTTAATCCATAGGTCACTTCTCCATGGCTGTGCCTGAATTTCATCCTGGTCTGGATGTTTGAATGTTTAGAATTTGTGTACATTACCTACTCAATATTCACTACCTTCTCAATATTTATAGTATGCATTTTTATTGCAACCACATTTCCATTTTATTTTTCCACATCATGACATACTTTCAAATTAGAAAATTCTATAGAAACATCAGAAGAGAAAGAGAAACAGGAGAATCCGTGGGTAAGAGCAACTGCTTTTGTTTGCTTCTTTCTTTCTTGTACATTTTCCGATGTGCGTCAGTCAGACCACAATTAAACAACTTATGTCTTGAAGTCATGTGACATAGGAAGAGGAATTACCTACAGTGAGACACATCCCCCGCCCACAACTCAATATACATACTCAGCTCTAACCTGAGATCAGAGACCATCATAGACAAGCCAGAAGGTAACAGCAAGTTCTTGAACACTGCTAGTGACAACGGCAAGGAGGAGGGCTAAACGGAATTAAAAATCATTTAGTAAAAGTAAAAAAAAATCCAAAGAAGGGCTTGGCATAATCAAATATGAAAATTCTGATGTTTCTAGCAACAGCTCTGGCTATACAATGTAAGTCTAATACTCAGTATAATATGCATAATATCATTTAAATGGTTCTATTTCTGAGTGCATGTATAACTGTGTTTTGTGTACATATTAACATCCTGTGTGTTTTAGAACATTTCTCTCAGTCAAGGAAGGGTAGCATTCCGCACTGGTATTCAGTCTGTGTGTGTGTGTGTTCTGCAGGTAGCCACTGCGAGGTGACTGAAGTAGTCGTGGAGAGTGGCTCAGCAGCCGTGCTCCCGTGTTTTGTACCCTCTCCCAGCATTTACTCCACTGCAGTCCACTGGAAGAGGCTGGCAGGAGGGTAAGGGTTTGTCCAGCCTGCTGGCTGTCCACACACAACACGTTTATGTGAGGTACCAGAGCACACACGTAGGAATCATGCATTAAACACTCACTTCTCGTGCTGTGGCAGGGTGCAGAGGACGGTGTGGCGGCGGGACAAGAGTGGTCTTGAATTCCGGTCAATGGGAGCAGCTGTACGTGTTCAGTGCCCCCTGCCAAACTTTGGAAAGGGCAATTACAGTCTTCACATCCAGGGGGTGAGGGTAGAGGATGCTGGACTGTACCACTGTGAGGTAGAGGGAACCAGACTGACATACCAGCAGGTCATACTACGAGTCATCACAGGTAACATACCTCCATTCCACACACACACACACACACACACACACACACACACACACACAAACTTTGAGCACAGACATGATGATGCACCAACAAATATGAGCACTTGAAGAGCATTTACCATTTAAGCACATTTTTAGCATATTTATTTTAACAGAGTTTTTAACAGTCAGCTGTTTTGTGGTTGGGCTACAAACATGCGTCTGTTCCTCTACAGTCTCCTTCACTCCTGCCAAGGTGACAGAGGGTGAGAATGTGCAAATGAACTGTAACATCACTCTTCAGCCTCTAAAGCGCATCACAGTGGAGTGGTACCTGAACGGCTCGCTGATGAGAAGTGCCTTGAGCTCTCAGACACACAGCCTCTATCATGTGTCTCAGAGCGAGGCAGGAAACTGGACCTGCCTAATCAAGTATGAACAGACCTGGGCAAAAGCATCTGCATTTCTACAAGTCAAAGGTGCATAACTGTCTCCCATTGGTTATGTGCTCCTTGCTAAACACTTCCAGATTTGTTCAGCTCATTTTGGTTCATTCATTGGGTAATTCCTGCCTCCATGCTTTTCAGGAGTCGTGTTCCCTAAGGAGAGGAGTGTGGTAGTGTACGGGGAGGTGGGCTCTTCTGTCACGCTGCCCTGCGTCTTCTCTGATGGGCTCTTTGCTGACCGAGCTTCCTGGGAGAGGGTATCTGGTCGAGCTGGCTCGCCTGTCGCACTCCCACCGATCTTCCGCAGCGCTGTGGAGTGCACGCCACTGCAGTGTGACCACTCAGCTGTCATCAGGAGTGTGCAGGAGGTGGACGAGGGCATGTACAGGTGCTCGGGGCAGATGGAGGGGGCCGACGGCAGGAGGGTGACAGTGGACAGACGCATTCAGCTGATCACTGCTCGAGGTGAGCAGACGAGACACACTCCAGAACATCATTATTACATGATATTACACAGAGAAAAATGTGGAAACTTCCCCACCGATCATCTCAGGCTTAAGAAGCTGGAGAAGCGTGAGCGTGCATAAAGTAGCAGAGTAGCACGTGCACGTACGACTGAGCTTGCTCTGATGTTGTTGCTAAGCTGGTGGCTCTTTGTCGTGCAGCTCTGAAGTCTTCCCAAAGTGGCTCTGTGACGCTCACCTGTCACCTTGGTAATGCCAGTCAGGACACAAATTATGAATGGCTCAAATCGACTTACAATGGAAATGCCACGACTCTCACTCATGTCCAGAAGTCAAAGTCAAATATGCTGAGAATTCCAAACACTGAGGTGAAGGACCTGGGAGAATGGGTATGCCGCTACTATGAGCACCAGAGACTTCTGGGAAATGTTACTTTCCACATGCAAACAATGAGTGAGTAAAACCTTTTCAAATTTTCTGTGAGTTTGTTTCTAAATGCAATTTAGCAAAGCAATTTAATTTCACAGCAATGTAATATTTTTTTTACATTCAAAAACGGAATTTTGTAGTTTTTTATTGCATGTACAGACAGGAAGGAAAGTACATGACATAACAGAACTATGTGTGCTGTGTCTTTCTACATGTGCAGGTGGCTTGGCTGGAGAGAAAGATCCTGTAAGCAGTAAAAGGGCAGCCATGCTGGTAGGACTGGGCGTCCTGCTGCTGCTTGTGCTCCTGATTTTGTTCCAGATGTACAAAAACCATCGCAGAGTAAGTTTCAAAAACCTCACAGGCAACGGTGTGTTAGCTGCTGGGCGTAACTACCCAACAACGGTGTGTTAGCTGCTGGGCGTAACTACCCAACAACGGTGTGTTAGCTGCTGGGCGTAACTACCCAACAAGTGAAGTGCATACTTGATAAGACATGAGATTATTAAACAGAAATAAATAATACAGACACAATATTGTGGACCCCCTTTCTCATGTTTGCTCCCCTCCCACAGAGAAAAATGACCATGCAGTATCCAGCTATGGAGACCATCGTTCACCAAGCAGCCACTGAGCGAGAAAAGAGAGAAAGAAACAAGGGGAGAGACAAATACCCAAATACTGCCTGCCATGGAGATTTGAAACAAGAGGTTGTGTAACTTCCACAGCTTTTCAGCCATTTGTTACAATGCGAGTGTGTGTGTGTGTGTGTGTGTGAGAGAGAGAGAGAGAGCCTTTAAAACAGTTGTAGCATGAACCTTGTAAATACCTCATTCTTGTGAAGCCACGATACTAAGGAAAACTACACAATTCTTTTTCTGAATGCTTGAATTATTTTCTTTATATATGATTTTAATTAAATGTATATAAATAAAACACACATATAACATCCATACTCTGGTTTAATTTAGTGTTTTTCATGTACAATATATACAGTATAAAAAGTTAAGTTTTGGCATGTTAAAGCTCCCCAAACTATGTACTCATAAAACATTGCAGATTCTATATGTAAGTGTAAGCTGGGTTTGAATACATTTACTATTAGTCTTTTACTGCAACATGTTTTACCTGCTCTGTTGCATTACTCACTAACGTTTTTCACATATTCACACCACATGTGGGTATTAACACACTACATTTGCATTACATGTTCCGCCTGTTATTTTTAAAATAATCGTAACATTTTTGTACGATTGGCCACAGCCTGGTCTATCAGCTGTGGGAGTGTTAGTGTAATCTCTAAGAACGATTAATGTGTACCACCTGTTCAGTTAGCCAACTGAATAACGAGATCTATGTAATCAACTGAACAACGAGATTTATGTAATCAACTGAATAACAGTAGATCAATGTAACAATCAGCAAACAGGCAAGATTTCCCACATTGGGCCAAGCTGTTGCTAGCATTACATATCCTTTCCCTTAAGGATCATATATCTGTGTGTTAAATTGGTGCTCTCTCCTAATCAGCATTATTAATATGAAACTAAAGTGTTATAATCTGATATCAAAGATATTCTGTTAGAAAGCATGGCCAACCGGCTAACACAAGTAGCTAGGGTACACCCAACTCTACCTGCATAACGTTAGGGTTTGTAGGCCTAAGGAGTCCCTTTGTTTGTAGCAAACGTTTGCTGGACACTGAACAGGGATGTTCCTCAGGCCAAATATAGATGAAAATCATACACATACAAGATTGGCCATATTTTAAGTGTAATAACAGCAATATATACATATTGTAAAACTCACTTAAAAAATGTCTGAAACATCCTTAAAACACATTTGAATTCATCAAAAAAGAACTATGAAGTCCACGTGTTTTATATTGTGGAACAAAAGTACTTAATAACTTAAATAACTTCTTTCTATTTGAGTAATTATTATTTTAAAGTAACAATACTTTTACTTCAGTACAGTTTTTACTACTCTCCCCACCTCTGTTCACACTGCACAACAGGTTTGTATCTGTAGGTCATAAACTGCACTCACACAGTCCACTGCTGAGGAAGGTTCAGTGTCAGACTGTGGAGCCCCATGGACTCCCGTCACACGTGCACATTGGCACGACAAGACTAGGCCACTAGACCTCGCTGTACTCGCCTTCCTCCTGCCTGCTTGGATCCTTGAGTTCATCTACACTCAGGGCTTTGTCAACCCAGGCCAGCCTTCCACTGTCAGGCCCCAGAAATTCCAGCACCTCCTCATCATCAAAGCACCATCCTGGCCAGTCCACACTTGCACCCAGCGAAGTGCTGGCACTGATGCTGGAGAGGGAGGAAATGAGACAGGCGCTGACTGGGGCTTTGCCTTTAACCATGTCATATCATTAAAATACTATAATGCATGTGCTAAAATTCTACAGATTAGCAAATAGTTCTTAACCATTAATATATTAGAGTGTAAATGAGGTGCTATGTGGATTCAGCTGATGCAAAGCTAAAGCTAAAGAGCATGTGGGAGTGGAGTAAGAGCAAGATCAAGCAAATGAAGGATGAACCATATTCTCTCGTTTATAGTCATTTCTTTCTAATGGAAAAAAACAATCCTCTCTTAAAAGACAACTTCAGCTTTTAGTAATATTTCCATGCCATTTTGAGTTAAGGAACATATTCAGGGGAAAAACAATGTAATATGTAATGTGAAAAAGTATAATTACAAAGAGCCTAAACAGATTTAACACTTGAGAGTCTATTCAGTGGAGGCCTAAACATTTTCAGAATGAGAAGAAATAAGAATCTTGGGCCACTCCCACTCACCTGTTTCTCCTGTCCTCGCTGTCGTCCACCCTGCTCTCCTTCACTCTGCAGAAGCAGTTCAGCCGTGGTCTAAAAGCCTGTAGTTGCTCTGCCTCCACCTCTCGATCTACGCTGGGCAGTGATGAGACAGTGGAGTGGGAAGAGGTGGTGATTGAGACAGATGAAGCACTTTTCACTACTGGCTTTCCCTCTCTTTTCGCTGCTTCACGGCCCCTCTCTCGCTCCTTGGCCCTTGCCAAAATGCCCTGGAGAGGTGAGGTATATAGCTGGAGATCAAGCCCGGATGGAGGTGAGGGAGGAGGCTCTGCCACACTCAGTGGTAAGATGTGGGCACCTGTGTAGATTACATTGGGTATGGAAGAACTCCTCTGGTTTTTCACCTTGGGTTCTTTCAGAGAGTTCTGATGGGGTGTTTCCTTTGGCAGCTCGAGCTCACAGAGGGTCTGTGGCTCTGGTGATAACCTCTCATGTGCAATGTTCCACAACACTTCTCGGTTTTGCTTTATGGATCCTAGTTTGAGCACCAGATGAGATTCCTTGGATTTTGAGGAGGAATTGGAAGATCTGGAAAGGATGTGGTTCCTATCAGAGTTTGTGAATGAATTTCTGTTGGTTATGCACTTTGGCAATCCTGTCTCACCTGGCATTTCTCTGGAGTCCTGGGGTAGGGCAGAGAGCTGAGAGTTTATAGGACGCTTCCTTTGTAACCTTGGTGAGTTTAATTTCCTGCAGAATATCTCTGAATTTGTGAATAATTCACATGATGTTGTATGGCAGGAGTCTTGCAGTGACTCTGATTCCCTTGTCTGTTCATTAGGATCCTCTTGCCTCATTCCCTCAGATGGAGAAACCCCCCTGCTCTGTGCGTTTCTGAGAGCAGGTTCCACACCCATATGTCCACTTAGCACATTACGTGATGGCTGACTTGGTACAGTATCTTCCAACAACCCGCTTACTAACAAAGTACCTTTTGACTTGTTATTCTCTGATAAGTTTCTTTGTGAAATATCACTGGAGTTGGTGAGTGTCCTGTGAGTCCATGTAACCCGTCTTTCATTTATAAATCCAATGAAACTCTCCTCACAGTGTTCACTCTTACCAACATTTCTCTCTGCACTCTCTTGTGATGCTTCATCACTGAGGTCTCTGGCTCTGTTTTGCATTTGGTTGTAATTCATTTGCACTGGTTCAGTGTGCAAATATTGCTCCTCTCTCTCTACATGTGGAATGTCTTCAGCCTCTAAGTGGTTACCTGTATGTGGTAGACCAGGTTTAATTTGAGACAAAGTGAATTCATCAGATTGTTCCTCTGTGTCTTCAGTAGACTGAGTGATAGAGGAAAGTGTTTCTGTCTCTTCTAACTCTAGCTGAACACTGGGCTCCTTTGATTCAGTTATTTCCTTCTTCCTTAACGTCTCCAAAGTTTCCTGTGAATCCAGAACACTAGCTCACAAAACCATTCACACACCTTTTACGGCCTGAAATAAACTGAATTCTTAAAGAGCTTCCTTCTTAAAACAAGAAGACCTTACAAACTAGTGTGATACTGTTTTCAGGACACAGACTGAGATAACATTTCTAAACCATTAATTATAATTCTCCATTAAAAGTATTCAGAAGTATTCCCTCACACAGTGTGTGTATGTGTGTGTGTGTGTGTGTGTGTGTGTGTGTGTGTTGAGTGGCCTACCTGGGCCTGGTTTATGGCAGAGACCCACACTGTGCATCTTTCAGGGCTTGGAGCAGAGACACTGTACACACTGACAGGACAACCTAGATCACTCACCTCCACCAAGACAAAAGAGTCTGAAATAGCATGGGAAAGAGAGACAAAGAGAGAGAGATTTCTAAGGATCAGGACAAATAGTCAACAATTGAATTGAACTGACATCAGATCTATATTCCAAAGAGCAGTGTATAATATTGTTGTTTTTAAACAATGGAATCAATGAAAATACATGTAAAAAGGGAAGAGCTGGTGCACAAGCACACAGCCAGAGTATATTCACATCTACACACGTACCCAGTGAAGCTGATTCAACTCAGACCTGAACTGGTGAAGCTACAGAGCAACAGACACCCACAGGCAGCGTTTCTCATTGTTTATTGATTTGTTTTCATGCATAAGTGATTCCACTTCCTGAAGTGTGCTCTCATTCTACAGGCAGGCATTTTGCTAACCTCAACATTTGCTCAAACTTTACTAGCAAAACGCTGTCCTTGTGTCAGGCGCAAGTCAGGCCACAGCACAACTAGGAATCCAGTCTCAACCATTTGTGATGCAAGTTAAAATTTTTATTTGTCCAAATGTTATTGCAGATAGTACTGCTCATCAAGAAGATGTACAGCTCAGCATGAAGTACAGTTTAACCCTCTATGTTCTCACGCATCATCATACCATAGCCAGAAAGCATGCTGTGACACTGCAGGCCTTCAAGTATATAGTTCCACATGCAGACATATGTATTCAATACAGCAACAAAGCAAATGATGATTCTTGATAGAGTCAAAGTCAAATGTATTTATATGGTGCTTTTTACAATAACAAAAAAGCAGCTTTACAAACGCATGGGTCCAGGTCCCTAATGGGCAAAGCCAGGGGCAACAGTGGCAAGGAAAAAAAACCCAGGTGGGGATGAGGAAGAAACCTTGGGAGAACAAGGACTCAGAAGGGAACACATCCTCCATTGAACCAGGACTCAGAAGGGAACACATCCTCCATTGAACCGGGACTCAGAAGGGAACCCATCCTCCATTGTGGGGCCCAGAAAGTCATATAGAATAAATCTAGAATTCTGACAAAATGGAAAAAATGTAGCATATTTACATATTCAGGTTTAATCAGGTATCGCCCCCCCCTTTTTTTCTCTCTCTCTCTGTGTTGGTATTATGTGGATGTGGTTAACGTGAGCGTGAACGTGCTATTAGCTTCATGATGATGAAATAGCCCATCGTGGATAAAGAAAGACTGACTGAGTGAATGTTGCACTAATAAAGGTATTTCTGAGTACAGAACGTTGCTAGACTGACTGTGTGCTCTGACTCATGATGTGACATTAACTGGATTGTGGATGTAAACGAACCACAATAAAGGTTTCAAGTCTTTTGATCCTGCAGTACAGTAAAGCATTTGAAGCAAACATACTTTTTTTCTAACGCAAATCAGTTGCATATATACATGTCAGAATTTATCACAAGATTGACATGGAATTTCCACTCACTACTTCTATCCCACGGACACATGCAAATCATAGGAGAAATCCATCACATCAGAAGAAGAGTTGCTCACAGAGAGAAATCGCTCATCTTCCTAGCAGTGCATCTGTGAGAGAGTAACGCTGGACGAGAGGAGTGTGAACGCACATGCGGAGGCGGACGGTTCCGTATTGAAGAATAGAGGTAGGCAGATTGGAATATTATCAAGTGTGACATGATAAGCAAAACAGAAGCAACCCTAACCCAAATAAATGATATATGGTTTTAATAAAAAAAAGACAAATATAAAAAATAAGTAGCGTATATAAAAACCATACTAAAACAGGATGAACAGATCATGTAGTTTAATACGAAACGGCATACAAAAGAAACCTAAGAACGTAGGATCAATAGTTGAATACCCAAAGGAAATACGAGAGGCAGACCGAGCTGAACAAGATAACACAACGAAAGGACATTTTTACACTAAGTAAAATAAATATAGGCTAAGGGAACTATGGAAGTGAAAAACGTGGACTGGACTAAGAAACGAATAAACAAATAACTAGAAAGCCTAGGAGAGCTCAGACACCAGAGAGAGCTACGAACTAAACGAACATAGAGAATAAACCAACAGAAGAGGGAAAGACAGAGACCTATAAACTAAACCGACAGAACAGAGAAAAAAGAGAACAAACCAGAGCAGAGAATCTGAATGATGTAAAGTGTCCTCACTACATACCAGATTAGAACAGCACAGGAGTAAAGCGCGTAACTAGGGAAAACGAGATGACGGCAGGGGGAAGCGTGGTAGAAAAAAAAATCATTCTTTTCAGGCTTTAAAGTTTTCCGTGAATCAAGCCGTGATGAATCAAGCAGTTTTTTTTTTTTACTTGATTCCGTTTTCATGGCACTGGACCTTTTGAAAGAAAAGACCGGAAACCTACTCAGTTGTGGCCAAAGGTTTTTAGACTGTCACAAATTTTGGTTTTCACAAAGTTTGCTGCTTCAGTTTTTATGCTGGTAATTTGCATTAACTCTAGACTGTGAAGAGCGATCAGATTAATTGCAATGAATTGCAAAGTCATTCCTTTCCATAAAAATCAACTCACAAAAATTACTGCATTCCAGCCACTGCATTTCAGACCTGCCACAAAATGGCTTGCTAACATTATTTCAGGGATCTTCTTGTTAGCTTCACAGGCAAGGACATTGCTGCTTGTAAGATAACACCTAAATCAACCATTTATTGAATCATCAAGAACTTCAAGGAGAGAGGTTCAGTTGCAGTGAAGAAGGCTTCAGGTGCCCAAGAATGTTAATGTTCTCCGAAAGAAGATACAGCTACAACGTTGGGTCACCACCAGTGCAGAGCTTTTCAAGAATGGAAGAAGGTGTGAGTGCATCTGCACGGTGATGTGAAGGTTTTTGGAGGACGGCTTGGTGTCAAGAAGGGCAACAAAAAAGCCACTTCTCTCCAAGAAAAATATCAAGGACAGACTGACATTCTGGGTGCTTCTCATCCAAGGGAGTGGGTTCACTCAAAATGTTGCTTAAGAACACTGCCATGAATAAGGAATGTTATCAAAACATTCTCCAAGGGCAACTTCTCCCAACAATTCAGGAGCAAATTGGTACTGAACAGGGCTTTTTACTGCATGACAGAGCACCATGTCACAGGGCAGAAGTGAGAACCAAGTGACTTGGTGAACTAATCATTGAAATTTCAGGTCCATGGCCAGGAAACTGTGAAAATGTGATTAACTCTAAGCACTGATTAGGCAAGAATGGGTTACCATCAGTCACAATGTTGCTCAGAAGCTGATATCCAGCATGCCAGTGTGAATTACAGAAGTCTTAAAAAAGAAAGGTCAACACTGTAAATATTAAGTCTTTGCTCAAAGTGGATGTATTTGTCAATGAAAAGTTAAAAACGTATGAAATGCTTATTATAGTACTTCAGTGTACCGTATAAACTGACAAGGATCTAAAAAACAGACAGAAAACTTTGTGAAAAACAAAAAAAGTTTCAGTCTCAAAACCTTTGGCCTTGACAGAAAAAATATATATTTATAGCCTTGAATTCAACTGGAGCTTTGCTGTCACAACTGGGTACAGTTGATCCGTGTGGGTGTCTATTTTTGCACAGCCTGGGTACGGTTGATGTGTGTGGGTGTGTTTAGTAATGCTCAGCCTGGGTACGGTTGTTTTCTGATTTAAATGGCTTAAAATCTTAAAAAATATCATAAAAAGTGGCAGCCACAGTGTGTGTAAAACTCACTGCCATCCTTGAGCTCTGCGCAGTGTATTCTCTCCAGGGCCAGCAGGGGGTGAACTACCTTCTGCTTCTCTGATTTCTTCTGGGCTTTGGTCAGCAGTAGCACATCAGTGAAAAGTAGGGCATTCACCTCTAGCTGATGTCAGGAAAAAAAACACTCAAAACAGGTTGTGTGTGATTAATGTTGCACTGCTGCGGCCACTATTAGCGACAGGGTCGTTTTTGGCAGTCACTCACCTTGCTATCCTTCCTGCCTCTGACCTTTAGTGGTTCTTCCAGTAGCAGCTTGCGAATGGCCTTTGGCCCCGCTCCACGAACGGGGCTGGTCAAATCGAAGTGGCAGAATTCCCGTATGTGCTGGGACATAACAAACACACAGTCAGGGAGCCATTCGAGAAAGTGATGACAACTTCTAATTATGTGTTTACCTTGTCGATTTCTTCACCCATCCCCTGAAGTTCATATCCCTCTATTCTTTGGGAGAGGTCAAAGAGGTCCAGCTCGTCATCCTTAAACTGCAGGTATTCGTTGATACTGTCCAGAAACTGGGAGACGCTGCTGAGCTAAAGAAGGGAGATTAGACTAGGGGGTTATGTAACCTGACTCAGCCGTAGTGACGGTGAGAGGCGGTGGGGGTCACAGAACCTCACCATCCGGTGGAGAGCATGCTGTGTAGGCTGGTCCTGCGTGGTCTTCAGTATGGCTTTCAAGAGCAGGGGGTACTTTGTGATCCTCTGGTGGGGCTTTGCCTGCATGTCACCCAGCCGCATTCGCCTACACTGTGGATGGTTCTCTGCCCACTGAATGGAAATATAAAAGATGTTTTTTTCTGGTTTGTGTCTAAAATGTGAGTCACTGCCATGAGCTAATAACACCTGTATACAGGTTTTAGTTCTTACAACAAACTAACCAACTAACCAAGCAAGTAAATAAATACATACTTAAGTAAGTAAGGAGGTCAATACATTATTATGGAAAAAGTGGATCAGTAGTCAATATTATAACTCTTCAAAACTTGGATAATTTATTCCTGAACTATTGCTTCAGGATTGTAATAATCTGTTTTAACACCTGTTTCCCATTTCAATTTGGAACCTGGATAAGCAGTTGTACACCGCAGGGCTGATTTTGATTGCAATACCATGACAAAGATGTGGAAATATGGGTTTGTTTCCAGCTGTCTGTGTGTGAATTCCACATTTTTCTCCTCCTCCCAACAGTAATCCAAATACGCAGAGAATCTCTCTGAGAACTGGGAGAGAACATGGGAGGGAACATGGGAGGGAACATGGGAGAGAACATGGGAGAGAACATGGGAGGGAACATGGGAGGGAACATGGGAGAGAACATGGGAGGGAACATGGGAGAGAACATGGGAGAGGTGGTGAGAGAGGCAAAGATGAAGCAAATGGACCCCGTAAGAGCAAACGCACCACAGATGCAACGTGTCGAATACCTGCAGACAGCCCGGCTCCAGCTTCAAAGGGTTGAGAGGCTCTCCGACCAGCCGGGCAGCCTGCAGTAGTGGGTAAATCACCTCCTGCCAGAAGAGCCTATGAGCGCTGAGGATTGAGGGCAGGTTAGAAAAAAGATGGACTGAGGAAACCTGAAACAAATTAAGAAAGAAAGAAATGATTAAGTGGGGGCCACCAGTACATGCTGGTCTACTACTGGTCTGCTCTAACGCTCCTACACACTGAAACGGCAAACTGAGAATAATGCAGTTTCCATCTTGTCAGCAGAATCATTTATTGTCTTCGTTTCCACTGTGACAGTTCTGGTATGTGTTCAGAGAACTACTGAATATTCAGATTAAAATGAATGGAAAGAAACACACTCAGAATGGAAAGATTGCCAGTAACTGTCACGTACACCAGTCCTGCTTCACTCTATGTTCTGGGCTCAGGCAGGTCAGCGCAGCACCACTGTGTGAAAACAGCAGAACTGAGGGGGTATAAGCAACATGCCTGGGGGGTACGAACCTCGTGGAGGAATCCCCGGTGACGAACATATTCCAATGCTGCCAGCACGAACTGTGGGAGATGAGAGGGTGCAATAAGTCAAAAGTTCCTGCCCCCCCCCCACGACACTCCCCATGCCCCCACCCTCCATACAGTTCATCTCACCACCAAGATAAACCAGCAGAGGCTGTGGGAGAGATGAACACATATTGTAATGTAGAACATTTAAAATTAGAAAGTACCCATAGCTATGTGACCACTAGCTAGATGACTGCACCCACTTCTTCCATTGTAAAATTGTCATTCATAGCTGCAGTATTTTTTAATATAATGACGGTGACGTCTTACATCTGTGACGATGGTGAGTTTGTTGATGTAAATGAGCTCAGTGTGGATAAATTCCCACAGCGCCTCCTGCTGGTGCCTTTGGATTTTTGACATTGACTAAACAAAAAGAGAATTAATCCAGCGTTATAATTGTAAATAATACATTTTCATTTATCAGTGATTAATTCTCAGAATAACCATTGACTAGTTTTGACTTTTAATATTTTAGTAAATTTTCAGTAAACTATGACATTCACTTTTGGTGCCTGTCATATCATTTCATTTGAAACAACAGCCTGTTTATGTTCGTTCTCTATCTCTCTCTCTCTATCTCTCTCTCAAATCCTAAACCCCTGAACACACCTCATGGCAGTGCACTATGTCTGTCCAGCTGGGCTCCAGGATGTCAGCTCTGCCATCCTTTCCCCAGCTCCAGCTGAGCTTGGCAGGCACGAGAAATGTTTCGAGAGTGTGCTTCAGAACTTCCACTGAGTCCTGGCCTCCAGCAGCACCTCCTCTCTCCTGGGGAAGGGGGGATATGTGACAAAAATAATGTTAATTATACTAAATTATCTAAATTAAAATAAATGTATGCATATGGGTTCTGCAATCTATGCTTTTCTTATGCTCATATTTTGTGGACAGATTTGATTCAAGATTTGATTCCTGGCATATATAATTACTGAATAAAAAGATAAAGATCAGAAAAAAGTACATATTATAATATGTAATAAAGAATTAATGAGAAAGGAGTCAGAAGGAGAGGGAAATACCTCCAGTACAGACATCTTTTCAGAAGATCCCTGAATGAAAGTCGCAGGCATCAGTGATCCTCTGGTTTTTGAGTTGCCATTCGTTCCCTTACCGACAGTAGAAAAGCTTACAGGCAGCTTTTGCCTCTTTTTCTGAAAATACCCGAATTAGATATACAAAGTATTTTACAAAATTAATAACAATTAATAATATTAATTAATAATAAACCAGTTAAATCATATTCATTACCAGACCACAACACAGTCCATTTAAATACCAAAGAATGTGTTTTAATTTAATGTGTGTTAATTCTCTGCAAACCTTTTTTTTTTTTACCACTGTTAACAGTGCAAACGATCGATACTACCTGATTGCCCAGAGTGTAGTATTTCTGTTTATTTGCTGCCCTCTTGTGGATATTTGGTGTCACTGTCGCTTGTGTCAAATTCCCGTCGAAATCACTTTCTTTTTCGGCCTCCTTCTGGTTTTCAAGTTCTACATCCATTCCCTCAAATTAACTTTGTCTGCGGGTGTGTGACATCATTTCCACGAGTCCACGTGTGCGTCTGTGGAGTGAAGGTAGAGCAGAGCAAAACGTTTTGGGATTTGGTTGTGCCACTCCGTCTTGAAGGCACACAGTTCAAGTTATTAAAGTTATAATAATAATGCTCAACTAACAAATAACAATACTCGGTTTGGGCTTGGTCTATTTTTTAGTTTTTAAATTAAGCATTTTTGTAGGAATCGTAAAACATGCTTCGACATCGGAAAATGTACAACTCTACAACATACACACTTGAACATCATATCTGGCATATCAAAGTAAATAGTGCGGTCAATTTTCAGTAAGTTACGAAAGCTACGAGTTACGATAGTTAAGGACAGTGTAAAAGGCATTCGTTTTTATTATGAATTTTAATAATTCACATTCTTGATTTTGAATGAAAGTGTTTGTACTTCTGAAATAGTGAGAACAAGTGAATGATAGATGATAGTACTGTGTTTCCTAAAGGAGAAAGTAATTAGGTTTCTAAAACATCAGGATTACTACCAAGAAGAAGACCAGAACAGTGACACTATAGCCAGCCAACCAAGCGAGGGTTTTAATTTACCAGCAGGGACTCATTGCTGTGGGATTGTGCCCACATGCCCATTCTGATAATGTTTTGAAGGGTTATTTCATGTCTAGGTTATTTACAAAATAACATGAAATCAGACCAATATAATTTATCATTTTCACTGATCATTATTTCACATTTATCATTATGAATAGTTACCGGAACTTTCAGTGGTAACAAACCTTTAAGACATTACAAAAAACAGCTGCTGCCTCAGCAGGAAGCGTAAACTGGGCTTGGTACCTAAAAACAAAAATATAACAAAAAACAAACAAACATGCAGTAACATTTAACAGGCTATATGACAGGTAATGTTCATTCATTCATTCAGGTAATAATTTGATTTCCCATAATAAGTAGTTTAAGTCTCTCCTGTTTTCAGTATTCTTTTTTTAGTATTTTGGTGTTTGACTTGGGAGCGCTGTGTAATGCTGAAAAATAATGTTTACAAGCCAACTTAAATTTATTAGTAAATTATATTAACTCAAACCTTTTTAAAATATTAATTGCATTAATTGTATGTTTTTCCATCTTTATTAAACCACCCGGGACACCCTTTTTAAAAAATTAACTTCATGTGCAGTTTGTTGTAAATAGCACAGTGCCAGAGTGTTGCTAGCTATTATCTACACAAAACAATAGCCAGTGTGTGCATCAAAAAAACAATGTAACTGTGTGCCAGAAAACCTGTATTCATTGCTACATGTACTAATACCAACAAACCAATGTATCTGAACCAATATGCCATCTAATCAATCTACTGACCAACCATACCCAACATACCCAACCCAACCATCTAATCAATCTACTGACCAACCATACCCAACATACCCAACCCAACCATCTAATCAATCTACTGACCAACCATA
>JAOXYF010000008.1:6542717-6567410 GCA_028565775.1 Sternarchorhynchus goeldii
CCCAACATACCCAACATACCCAACAGTGTGAAACTAACATACTTTAACTATTAAATGTACCAGATAACCGGTGTATATAACAACAACATTTATACCAGTTAATGTTAAATACCTATTAAATAATTGTGCAAAGACTTGCTTAAATCTATAAACAATGATCTTGGCAAAAACCAAAATCATTTACCTAGGAAACCAATTATTTTGTTTTAACAATTTGTTCTGTTTTAACAATTAATCAATGTGCAATCAACAACAATAATATGAATAATCAAAACAAATAATAAAAGCCAATTTACACATGCACGAAAACATTATCCTTGCAAACAAATATAGTTGAAAATAAATACATGCTCCTTTTTTTTCTTAATAAATCAATATATAGTCACAAAGTATGAATTATTTATAGTGAGTGGTCCCCCATATTAACACAGTAGCTATGCTGAGTTTGTGTCAGGGGCCCCTCCAGCCCAGTTATCAGCAGAGCAGTGGTTCCTTCTGATCTGACCCACCAAAAGCACAGTATCTAGTCAATGATGAACCTCAGAGCAGAAATGGTTTAGTGCTTAATGGGGCTGACAAACATTGATGAATGTACTTTTATATCTCTTACATAAAAAGTACAAAGTAAAAAAATGACAATGATCAAAATACATTACAAAACCTCAGACGTAAGATTCAAAATCCGTGTAGTGATTCATTTACATGTAGTGACACCTACATGTAAAAAAAATCCCCCACCAAGTAATAAACGTGTGATTCACCCACCACACGTACCTGCCATACCAGAAATATTGATTCACCAGAAATAAAAAATCTATGATTAATCACAAATCAAATCAGAACTTCACAAGTGACATAACTACCTAAACACGGACTCCACTATCTCCACCAAACGACTTTTACCAGAACTATGGAAAATGTCTGGTTTCATTTCTATCTGCCTTAAACACACACACACACACACATACATTAAATCACTAGAATGTTTTCAGTACATTTCTGTATGCTTCTTATTTAAAATCTATAACTATCATATACCTCAGTATAACTATCGTGTGCCTCAGTATAACTATCCAGTACTAACACACATGTAATAAATTACCTGAGGCTTGTTCCTCATCGTCCTCAGGCAGCCATCTTGAGGGTCTGACACCTCTCTCCCTTCTATGGCTTCCTGCCTCTCTCTCTCTAACCCATCTGTGCATCCCTCCCTTCTCTTTGTTCCTCTCTTGTTGTTCCCCAGTCCTTCCTACAGTAACTGGTCGAGCCAGAGAAGCTGGATTCTTCTAGCTGTGCTCATTACAGTTAAGGTGTGTGCCCCGAGAGGGGAGGGTTGTCTAATTGGGTTATGGAAATTGACAGACACCCAGGAATTTAAGCTGGGGTGGGAGGTGGAGCCGTGTTCATTATCATTAGAAAAAGGGTGAAGCTACTTATGTGACTGTCACTCCATGTTTATATACAAACAAAGCAAAAGAAGCAACAGAACCAGGGCACTTCTTACCAAACTGGTGCAGTTTCTGTATTGAGACAGAGAAAAGCAAAACACAGTGGAAGATTCTAGAGCTAGAGTGAGAACGAATTCCACGTGAGACAGAGAAAACTGCAGTCAGTAAAGTCATATGCAGGAAGAGGAGTGGGAGGAGAGCAGACCAACGACGACAATGACTGAGATGCAGAAGTGTGAGAAAGATATTAATGAGCCCAATGAAGAATGCAGCAAGACAACATGCCAGTCCCACAACATGCCAGTCTCATAATAGTCACACACACGCGTGTGCACATAAACCTGCACATCACAGGCATGGTAATTGCAGGTCAGAAATAAGCTGCGTCATGAGAGTGAAGCTACAGCTGTGTCAGTGCTATAGCCCAGGAGGCTTTTGCATTTGGACAGCAGGGGTCACTACTTCTCCTTAACAAGGGATGCGCTGTTAGCTTCCATCCAACTCCCAAACAGGAGGGCGTGTGCAACACTCTTCTCCAAGTCTTCCCTGTTCACAAACGCCAGGCTGACGGGGGCTTGAGTGCTGCACTGTTAACAGATACTGTTAAGCACTTGAAATTAGACATGACTAAATAAGATGAAAACAAGAAGTTCTAATTAAAAGTACTCAATCATAGAACATTTTACCCAAGATCTTACTAGCCAAAATTAATAGAATTAATATAATTTAATCAATGCCATTATCTTAACTGTACATACAAACTATGTTATTCATGCCCTGGACTGTACACATCGTAACACACACGTTCAGATATTCATGTTTTATTTAGTTTGTTGTGTATAAAAATAAACAAAGGTGAAGTGGCTGCATATATGAATGTAGCATACGCTTCCAATCAACCTAAGGCACACGTGACCCTTAATGAAGACCCTCCGGACCCCTGCTGGTTCACACGTGACCCTTAATGAAGACCCTCCGGACCCCTGCTGGTTCACACGTGACCCTTAATGAAGACCCTCCGGACCCCTGCTGGTTCACACGTGACCCTTAATGAAGACCCTCTGGACCCCTGTTGGTTCACACGTGACCCTTAATGAAGACCCTCCGGACCTCTGCTGGTTCACACGACTGATTCAAAACTAGTGAGAGAACTGCAATGTCAGTAACTACGTGGAAATTTTATTTTCTTAGTTGAACTTGAGTCTTTTAAGGAAACTGATGATTCACTACAGATCTCCAGTTTGTGCGGCTGAAAAGGACCGACTGCATTTGACTTCTTGTTATTTAAAGTTTGAACTTTAACGTGTCTGGTTTTTTAAAAGAACTGTGGGTGTGTGTGAAAACAACAACGGCTGATTTATTTTTAACAAGTTTTTCCTATTAAAATATATTTAAAAAATGATGTCATTTTCAAACCAGCAGAACTTTACAGTGCATCTGATTAGATGTGAATTTGTTGTTTGTGAAGATTAGAGTTAAAGGTTATCAGAGCAAACAGCAAAGCTCAACACTGATGCCCATGGTTCAAGTGACCATTTAAAGTCGTGAAATCAATTTGATATCAAAAAACCAAATAAAAATACAAGATCATACTGACTTCATTAGCATTAATGCTGTTGTAACTAAAACATGCATATAAAACACATGAAATGACTGGAAGAGCACGACTCCTAAACAAGATTAGTTGCATGCCAGCAAATCTGTATAGTGTATATAAAAAAAGATGCTAACCAACTGAATTTTGTTAGCACAGAAAGGGTTAACCATAGCTGTTTTGATGGGCTTGTTTCCATTATTTCAGCAGTGTAACACTGAGACATGCAGTGCAGGATGCAAAACAAAAAGCTTCTCTATTATGAAGGACAAATTAAGCTGGCCAGAACAAAACGAAACACTGGATAATAAACAGAGCCTCCAAAATGAGGAACCAAAACAACGAGAAAGGAGTACAAGGAAATGAAACAGGCAAACAGCAAATTCTAGACAAACGGGCAGGCTAGCAAAATGGCTACCTCGCACAGGGACGTTCAAAGACCCACAAAGAAACGAATGAAACGTGGCTTAATACAAAAATAAAGGGATAACATGACACAAGGGAAAGCAGCAGGGAGTGAAGGGAGTTCCCTGAGGAGGCTGAGCTTAGCTAAACACAGTCACATATTCTTACGTCACCTTGGAAGATCTTCAGAATTACCATAATGCAGTTTCATAAAGGCTGACGGAGCTGATACTGCTGTAATCGCCTGTGTAATCAATTAATGCTGTTTTCTGTTTATTCTTGCTAAAATGAAAGCTCTCACACGCACTTGTGTGCATGCACGTGTCTTTGTGTGCTCATATTTGCAGTATGAGTGTCTAGATCTCAGGGCAGTACTTGCTCTCAATGCTCTCTGCACAGCCATTCAAGTTCATGTCCTTTAGTCTGCTGACACACTCATGTAGGAGGGACTGTGGCAGGATGCTCTTCCCTCCCCTACAACCCCTGTCACTCCACACCTTCAGCATCTGGTACTGGGCATCGAAGAAGGTGCGGTTGTCCCGCTCCGCCCTCTCGATGTCTTGCTCAGAGATGTTCAAACGCCGCGCGAGCTCCTTGAAGCGCCCGATGGGGACCACATCCAACACAAAGTAGATGAACTCATGAGCTGTAACGAGAGAAGAGTTTAGTTACCACTAAATACTGTTAACACCCAGTGAGCTCCCCTAGCCACACCAACACATACATACATTTAATCTCTCTGGGGACACAGTCTGGTAGCACCAGGTCTTGCTTAGTTGCCATACAGTGGCTTGGGAATAGAGGGCTTTCTTCCACTTTAACTTGCAGGTCTGTGAAATTCTCAGTCTGTGGGCACCAAACAGGAAGAAGACAGCACACAGTGAGTGTGTGTTTACATGCAAAAAATCTGAATTGTCAGATTTCTACTTTGCAACCAGCCACTAGTCTCACAGAAGGATGTGATGTAAACTTCAAACTTCCTGCCACGATTTTTGTAAGCAGAGACCCACTTTACTGGCAAATGTGGATCTTTTTATAGCAATATTCAAATTCTTCATTTCTTTAAGCACATACTGCATTTCAGAGCCTCGCAAAAAGTCTTTTGTAGCCATTTTGAATCTGCTGCATTTAATTCTGCTAGTCACCTCCAGGTCAGCTCTACAGCTGCCTGGTTATGTTTGCATGCAGGCACAGACTAAGAAAACTGTAAAATAAAATTCAGAGTAAGAGAATACATTAATGGAAATTCAGCTCTCCTTATTGGATGTCTAGGCCTTAATCTGATCTTGCTGTTTACTTGAGTACTTGAATAATTGAATTACTTCAGAAATCTGATTGTGATTCCATTAAGTGCATGTAAATACACACTACATCCCACACAGTGAGGCAGATCACAGTACTGTGTGGAACAGAGAGCAACATCTCAAATGCAACCACGCGACCTGCTCTTCCACGTGCTGCTCTGGGTCAGGTGACTTTGTCCTGCTGGACGAGGTTTGTGCGGCACTCCTCCTCCTCCTCCTCTTCCTCCACTGTCGCAGTACTTCATACCCACCAAGTCCCACAGCCAGAACAGTCAACACTACTACAGCTGGGATGAGGACTGTGGGCAATATAGAATCTGAATATAAAAATAAGTAAATCAGAAAAATGCCATGTTAATAACTCACAGATGAATCACGTTAGTTCATATACAGCTTAATCATCAGTTCAAATATTGACTCAGCACTGAAGCCATTTAGTGCTTTTGGGACAGAGTGCTCAGGGAAGTCCCACTGATTACTCATCATTGTTGGTGTGAAAGGTATTGCCTTTAGGGCTTTCCACCGTTTTGCTTTGTTTAACTGATAGCAGTGTACAAGGAACTGACAACATTTCTGATATTTTATCCCATTAACACTCTCCAAAGGGATTGAAGTGTTTAGTGTCAGACCTGGTTTGGGGTGCTTTGTAGTCAAGGTAACCGAACACTCCACGCCACACGCCACACTGCAGCTGCAGGAAGACATCACCTTTCACAACCACTCACTTTAAACATCTTTTTATTATTTGAGCTTTTATACATACTAAAGGTTTTTCATCAACACATCCAAAGACACATTGTTAACATATGCTACACTGTAATTAAAGGCATAGTTACACTGTAACAGTGGTGATGTAAAGTGTTACCATTGTAACAATGTAGTATGATTTGTATTTATTATTTATCATTTATACTCATTCCATATGCATTGATTCACTGTTCCATTGTCTAAGCACAGAATATTCATGTGCTGTTTAACATTGTTTATCACTGTAATTAATGTAATCATTTCTCTGTCAGTGGCAGTATAATTTAAACTGCCAACAGTTTGGTTCCAATTGAATAAGAATGTATACAGCTGTAATATTCAGCCTTAATCCTCTTCCTACATGATGACACACAAAAGCGAATCACTCAGAGGTACTCAGAGGTACTCACTTGATGCAGTACGCACAAGTCCTCTTGTCCACGCGGTAGTGGAAATCTTTGCATTCGCACACTGTGTCCATGTTCCTGGCACCTGGTCAACACACAGCAACATTCAGACTGTTTAAAACATAAGAAATTGCTTAACTTTACTTCCACAAGAAGGATGCTGAGTGTACGTCCAGCCTTTATGACTGTGTGTTGAATGTGTGCTGCTGAGTCACTCAGCACCTCTTTTGAAGAGAAACAGAAACAAGCACCTACAGGAAAAGAGGATGAGAGAGGAGAGAAAAACATGAAAGGGGCCTGGAGAAGCAGCCTTACACTCTGTTATGCGCCTCTCTCCCACTCCACATTCTCTGCAGAGAACACATGACCATGTATTGGCATTGATCTCTTTTTTGTAGTATCCCTTCTCACAGCCACACTCCGTGTCTGTGATGGGTGTACATGGTGTGATCTCAACTGCATCTGTGAACAAGGGATGCACACCCAGATTTAAAGAGAGAAGTGATAGAAAACATAATGAGAAATAAATACAGAGGGTCACTATTAAAGGTAGAGTACAGTACTGAAAGAGTGCATTACATTTATTTTTGCATTTACTGCATCGAAAGCAATTTTTGTAGTAATTTGTCCTTTCTTGAAATGTTCCATTACTGCATTTTTCACACTGTGACCTCAGGCCCTGTCCTGGGCATTGCTCCTTCAGTTTAAATCCTGAACGGGAGACAGACAGTGAGGCACAAATATGACGGCCAGAATTTTCAATCACAAAAAAGTCTTCCTACATTCTTCTTCATCACAAGCCTTCTCCAGGCCTACTCACTCTTTCTGCAGTTTGAAGTGGCTTCAACTGCAGTGGGACTTTCCTTACACATCAGAGCCACTGCCTTCATTCCCTTCATACATTAGAAAAATAAAAACCAATCTTGCTGATGCACCCCTTACCTGGTGGACACTTGTCACAGCAGATACCATTGTCATTTACATACTCGTTGTCAGAGCAGGATAATGATTGGCTGTTGTTATTCTGTCCCTCCCATGTCCTGTCTGATATAGCATGTGTTTGCCTTAAAAAAGTCTGGAGGAAAGGACAGTGTGATCAACATTTTTAAATATCAGATACTGCATTATGTTCATTGTGCATTTCCTCCTGCATCAGTCAATATCCTAGTACAATGGTATTTTAGACAGTAACCTCCTGTACAGACTAGGGTACATTTTATGAATGGATGACAAAGCACTTTTGTTAAGTCTCTCTAGGTAAAACCATCTTCTAAATGCCAGAAGTGTAAATGTAATTAGGAGAGCAGTTCTGTCAGTCATAAACGTGTAATAAATTGGACCATAACGTATAAATCTACGTATAAGTTTGTCAAGTTACTTCTTACCAGTAGAATCAAAAGACATGGCAACCAATAATATTTCCTTTTCCCTCTACTGTGCCTGGCGTCCATCCTAGCATGCGCAGTTAGAGCATGCCCTGGTTCTCATTCCATCACTGCCCACACAAACGTAGACATCAAAAGAGAAAGTAACAAAAGTCATGAAATATAACTTCTAATAAGTGCCTATACACTCTGGATCGATCACTTAAATGCGTTCTGATTTAACTCTTCTGATGCAAGTGCAAACTAGTTACAGACCGAACTTAAATGATTTGGTGTACACTGATTTAACTTCCTTTTTCTTTTATAGGCTCGCCCAAGTTATTTTGTATTCCACGAGCAAATCGCACATCGTAAGGACATTATTGTATCAAACTTATGAAACTTGGACCACAAACCCAGGAGATACAAAAAGTATTTTGTTTTAACCTGACGTTAACCAACCACGAACAAAATACAATGTCAGAAGTTTTCCGCTTTATAACTTTCAACGTCCGCTCGCCGCCCACCAGCAAGATCTCCTGATATTGATCTAGTTTCCGTTGTTGGGGTGATGTGTCAAAAAAAGTTTGATATTACCTGTGCTCAGTGTAATCCACCATAGAGTATTCGGGATTTTACAGGCGATAGTCGCTCATTTTTAAAACAAACGCTAATACGATTTTAGTCCGTTTCCTTCGTTGACATTGAGGAAAGGAAGTCTTTACCGAGAAATGGCATGCGTCACACGCGCTCCACCTCGAGATTGCCACAGACCAAATAAAGTTGCACGGGTTTAAGGATTTCTACCAACGTCCAGCAGGCGGGTGCAAATGTAAGCTCACTACGTTACATTTGCTTTAGCGCTGGTTCCATTTCGATCCTAATACCAAGTAACAACAAAACTAGTCTTACTGTGTACATTCGATTTATTTTCTACAGTGACAAGTAGAGAATGTTTATAACAGGGCCCTTTAATGTTCCCCAGCTCATTAAGACATTTTCTTTTTCTAAAAAAAAAAACAACAGCCTAACACCTCACCTGTCTCATTGAAGGACAACCTTTAAGGCAGAGTAGGGGATAGATGAGGAGTAGAGTGAGAAGACCAGGGGCAGGAGACAGGGTGAGTTAAGGAGCAGGGACATAAGAACTACCACGGGAATGTGGTCTGGTGGGATAACAGGGAGAGAAGACAGGACAGGACAGGACACTGGTGGGGCTGCCACAGGGGCACAGTGGGGCGTGGCCACTGGAGATATAGGAGTATCACAGGCAAAACACAAGGCTTATGTACACAAACTAACAAGGACCAAAAACACACAGGGGCAGAGAAAATAAAAACACAACATGAGAACCATGATGCCAGGTGAAGGGCAATCATGACAACAAACAGTTAAAACACAACACCAATGCCCAGTGGTTACTGAACCTAAGATGAGACCGCAGCATTCTGTCTGAGGATCCAGTAACCATCACACTAGCAGATGTGCACGAGAATCTCTCAAGTATGAAGAACTAAACAGCCCCAGGCCCTGACATGATCCATTCACCTGGCAGCAGGTCTGAGGACGTTTGCTGAATCAAAGCCCACCCTGTACCCTGTATAAGCTATACACTGATTCCACTGAGGCGAAGGCAGTAAGGTATAGTATTTATTTATACTGATGTGGAACAACATTTGTAGCATCACAATAACTGGGTAATAAATAAACAAATTGCATCAATATCTGTACTTGTTTATTAGACAAATCTAACCCTATTTTATCATAAAATATATGATCTTTCAGACAAAGTAATACTGAACTAATAGGTAATTTAGTTCTGAATAATTTAATTTATTACTGAAGTAATAGGTTATTTAGTTAATTTTGGGCCCTGCTTTATGTGCAAAATGCTTGATACAGACACAAACTTAATAAATTATTATTTTCATCACTAATCCAGTTTATCTCACTTCACTCCCTTTTTCGGTTAACACCGAGATGCTTGCAGCACAAATGAACCAGCTGCTAAACTTTGCATGGTTATCTGAAGGTCAGATTTTCCTGATCTTGAAGGACCCCCAGCAACCAGCCAATGGTTCAATACATGAGTGGGGGAAAAATCTAATCAGTTTTATTTTTATAGCGCCTTTTACAAGAGATGTTGTCTCAAAGCAGCTTTACAAGTGTCCGTGTCCAAGCCCCCAGTGATCAAGCCAAGGGCAACAGTGGCAAGGAAAAATTCCCTAAGAGCGTGAGGAAGAAACCTTGGGAGGATCCAAGACTCAAGGGGGGGGGACCCCATCCTCTTCTGGCAGACACCGGTCACCATGACAACATGATAAATATACAAAAAAAAAAACAGTAGTAAATTAGCTATAACATAAAGCCGTCAGATAGTCTAACTAGAGAGAGACATTTAATTCAAAATGAAACATGGATCATTAAATTCCCTTACAGTATTATACAGTTACTTCTAGCCTATTATTACTACTAAAACAAACTTAATTATTTATTCCGATTCAGCACTGTTGAATGTATAGGTTGAGATGAAATTTAGCAAAACCTGTAGTATTCTGGATTTAGTATTCATGTGAGAAAAGCAGAAAGCGAAAGACGGTCGTGATCAACGGTTTTATTTAAACCAACCAAAAACCACGAGCGCAAAGTCTCGTGCGCACACTTCATTGGAAGTCCGAAGTATGACGAAGACTGACGGAATCATCCGGTGACACGCACTCGCTTGGTTACACGCACCCTGACGAGAAACAGGTGAAACGAGTAACGCTGATAGCCGAGCGTTACTCCCACAACACAGGCAGCACACAAACACACCTCCACACCGACACGCCCACATAAAGTCAAGACTAGGGAAAAGGCAGGGGCGGCCACCGTCACATACATACATACATTATATATATATATATCTCGAATTCACCAATGAACAGATATCTCTTTGCTACACATGTGAGAGCTCACTCACGTGATCTCAGAATACATGACAAAATAACTTCCTGGACCCAGAGGCCACATCCTGACACTTTGCACACTTTTTCCATTTCCTCTGCAGCCTCAAATGTCTCAGTATTGATGGTAGGACATGTAGACAGGTAGAGCTGTGAGAGGTGTTTTTAGACATGTGTGTAGTGGCCTGGATGCCTTTGTCAATTTCATCCATATCTGAAATCAACTTAGAAAATAAGTTGGAGATCTGGAACTTGATCTATAGTTCATTAGGTACATGCAATACAAAAACTGGAACTCAAACCTGTTTGTACTTGCACTTGGATTTGTGATTTAAAAAGTTCTGATTCAAATGAGGAACTATTTGTAATACTTTTTGAAGAAAAGTTCATTTGATTATATATATTGATATATTGATATTTTTCCTGTAATGTTTTTACTCTCTCCTGGAAGGCAGTTAATTGCAGTATTGAATACTTGTCTTACCACTGTCTTACCACAATTTGTACACAGTGCAAAGAAAAGTGTTCATTAAAAAAAGCAAACAGAAATGTGTTGATATTGAAAATACCTAATGCAAAAGTAATGAACCTTCTGGATCTGGTGTTTGGAGAACCTGCTTGTGTTTGGATAGGACAAATGCAACACAAACATCACACATCATGTGTAGATGCCATTCAAATGACATCTGTATTACTGGTGCCATATTACCTGTACAATAACCATGTCAAGCTTTTAACCCAATGTAAACACCAAGGGTTTTCTTTTGGTAGTTATGGAGGCAGCATGAAGATGAAAATCAGGCATGAAGATCTGAGAGAATCTTCAGGCATGAATATCTTTCTCCAAGAGAAAGATTTTATTATGCTGTAAAAATTCAAAACATTCACTGCATAAAACAATGGCATGCATATTTGTAAGCAATAATTCAACTGACCATGGGAAGCAACTGCAGTTAATGGTAAAATTATAAAGCAGCTTTTATGAACAACACCACCAAATGACAAACAGACCAAAGACAAAAGGAACCTATATGACTGGAACAGGAATGAAAAGATCAGTTACTCTAGAACTGACTACCTCATTATTCATAGTTAAAAATGGGCATATACCTAAAAATAAGGGGAGAATAATGGGGTGGTGGTACACTATGCTGAAAGCTGACAAAAACTACAAATATCATGTGAAATGAAACAGTTGGTTTTTAACATTGTTACAATAAGATTATTTGTTTCAGCAAAAAAGAGTTAATCCAAAGTAGTGGCTTTTAACATTAAAGGTGAGATTATTTAAAATGGAGAAAATAGACGCTTCAAGTTTCTTGTTTATGTACACCTGCTCCTCTACCTACAGACAACTGATCCTTTTTTAAGGACTTGTCATGTTCAGCTCTGCCAGCTGATGAAGCAAAATACCATGGCAAATACAAGAGTGACAGAACTTTATTATAACTTTATTGTAAATTTATTATAACTTTATAAATGGTCTACTACTATAGGTGGTATGTAGATTTGGCATTGGATTCATAAAGGACAGGACAAAAACAAACAAACATGAAATGAATAAAATAGCTGAAAGGAGAACAGCAAGGGTGTCCTGCTGCAGGTGAACACATGTACACACAACTCCACAAAGCGACTGGGGAACCCTGGGTTTTAAATACCCAGGGCGATTGGTAACACAACAGGTAATAGCTGATAGGAGTGAGTGAGACTGAGTGGGGAGGAGCCAGCAGTAACCATGGTAACCTGGGAAGAGACACACACATGGAGCAGACTAGGCAGGATGGAAGGAGACTAACAGGAGAACATGTGCTGAATGTAAATAAAGACATAAACTAAACATAGGCTGGCTATAGGGACAACTCGAACAGAAACGAAAAGATAGAGTACTCGCTCACTCTTCATCAGAGTGGCAGCCTGAAAGCAGAGCATCATCACAGGAACCTCAAACCTCATGATAACACCTTGTTACTGAAAGGAGAGTGTGTGTGAAAGGAATAGAAGAGGGGACAACAGATGAGTAGTAGATTCAATTTTGTTCAGTTATGATCGAACAGACTGTGCACAGGAGAGGTGGTCTGTTCGTCGTTCTGTGGTCTATCTGTGAACAGAAACTCTGACATAACTTATAATGAAAACGTTTACTATGCTGAAAAAAAACCCAGAAAGAACAGACAACTTTTGAGAATGCTTAGGTTGTTTCACAGCTGACCTTAAAGGATCTGTGACTTACAGTTGATGGCTAGTCATGCTTGATGAAATGAGTGAAGCTCTTTGAAACACTTGGATGTGATCTTTTTCTTACTCATTACAAGAAGCCTCTGTTATATAGACTTTTCTAAGGGAGACATATACAAAATAAATAGATGAGAGAAAGCAAGAGCAAAACAGAGCAAAGGGCTTGATTGTTTTGGAATAAAAGTTAAAAGCTTCAGAAAATGTTAACGGAAAGAGTGAAGGAGGAAATAAGGTTGAAGGCTGTTGACTGAGATGAGCGTTGGGTGGTCTTACTGGTTGGGTTTTTTGTATGAGTCATCTTGACATTTTCATACAGACAGCTTCTTCTACCTTTACTCAGAGGCTTCTAGGGGTCTGGCTCGCTAACATCTCTCACGGTAAGTCGCTGGTGGGGGGCAATATTGGTCTTACTTTAGCTGAACCACACATTGTAACTGAAAACATACAAAATGCTATAAGAACTATATTAATAATGTGAGCACAATGTATTTTCAGATTGAAGTTAGTAAATATTTGCACCATTCTAATCAATGTCTCTTCTATAAGTGTAAACTCTGGCTTCAGCCTAACTCTCTCAGCGCATGGGAGCGAGTGACTGACCGTGATGTGCTGAATTCATGGTGGCACATGATCCTTAAATACAAATACAGTCCTCACTTTTTTACTCACTCATTTAGGAAAACAAGGTTGGCTGGTTGTTAGCATACATGGAGAGTTGAAAATCTGTAGCACGTGGACCTTTAATTAAATATCTTTTATGAATACATTTTCTATGTATGTTGTTTTGATGGCAAGCATTCAGTACTGCCTAAACAGATTCATATGCTCAAATTTATAGCTCTTACAGCATCCTTCAATACTGAGTTTCTAACCATTTCTAGCCACATGTAAGTTATGCCGTGGCAATTCGAAATGTGCTGCAGGCCATTGAAGCAAAATAATGACTCATGCCGCTGAATAACTGTGAGGTGTTAGATTGTTTTAAAGAAAAGACTAATTGTATAGGTATTCATATTTGTTCCAGCAGATGCTGATCCTGTGGTATTATATCTTTCTGTGGACACACCTCCTCTGCCTTGCTCAGTCAATGGAGTGTGATCAGGAGAGAGAGTACAAATGGCCTATCAGTAATCCCACCATGTGCTGCAAAAAGTGTAAAAAAGGTAAACAAGTAAGAGTCCTTGTAGGACTGTTGCTTCAGCAGGCTATAAGGCCTGTTCTCTGTAGCAGGTCACATTAAAGCCCTTGTGATACCTTGTGATACATAAAAAAACTAAACAATCTTTCTAAGAACTACATTTAAAATTTCTCATATGTTGACATTTTTTTCATTATTAAGTAGGCATGTTAAATGACAAAGTGCCAGTTTATGTTAATCAGTGGGGAGAGGTTTATCATTTTTTAATAAATAGATGACCACAATGACATATTAGGGTTAGGGGGGCATATATGCAGGTTTAGGACTTAATTACAGATGCAAAAATAAACACAATAATGACTCTTCCTACACCAGGGAAACAGGGGTAAGAAAACAGAGAGATGATGAAAACAAAAGATAACAGAAGCTCTCCAAAATGACAAATGTCTTTCTTCAAAATTATGACTTGCTGCTATACCTGGAACTGCTTTACTGATGAGTCACAAACTATTACTGATATTACTATTACTATATTACTGTTACTAATACATCATTACTAATATCCCACACCACAATTAGAGTTTGTCATCACTGGTAAAATCTTTCAACATATTTGCATTACCTATCTGTGTGTGTGTGTGTGTGTGTGTGTCTAGGACAATTCATGAAGTCAAGATGTAATGGAAGTCATGAGACACAATGTGCACCATGTCAAAATGGTTACTACATGGACTTCTACAATAATGAACTGCAATGCAAGATTTGCTCTCGGTGCACCAAGAATCGTAAGTCTTTTAGTTTTTACATTATTTACCACCCAGCATTGACAACAGAATTCTGTATCAAAAACTCTTTGCCCACCACATCTCTGAAGTGCCAAATGAATCAACCCAGTCGTATGAGAAGGCATAAAGGTTAAACAGCAATCAAGAAATGAGAATGAAATAAAGATTGGGGATCCCCCTTAACACAAACCTTGGTGGGATTATAACAGTAACGAGGGTCTCTGGCACACACTGAAAACATTGACTCAATGACAACAAGTAATAAAGAGTATAGTTTTACTAACAGACTGAGCAGAGGGAACGGTACCATTCATAAGGTATGGAAACTATTGACATTAACTGCCACTGTGAAGGGTATAGTTTGACCAAATATGAAAGCACAATTTTCTTATGCATGCCAAGCCTTTAGTAACTTAACCCTGAGTCCGGACACTTCAGTTCGTTTTGCTTCATTACTTGTATTTGAAATTAAGATAGTGAAACTTAAAATTGTTCAGTGATTTGGTTGATTTGCATTTTTGAACGTATTCAGTGTTATGATCACCTGTTGCACAGAGAAAGAGTAACATGAAACTAGTTAATGCCAAACCAATACACATTTAAAATGTGTCAGTGTAAACATTTGTCCAACTTCAGCTCTCAAATAGTTGGGCTCAACTTTGTGATTTAATGTTGTAGATGGTCAATCATAGTATTTAACACTTGGTACAAAAACTAAAACAAAAACGGATATGGATCTTCTTGACCAAAGGCACCTTGATAGCATATTCAGTTTTGATCAGTTGAGTATCATTTTTACTGGTGCCGTTCTGGCAACAATCCTGCAGACAATTTGGCTTGACGCAACACACTGTGGACCCTTGCTGAGCTACACTGATGATCAGATGGAAGACCATTATTTCTTGAGAGCTCAACCTGGCCAATGAATCCTAATCTACAACCCTGAGATGATGCTACAGAGCTCCATAAATCAGACCTTTTTAGGACTACAGTTGACCTCATCTGCACCTACTGTCCTTGAAACTAAGAAACATGATACTTGGCAGTAGCTCCTGGATTCCAATTCTCAAGAGGCAGTGATTATTTCCAGTTGACCCACTAGTCAGGCTGATATCCCCACCTTTAAGCAAAATCAACAGGAGTCATTTCCTGATGCATTGGGGAAAGCACTATCCACCAAAAGCTGTTTACTTTACTTTTCTTCCAAGAATAATATATCTATTGGGTTCATCAAGTTGGGTGGATGACTTGTCCGAAGCATTAGATGCATCCAAAATGCAACCAGCTGCTTTGGATTTCTCTCACACAACTACAGAGTTGCTCATCCAGGAGTGTGACTGCCACCTACATCCTCTAGGTCTTCATCAGGTTTTTGATTGGTCCTTCTGTATTCTTTTAGGATGTGAAGGTATACATCAACAATAGCATACCAGCCCAATAGAGTACCAACAGCTAATTATCCCTAGATTGGCCAATCTGCTGCCTACACAATCCTGTCTTCAAATTTCAAAGGGGGAGAAAAGCTCAGAGAAACCTATGCGGTCCTTGAACCTGACCAGCAGCAACAGTTTGCCCACAGGATAATCAGTTTTCACTTAAGCTTTCCAGTGGCCGCACAATTTGGTGGGAAAGAGATTACAATCAAATCTGCACTCTACATTGCTATGGGTGCCTTTTTGCCTTAACGTGGAGGCTATCATGAATTCGAAACCTTTTGATCATCTCATAGCGCCTGTTCATGGGGTGACCACATGGATCCCTACCCAGGATCAAGTTGTTGAATTGCAGAAGCTGGAGTCATTCACAGGCCCCATCAATTCAGCTCTGATTCAGGCTGATTTGCAGTTATCTTCCCAACCTACAGATCACACAAAACAGTGCAATTATCATATACACTACAGGGTGGATCTTTCCGTTTCTTTTGGTAGTTGCTAATAGAACAATAGTGTGATGAGTGATTTCTCATCTAGCACCATCATAGAAGGTAACTTCATATGAGAGCACTTTTAGCCAATGTGAAGTTATTGCAGCCATTGTAAATGCATTATCCAGTATTGTTATACTGTTTATTTCACATACAAGTTTAACCTATTTGTTTAATTTGTATCATATCACTCAAATGACTTATCAGCATTTGTATGTACAATTCCATGCTATTTTAGACTACACTTGGAGTTTAGAATCTGTTGTACAACCACTTCAATAGAGTCTTGTCTCCTTGCCTTTGATGTCTTGACTGACACAGAGGATTGTTTTTCTGACAGGGGAGGCTAACAGTATTGCTTCACTAGAATTGCAAGAAGAAATGGAGACAATGGTGAATGATTAAAAAAAATACTAACAAAAACATCCTATAATGTATGCATGAACTACAAACAGATAGTTTGTACATACCAAAGTATGTACATATAACTGACTTATTTTCATTGCTTATTATTTTGGACTCCACCTATAGGTGCTGTCCTGAGAAACAGTATCTGATTTGTGAAGACCACATGAAGATCCGTGTTAATCTTTTATACAGCCTTGTGCACAATTCTGTTCCCTTCTATACACACAGCAGGCCAAGGAAGACTGCAAAAACAGTTAGCAACTCCACAGTCATTTAAGAAACAACAAAAAAATTGCCTTTCAGTGTAGTCAGTCCATGCCAAGCTGCATTTCAGTAGCTACCGTTACTATAACTTTACATATAATGGCGAGCTTCACATGATAGTTAAAGGGATAATGGCTAGCGTCACAGGATAGTTCACAGGATAATGGCTAGCGTCACAGGATAGTTCACAGGATAATGGCTAGCTTCACAGGATAGTTCACAGGATAATGGCTAGCTTCACAGGATAGTTCACGGGATAATGGCTAGCGTCACAGGATAGTTCAAGGGATAATGGCTAGAGTCACAGGATAGTTCACGGGATAATGGCTAGCTTCACAGGATAGTTCACGGGATAATGGCTAGCGTCACAGGATAGTTCACGGGATAATGGCTAGCGTCACAGGATAGTTCACGGGATAATGGCTAGCTTCAAAGGATAGTTCACAGGATAATGGCTAGCTTCAAAGGATAGTTCACAGGATAATGGCTAACGTCACAGGATAGTTCACAGGATAATGGCTAGCGACACAGGATAGTTCACAGGATAATGGCTAGCTTCACAGGATAATGGCTAGCTTCACAGGATAATGGCTAGCGTCACAGGATAATGGCTAGCGTCACAGGATAGTTCACAGGATAATGGCTAGCTTCACAGGATAATGGCTAGCGTCACAGGATAATGGCTAGTGTCACAGGATAGTTCACAGGATAATGGCTAGCGTCACAGGATACTTCACAGGATAATGGCTAGCGTCACAGGATAGTTCACAGGATAATGGCTAGCTTCACAGGATAATGGGTAGCGTCACAGGATAGTTCACAGGATAATGGCTAGCTTCACAGGATAGTTTCAAGGTTTTAAGTGTTAATAACAGATATAAGAAGAAGTTTAAGTTTGTATCACTTGCATACATGGCTTGTATTGCAAACCATGCATCATGTTCTATGAAACAATAACGCCAACAATAACAACCTCAAATGTTTTACTGGCCATCACAAAGTATCAGACTTTTCATGGAATGAAAAACTATACAACATGAAACAGGCTAGAGATACCATAAGAGATATCATATGGAAAAAACAACAGCAATCAGCTCAGAACAATGACGCTTCCAATAGCCAATTCTTTCCCACCTAAAACAACAGTGAATATTTGTCCAAAGCAAAATAGCTTGGCATATCTAGGCATTTTGGCTTGAAGTGGGTCTCAGGAATTGTAGCTGCTTATTAAATTCCCCCTGAAATGAGGTCGGTTACCTATGCACTCAAACATGTGCATTATGCTTTTATGGTTATAGATATGATGTATAAGGAGAACTGCACTACAACCAGTGATGCTATATGTGGATGTAAGAGTGGATATGAATTTCATGATATGGAGTGCAAGCAAATTTTAACAACGATAGCAGCACCAACCACTAATACCAAAACTACACAGCAACAAACACCACCACCCACCAGAGGTAAGCATCCCTAAAAGAGAACACGCACATGCACAGAATATTCTTACTCACAGTAACACCCAAACATGTGCATAATTAAAACCATCAAAATGTAGACAATAACTAGAAAAGTTCTATTTACCACATTTTATGTTCACATTAGGTTTGAAGTAAACATTCCCTTAAACACACACACACACACACACACACACACAGAACTAGAACTATTCAATTTTGACTTATTCTTTCTCTTTTTCTCCCTTTTCTCCCACTCATTCTCGATCAACCTCTCACAGACAGTGTGTGGATGTCTCTGAGTCTGTGTTGTGCGTGTGTGTGCATTCTGCTTACCTGTTTCATTCTCATCAGCAGACACACACCTGCGTGTGGACGGATCATATCATCAGCTGGTCAGTGACACTTAACTTTAGTTTAAATGAAATAATGCATGTACATCTATTTGTAATAAGCAGTGATATTATACCCAGATTATTCCCACTTCCATAGACTGTTTTTGGGCTGACAAGAAGAGCTGGGCAGGATCAAGCCAGTGTACAGAAGGGGAAGAAGTACCGATGCCAGTCCAAGAGATGTGTGGAAAGACAGACTCTCTCAAACTTCAAGAAGAAGTCTGAGAGAGATGGAAGAGTGAGGAGAGAGGAAGGCAGGAGGTTACACATGAGAGTGTGGATTGAGTATGGGCTGTATGACTTATAGACGGCCTGAAGAGCATAGTGAGAGTCTGCACTGAGGCTTTGAGGACTGGCAAAGGAACGATGCAATTGTGTTTTGATTTACCGAGTTTGATTGCATAATTGTGTTTTGATTTACTGAGTTTGATTGCACATGCTCTGGATGGGCTTTCAAGACCAACTGGTCTCGAGGCAAAAGTAATAATGAAATACATCTTGAACCAGGTCTTGATGAAAAAAGATTTAAATAGTTTTTGAGAAATTAACAGCTGCCTTTTTTGCCAAATGTGTGTGAGACATCTACATGATGAATACTTCAATACAGTCCAAATTATGTGAGTATTTTTTATTCTGTCTTGATTGTTTCACTTTTTGTGGTATGCTTTACTTTTTGTGGTATGCTTTATGCTGATATTCAAGATGTATTAATTCTGGTTCTTTACTAAATCTAGATGTGGCTGTGGTCCAAGTAAAGCATGTAAATTACCTTTGAACTGTAGTATTTGAATTGGGTACAGTGGGTACATTTCAGCTGGACAAAACATTAAACATCAGCTTTGTCACACCCTCTTTTGTTCCATGGTAAATATAAATACAGCAAAAGAAAATGTGATATGGCGACATGGCAATTTTTATACATTATTGTTGTAAGACATCTTACTGTGGTGAAAGATAAGGCACCCAGCAAACTGAAATATGAAAAATTAAGATGGTTAGTAAAACAATCTGGTGTTCTAGATTTTGTCTCTTTGTTGTGAGGCAGTCATGAATCACAGATGTTCTGAAATTCATTCCTTACACAGTGATGTGATACAATTGCAAATCCTTTTTATTTAGGCTTTCATGTAGAGTGTAATAAATATTACAACTCTAAGCATGAAATATTTGTAAAACATTGAATATTTTGTCTACTATCCACATTTAGTACATGTTCAAACTGCAATACACACAAAAAAGTGCATATAATGCATATGTATTTATACATGTATTTATATATGTATTTATATAGCAAGCTGGTGAAAACGAGTGCGAGTTATTTTAGTGTCTACATAAATAATAATAATAATAATAAGAAGAAGAAGCATCTGTAGAAGCTTAGTGGGTGTGTCTTGAAACAGGATGCTGTCTCTGCATCATCCTGGATGACTCTGAAGCGTTTATATAAGTTTTATATAAGTATTCAGAGTCATAGGACGGCGACCTATTTCAAGACACACCCACTAAGCTGTCGAAATGAAACAGAATACTGAGGCTGGGAAAATAAAGCTTGCTTTATTTAAAGAAACGATTATGATGGGTAACGTGCAGACCGACAAACAAGTGTTGAAATACACACGTTTAAATACTCTCACGCTAGACAAGACACTAATGAAACATATAGACGAACATCGAAACCCCGCTCTCATCGCTACACTCAACATACACGGGATGGGGAAGGAGGAGTTTGGCTACCGTGACAGTTTAAGAATATTACCAGCATCAATTCTCTCAAGAGGTAAAACATGAAGCAAAGGTTTCTGTAGGAAATCTGCAATTATGAAAATGTTATATTTCCATTGACTTCCATTGACACACCGTCAAAACTGTAAGAGCTAACCAACCGGATATAGTATTGGTGGACAAACAGCAGAAAAGAGCCGTTTTGATAGATCTAGCGATCCCAAGGGAGAGCAACTAGTGGTAGATGTAGATGGTAAAGGTAACAGTGGTTCCCGTAGTAGTTGGAGCACTTGAGGTTGTGACCCCCAAACTGGGGGAGTTTATCATCGAGGACACAGGATGTGACGATGGATCCATATGCAGATGAGTTTAAAAGGGGCAGGGAAAGAGACAGGTTAAAAAATAACAACAACAACAAAATCCAGGATTCCAGCGACAGCACAAAATGGGTGGGTGAAAAGGCAGAACTGATAAGCGAGCAACGATCAGTAGCACAATGGGCAACAACAGAAAGAGAAAACGGCTTAGCTTCACTACGAGCAGCTGACAATACTTTGAAATGAGAATAGATGAACTACAGGTTTAAATAGGGAAACAGGGAATTGGTCACAGGTGTCAGTGATTACAGTAAAACTGGATTAGTATTCGGGTGATGAGGACTTCTGGTGGTCAGAGTAGGAATTAGTGCCAGGGAGTAACTCCATCAAATCCCAGGAACGACATCCAAGATCTCTGTACAGAAGGGTGCAGTCCTGGGAACAGCTAAGATGCTATTCAGGACCCACAAACACCCAGGACTCTGGTAGAGGACCCAAGCTTGAAATAAAAAGACCGCCAAGGGCAAGAGGGTCAGAAAGCAATCAGATTGTGTTTTTCATTTTCATTTGACAGTTTAGATTGGGTTAGATTGGATGGATATCTTGGATGGTGTCTATGAAATGCCGGTCTATTCACAGATGTCTGTTGGGGTTTGTGTGGGCTGCTTAAGGCCATCCAGAGACTCACCCCACTCCAGTGTTGGCTGTATGCGTCAGGTCACTGTTGGGTTGAAAGGTGAAATGTTGCTTCATTCTACATTTGCATGTGCTCTGGATGAAGTTTTCTTCAAGGATTTGGCTCCACTCATCCCGCACTCAGTTGTCACCTGTCAGTCCCCCTGACTCTACTGGTGAGAAGTACCCCTCAGCATGAGACTAGCACCATGTTTTACTGTTGGGATGCTATTAGCAAGGTTATGTACAGTGCCAGACCCAATGATTTTGGCCAGAGTTCATTTTTCTTCTGGACCAGAGAATCTTTCTCCTAATCAAATCCATGAAATCAATCCAAGGTCTCCAGGCAGTGCACTGGAAATGAAAATGTGTGAATGTATAACACACACACACACACACACATGAGCCTGGATGAGGACTCCAGTTTATTTTGCCACCACACAGTGAGGGGGAGGATAAGAGAAATTCCTCCAAAGCTCACTGTTACAGAATTGAATCAAATGGTAGTTTCTTGGGGGTCACAAAGTCTCCAAAACAACCACCAGGTGCTATCTACATGCCAACAAGCTGTTTGGGAGGCATGCATGGAAAAACCTTCCCACTCACAATCATAAACGCAAATGTTTGGAGTTTGCTAAGCAGTACTGGGACTTCAACTGGGACCGTGTGCTTTGGTCAGATGAAACAAAGATAGAACTTTTTGGCAACAAATGCTCTAAGTGGGTCTGGCATAACACAAGAGCTGAGTAATGCTGAAAAGCACCTCATACCCACTGTGAAGTATGGGGGAGGATCAGTGATGCCGTGGGCCTGTTTCCCTCCCAAAGGCCCTGGGAACCTTGTTAGGGTGCATGGCATCATGAATGCTTTGAAATACCAGGACATTTTAAAACAAAATCTGGTGGCTTCTGCTCAAAAGCTGAAGATGGGTCGTCACTGGGTCTTTCAGCAAGATAATGACCCTAAACATATGGCCAAATCTGCACAGAAATGGTTCACCACACACATAATCAAGCTCCTCCCATGGCTATCTCATTCCCCAGACCTCAACCCCATTGAAAACCTGTGGGGTGAGCTGAAGAGGAGAGTGCAGAGGAGAAGACCCAGGTCGCTGGATGATTTAGAGAGATTGTGCAAAGAGGAATGGTCCAAGATCCCTCTTTCTGTATTCTCCCATCTTGTGAAACATTATAGGAGAAGATTAGGTGCTGTTTTGTTGGCAAAAGGGGGTTGTACAAAGTATTAACATCACTTTTTTTCCCCCATTGTGGTCCTATATTATTTAGAAAAAAAACTCAATTTATTAGAAGCTAAAGAACACATCTTAACCAGGGGTGCCAATAATTATGGCAATGTATATATATCAATTAAATGCTCACTGTTTATGATCTATTGTTTATGAATTTTGTTTCTTCTTTGTGAAATAAAATTTATTGTTGAAATTATTTAAATTACGTGCCATTAACTCATAAATACATACACATTTGTTGGAAAACGTTACAACTAAGACAATTACACAATACCTTACATCATAGAATGGCAGTATTCTTTCAAGAAATAATGGTTAATAAAGGAAGAGAAATATTAACACTAGTAATAAAATGTGTTGTGCACTAAAATATCATGGCAAATATTTGTAGAACAAAAAAAATTAACAAAAAAACAAAAAACAACAACAAAAAATTCAGACCCTTAAAAAATAACTAGCCAATTACAGTGGGCCTGATAATTTACTGTTGCCAAACATCATTGCACACTGTATCGCATAAGATTATTTATAAGCATGCAGGGGGTGCAGCTAAGAGTTCAGGTTCTTAAAAGGCAGAGTTGCCATAGAGACTGGGCAACAATACAGCCTCTAAATACTTTTTCTTAAATAAAATTGTTCCATTTGATTGTTTTTCAGTTAAACCTCACAAATTACAGTTACTGATTACTGATCAGTTACTGATTCATTGTTTCTATTGATGGGATCAAGGTGTAAACAAGCTTTGAATGTTCATGCCAGCCATCCAGTGGGCCGACATTATGAGTGCAAAACAACATCTACGTGGGTATCTTCATTTCCTGGCCAAGAACAAGAGTACGAGGCAGGAAACCAAAACACAGGTCCAGCACCATCACACAGGGGTACTCGCAAAGCATCAGTGCACCAGCAGCTACAATCCCACAGCAAAAGGAAAAGAACTAGAGTTTCAGTCCATCACAACCCCTCTTCTTTGGATACATGACACTCCTTGCCTTGCTCCTGGGAGGGGAAGGAAACATAGTTCCCATCCCTGCTCCTCTCTTCCTTAGATAGGGGGAGTGGAGGAGAGGCAGGACAGTACATCTTGCTCATGTCCAAATCCTGCTGCCCAACATCTTCCACGTCCCGCTCTCCTCCGTTCTGTCCAAACTGATTGAGCAAACTGACAAATACAGTGCCTGCACCATAGATGTGGAGAGGACCTGGAGTGATGCATTGAAAACAGGCTTAATGTCCGAGGATCAACATCTGTGTTTCCCTTCAAAATAACTATACTCTACAAATAACATACATACAAACATTGTACTGAATTAAATTAATGGGGGGGGTGGTGTGGGAATGAGCTTCAAATCAGCTTTTAGGGCCAATGAGATTCATACTTTCCCTCTATCCTAGCTCTCATCACTCCTGTCCCCAGAGAGGACAAACACACTGATAAACAAGAACAATGGTGAATGGAGAACAATGCTAAAAGAATGCAGGAATAAGAAAGCTCATAATTCTTAAAGGCTTGGCTCAGATGTGTTTGGGGGATAGAGCAAACATTTGGACTGTAGGCCTTGGGGATACGTTGAGAAGCACCAATGTGGTCAGATAGTAGCACTGTTATGCAGTATTAAGACAAACAATCTAGCCAGTGAGAAAACACTGCAGAGTTGCTAGTGACATACCTAGATTTCCAGCAGGAGGTATAGACTGCTCTGTGCTCGATGGCTGATGGGTGAGACAGTCTGATCTGATACTGTTGAGCGGATGCAAATTCATTTCCTGTGCATGTATCTCTTTGATTATCTTATTGCTTCCAGATGATGTAGTATTGTGGTCCTCCTGTAGCCAATCATGGGCATGTGATGAAGATCAAGTATAACATTTAATGGATGTGCCATTGTCATTTTAGTATATATATA
>JAOXYF010000008.1:6578756-6606128 GCA_028565775.1 Sternarchorhynchus goeldii
TGAAGGACATTACACACGAGACAGTCTTCTGAAGGACATTACACACGAGACAGTCTTCTGAAGGACATTACACACGAAACAGTCTTCTGAAGGACATTACACACGAGACAGTCTTCTGAAGGACATTACACACGAGACTTCTACTCCTGCTTTGCCTTTGCCTTCAGTTGCCAACTGACTGTGCCCCACCAATCTTACCTCACCATGGTTGATGTCTGAGGTCAGAGTGCATCCTGGGAAATCCTCCCATAGCAGCAGGGTCTCCTCAGTCTCCTCCCACGCCAGAGAGTCACAATCATCCTCAAACTCGCATTCTCGCCTGACATCCATTTATGCAAAAACACACACAGATCAAGAAAGATGAGCATATTTAGCATTTGCACAGAGCTCTTAAGTGGAACAGTGACCTCAGAAGCTCTACAGCTACATTCAGCCCCAAGCTGATGAACCTGAACTTTATTCCCAGTGCAGTTCTTTGGTGGCAGCCCAGAGGAGCTCAGCTCACTACTCTTATTTGGTATTAAGAAGTTATTACATCTTTTCTGTACATTGGAGCAACAGCAGTCATTGACAAGGGCTTGTGAACAAACCTATACAGAACTAGGTCATTAGTGCTCTCCTCAAAGTACAACGAGCTTTTAAATAGTGTGTGGGAAATGGTAACAACTGACCTCCTGGGTAAGGAATGGTAAAAATCATATATTTACAGAAATTTTCTACAGAAAAGATTTTTATATTATGATGATGTTATGATGACGACGACGACCAGAGCTCATATAATGTAGAGTATAACCATGTATGGGGCTCGTTATACATATAATGCCAAGCTAGGTATTATGAGACTCTTTAGGCATTATACGCCTCTCAGTATAGGAAACTCATTAAATGACTCGCAGTCATTTTTGTAATGATTTTAGGTCCCTTTTGCCTGATACACCTGAGAAAGCAGACAGTTATACTTCCTTGTATGCTTGGTAAAGGACAGTATAAATTAGTGCTAAAAGGAAATCGTATACACAACAACCTACAGTTGGTTCAACATCCTCTGCATCTCTTCATTTATCTGATTAGAGGAAGTGGTGCCCAGGTCGTCTTCTTTAGCTCCGCCTCCATCACTTTCCGAGGTGCTGGTTAGATCATCCGTTTCACTGTTGGGCTGCGCCACTTGTTTACGTGGGCGGCAGCTGATGGAAGACTGAGGGCTGGGTAGCTAAGAGAAAGAACAAAAACTTCAACCAAACCTTAAAAACACAATTTTAAATGTTTCCTGCCCTCCCACCACCACCACCAAGTGAGAGAAACCAGAGGACAGACGGACAGACAGACAGACAGACAGACAGACTGACAAACAATATTGACTTTGACCTGGCCCATAAACTGGGTGCACATCACCTCAGCATAGGCATGTTTCAGCACTGCGGCAAAGGGAAGAGAAACACACTGACGGTGCAGAAAACGTCCTTCAAGTGCCTCTCAGAATGAGTCAAACACACAAACAAGCAAGCAATGCAAAATCTTATTGCCACTGGTAAAAAATTAACATCTGTACGCCAGACGGTGTGTGTGTGAATGTGTATACGCCTGACACACTTTGATGAGAGTCCTGGACAGTATGTGTGTGTGTGTGTGTGTGTGTGTGTGCGCGCACACACCGGAAACATCATGATGGAGTCCAGGACAGAGTGTGTGTGTGTGTGTTTGTGTGTGCACATGGAACATGGTGATGGAGTCCAGGACAGTGTGTGTGTGTGTGTGTGTGTGTGTGCGCGCGCACACCTGGAACATGGTGATGGAGTCCAGGACAGTGTGTGTGTGTGTGTGTGTGTGTGTGTGCGCACACACCTGGAACATGGTGATGGAGTCCTCACAGTTCCTCTGCTGTGCCAGGTCACACAGGCGAGCAGTGATGTCAATGCGTCTGCAGATATCCATGTCCACCTTCATCGCCTTCTCCTGGATCTTACTGTCCAAGTCAGACAGATTCTGTGTGTGTGTGTGTGTGTGTGTGTGGTGTTTGTTTAAGATGAGAAAACAAGTCAGTTACCTCACTATCTCATTACAGAAAGAATCTGTAATTTTCTATTCCAACAAATAAAGAAAGAAATATTTCTGACCAGTACTGGAGGTGAAAAAATCTAATTTGCCACTACAAAAATAAATTGTTCGGCTGTACCTGGTTGCACAGTGATTTTGCCATCATACAAGCTACTACCCTTTATGAGACTTTTGATTAATAGTGGCTGAAGACAACATTATCAAAATAACAGTTATAGCTAGGGTTAGGCTTAGGGTTAGGCTTAGGGTTAGGCTTAGGCTTAGGGTTAGGCTTAGGGTTAGGCTTAGGGTTAGGCTTAGGGTTAGGCTTAGGGTTAGGCTTAGGGTTAGGCTTAGGGTTAGGCTTAGGGTTGACCCACTTAATTGCTTCAGTGTCTCCTGTTTTCTTTTCTTACATTTTCTCACATTTAAAAAAATAAAAAACATTTTCACAGTATTTATTTCATATCATTTTTTTCAGAGTCATTGACTGGTTTACACTCACATTGACTGGTTTACACTCACATTGACTGGTTTACACTCACATTGACTGGTTTACACTCACATTGCTCATTAGACCCTTAAAGAGAACAAGCTCCGCCTTCAGCTGCTGCACCCTCAGGGCGAGTTCGTCCTGACACACCTCACTCTCCTGCAGGTCCTGAACATGTACATCCACACGCACACACAAACAAACACCCACACACCCACACACAAACACCCCTCGTCAACCCCAGTACGGTCAGTTAGACTATTACAGCCAATATTCAGAGAGAATTAGTCTGTGAATAAGGATGTTTTACAAGATAAATCTCCAAGTCCTACAAGCCTGACATTCCTACTGCATTCACCTGCAGGGAGTTCAAGCTAAAATGTCAGACATCATGTCAGAAACATGATAAAATGCAACTGTACACCTGGCCAAGCTAGGAACAGTACTGTATGAAGTTAATTAATAATGTTTAGTTGTATAAATGGTAAGTTGCTTAAGTAGTAGATTTAAGGTGCAGATAGCAAAGCTCGAAAACACAACATCTTTTCATCTGGAGAGCCAGTGCATTGAAGCATGACAGGTCTCACTCTATAAAACAATCTCAGACACTGTATAGCACCTTTTAAACACTATTAAATACCTCCATGCACACCCTGACTGGCTGGTCAAAGCATTTAGTTTGTCAAACAAACACAGTCTGCACAGATTAAACTCAGTTTAGTTTAAGTCCATACAAACTGCAGTGCTTAATCTGACTACTGCTTTAGAAAGTGTTGAACTGAATACTGCTTTAGAAAGTGTTCCTATGCTGCACAACAGAGCTGCAGAACTAAAGTCATTATGACTTGAGTCAGTATTGTATGTCACTGGTAAACACATTTACACCAGTAAATTTGTTTACTAATGACTTATTGCAGAAAATGAGACTAAACTTGGTTTTGACTTGAAAATACACCACATGAAACTGAATTTAAGGTGGATAACATTTTCCAATAACACTTCTAATACAGTATAAAAATATATTTAAAAACACACAACGTAAGCTTGAGCTGTCATTTTACAAATGTTTTAAGTTCACTAATTAGTATTGAAGGTACCAGGTGAAGGAGGAGCAGGTTAAACACTCACAGTTAATCATAACCTACTACAGCTGTGCTCAGTGTGGAAGAACCAGCTAATGTTATTCTGCCATTTGCTGGTGAAACTGGATGCATATCATTACTGGGGTTTTTTATTACATAAACGTATTAAGTCGTATATGAAATGGGATTCTGGTGTGACTTTACTCCATTTGCTTCATTATTAACAGCTTTAATGTTTATCAGAATGTGAAGACACACAATCAACACAGAGAGAGAGACTTCGTAAGATCATCAGGATGAGAGGCACAACACAGGGAGCGATCAAGTTAAGGTCCAGGAAAATGGTGAGAAAGAGAGTGAATGGTGGAGGCTATGAATGCTGTGGCGTGACTTCTGCCCTCCTCCATGAGAAAATGCAGACCAGAAACCACAATAAATGCTCAGGACACACGCTAAAACTCTACTACAGCTCAGAAGAACCCAAGAACATAACAACCCCTTTTATCAACCCGTTTCCAAACTAATGTGTAAACTGGTATTAAACCATTTTCCAAAAAGAGATGTCCCGATTTTGTTTTTTCTTCTGCGAGATCCCATTTTGGGTAATGATGTATGTCCTGATGCAGTCTCCCAACCATAACCAAAAAAATATAATATTCTGAACATTTTGTTGTTGTTTTATCCATCAACAAATATGTCTAATGTAACCTGGCTGCGTGGTTTCCTGAGTTACCAACAACCCTCTAATTCGACTGAACAGTGGTGGTCAGCTGCATTGCATTCTGGATCCTTGACTATAGCTTTTGTTGTCCTCATTACTTATTCATGGGCTTTCTTGTGATATTGGACATTACTGAACAATAAACAGTCCTCATTTTTAAGAGCAGACAAAAAAAACTAAGTGTGTGTACTTGTATTTGAGATTGCATTTGTGTTATTTTTTTAAATAGGTGTTCTCCCTTTAAAAAAACATTGTAAGTGTGCCATCAATATCCCCCTGTGGTATAACAATGGTCTACAAAAGCCAACTTCTCATGGGCATAACAGAAATTCAGCATCAAATATCACACCAGAAAAAGTCACAAATATTCCAGTAGGAATCATAAGAAAATTGTGGACAGAGCAAATACAACATGAGTTCCTAGAGTAACAGGATGGGGGATGAAGGAGAGGGAAAGTAGCTCACACTCACTGCTTAATACACATATCATATTTTACCTCCTGTAGGTCTGTAACCTTCTGCTGAAGATCAACTCTCATTGTATATTCTTCTTCCCACCTTAAAAAAGAAAATATGAAAAAGACAGTCATCAACCTCAGTCATCACCAATACAACAATATAAAATCATTAGTTAGGGCTATTAACACCTTTATCAAATGAACACTGCCAATTGAATAGGTTTAACTTCAAAGTCTTTATTTACAATGTGTATATATGATTGTGCGAGTATGTCATCATGATGATCAAAGCCATTCAGACTAGCAGTGTGCAGTAAAGTATAACAGAACAAGCCCTCTGAATCTCACACTACACATGTACTCTCTTACAGAAGAGCACCTCTAAATGCAATGCCCTGCAGTATTCCCTCAGCAAATTAAAATTTGCTCACTGGACTACAAGGTTCGACTAACAGCAAACATCATCAACGTGCCAACACACAATTACTGAGGGGCAGATGGATGGGGACGGTGAGGGTAATGGTGACTGCATGCACTCTGTCAGTGCTAGTCTGTAAACTGCAATGCAGATACAAGGGTGCAGGATAGGAGAGGGAGGGGTCTGTGCAGGGAGGAAGAGGGAGGGAGGAAGAGGGAGGAAACAGAGAGGTTGGTTAGAATAACATTAATACATGAATTAATTCTGGGTGACTTAGCAAGAGAAAGGCTGGAAGCTAAAACTAAACAGGTGCACAGGACCACAAAGACCTGAGCTATAATTACTCTGCAGATATGCCTTCACATTCCACAAACTATGAGTCAGAGCACAAATATGGTGGGCTAACTGACGCTGCAGCTCTAAATAATGGTGTGACTACAGAAGGAAAGAGGCCATTTCGTTGCAACTTTGAGACAGGCCAGGACAAAACACTGCAGCTTTCCTGAGGTAATAAACTCCAAGAAGCTTTCACCAGGAGCTTTCAAGTTGACTTTTCAAGTTTCCAAACTGACATGGCTGTGCTCCTAACCAGTTCTCTGCCATATCACTTTACTGGTTGTTGTCTCTTCTTCCTTCCATTATATCAAGCCTGGACAAATCTCAGTCTGTACATGCTAGATGATGTTACTACATCAGCCAGTTTTTCTCAAGAATCAGAAAGTGTGCGCTGTCGTGGGCTATGCCGTATAGTTTATGTGTAATATTTTGAGCAGCTTAAGAGTGAGATGTGTAGTAAATCTCACTATCTTTCTCAACACCTTTCCTCCCAGCTAAGTGTCAATAGTTGTAGTGGTTTTAAAACACTAGTGTGTAGAAGGGTTTCTATCATTTTCCATTCAATAACCACAATGCAGCTTCAGACCACACATGATACACAAGTGGTAACAGCTGCATTTAGCCACAACAAAAATAACCGAAGGCTTGGATTAACTGCAGTGCTGTGTGTAAGCGAGTTAACTTATTGCAATGAATTTTGCTGGAGAAAAACGATTCATAAAATGATTTATGAATGAACGTTTACACAAAAAGCTCACGAGCTACATGCTCTGTCCTTGTCTACGTTTTCTAATCATAGGTTCACCTTTTACATTGGCCTCGTGCCTAAAGCATTTATGCTGGAAAAATTAAACGATCTTCAGCCTCAGCACCAGAAGGATGGACAGCGCGCCTGGGAACCAGTGGAATTATGGTAAACTCTGATCAGTGAAACTCGCAGCTGGATATCGTAAACACCAGTAATAAAAGAACAAAAAAATAAACAAATAAATAAATAAAACCACTGTTTCGTTTGCTGCGAAAACAAAACCGCTAACTTTTTTGTGTACGTTGACAATATTTGATAACAAAAATAGGGAACACACAACCTAATTAGAATGTCGTTAATAAATTCAAAAATACAAATGATGTGTTATTCACCTGCGTTTGTATTCGTCCCTCTCCCTCTTTACTTTTGCCAGGACGTTGTACAGTGCTCTGATTTCGGGGGTGATGGTATCTATCTGCACACCAACTCCGTCCGGGTGTACCCACGAAACTCCGGGGCTGGTCACCCTAGTCTCCGGGCCAGTACCCCACTTACGAGTGTGGTTATAGGACCAAATAGTGCCAGGAAGATATCGGGGAGGAGGATTGGGAGACATTCTCGTACTAACACAGTTCAAATTAGGAGCATTATTTGAGTTATTAGTGTTTGCAGCGGCCGGTTCGGTAGGCGTACACAAACTGTCCGAATTATTATCAGATGCGCCAAAGGTCAGAATCTTATCGTCGGTTTTACCAGACTCGAGTCTGAGCACAGTTGTGAGGGGAGGTGTGAATAAAGTAGTGGGTCTCTTCGCGGAATTGTTGGTGTTTTGAAAAGGTAGCGATGTGGGCCGGATGGGAATGGGCCCAACAAATCCGGTCTGTACCCCAGTTTCTTTGGTCTGCCCCCGTCTCCCATCCGCAGTGCATCCGTTTGAGTTACTTTCCAAAGCCTGCTGCAGCTGTTTCTCAAGTATCTTATTTCTTCTCTCCAGTTCATGTACTTTGGCCAAAAAACATCGGAAGCGTAGATTGAGAGTCTTCAGAACGCTGATGTTCGACCCCAGATCGTTCCGCAGGGCCATAGCGGCGGGGGGAAGTGGCACAGCCCGGTGAAGTAAAGTATTGAGAGGCAGATATGATTGTGAATATGCTGGAAGATCTGCTACCGAGACAGAGATGCCGTCGGGGCCTAATCCAGGTTGTTCACCGAAAAAAAAGGTTGAATCTGGAGCTCCGAAAACGGCTTCAGTGAACAAACCGGAGGTGTAGTCCGGATAGCTTGGTCCTTCTTGGTTCTGTTGTAGATGCTGATCGGTAGGCAAGCTCTCCCCCAGCAAAGGATTCATGCTACGGTACGAAAAATTGACACGCTGCAAATCTGGCATGAACACCGGTTATGCTTGACTTAGTAGCCTAGAACGTTTTAACTTGTTAAAATATCTTTATATCCGGTAATCTTACTAGTTCAAGTCCAAGCGATATCTAACTGCCAAATGAATCGCTAATTGGTGCTGACAAGGAAGCGGTTTCTTGTCGCGACGTTTTCATGAATAATATTACCACACAGTAAGCAGAAAGCGATTTGCTTAATGGATGGCTTTACATCCAACATGAAAAAATAACACTAAAATAATACAATGAATTAAATAAAAAAATATGCTAGTTCCAAGTGTGCGTCTTGCGGCTTTCTTATCTAGCAACAAAAAACACTTACATGCGCTACTGCAGAGATTTGGAGACCGGACTACCGTAATAACCAAAGTACCCAAGACAAGAATCTTTTGTTTCAATATTTGTTTCTGTAATGTTTCTCGTCCACGACATGACTTCTTGCAAATGGAAAACATTACTGAGAAGTTACGCCAGAAATGATTCGATATGATTTAAAAGGAACCAACCTTTAATTTCTCGTTTACCGTATGCATAGTTCGTTTAAAAGTAACCTACTTACGGTAAACGCTAGAGTTACGTCAGACAGAAAGACTAAAGTCGGAGACCGCTGTGTCTGGAAAAAAAGTCTCTGAAAAACAGAAAACTGGTCAGGCAAAAACGGTTTGGAAAGTGGCTTTGAAGGGGTTGGTCTATTTTTAAATCTATAAAGTAGCCTGTATATAAGATAACAGATATCGTACACATCAGGGCAACTATAATGCTTGAACAAAACTTTATTTTATCTAAATATTATATAAATATTTTTGTGAAAGTACCCAATTGCGCATACACTGAAATTTCTAAAAATAAATTAAAAAACTTCATCACAAAATTGCTGGATTCATATTTATTGTTAACTTAATAGGTCAACCGCAAACACAGTCTATGTACCACACCTCAATACAGCCAACTACATATAGAATAGTATTTATTTGGCAAGTACAATAATAGCATATCTATTGCAAATGACAAAGGGCCTTTACTTTGAAGTAAGCACAGCTTAAAATTAAAACAGCAGAAAGCATCCAAGCAGAATCTGACCTTTCTTCATTCTGATGTGCTGTTAACTACATCTTATCTGTACCAGTGCTGTTACTGCAGGCTTAAATAAACATTTGATGTTTTTAATGTATGAACTTTGGCTTTTTATTCGTGTCAGTGATCCATAAAACCTGAAGGTGAATTTGTTTCTCTTTCTCCTTCACCTTCTGTCCTTTGCTCTCTAGCTCCCTCTGTAGGTTGACACGCACGCACACACACGCACGCACACACCGCTGTGGATCTGGGCACCACTCCAGAGGAGCCATACTGATCTAGGATTCCATTTCTCCACAATGCATGCACATCTCCACAAGGTATGCACATCTCCACAATGTGTGCACATTTCCACAGAAGTCTGGACATCCACCAGCTCCATGGCCCCTCCACTCCAGTTCCTCTGAACTCTTGATCCTCCGTGAAGGTGAGAGTGTTGTAAAAGGAAGTGATGGTGTAGGGCTATAAGAAATGAAGAACACACCATTGCTGCTATTTGACTCACAGCGGTGACCAATCAAAACCCAGCATTTAAAAAGTAGGTAAGAAGTAACTTAAAGTGAGACATGGTATGAGGAACACAGGTCGAGCATACAGATACACTTAGAACATACCATAGGTCAGCCCAGGCAGGAGAGAACTATCTTATACAGATACACTTAGAACATACCAAAGGTCAGCCCAGGCAGGAGAGAACTGTCTTATACAGATACACCTAGAACATACCATAGGTCAGCCCAGGCAGGAGAGAACTATCTTATACAGATGCAGGTCTTTGATTCTTCTGTGACTGATAGTTGATGAGGGAATAGAAAACAAATCAGGACCAAAGCAGTACAACTTACAGGAACAAATTTACTCATTTAAAATTATGAAGACATGTGGAATCACTAAGAAGATTTACTGTTTATTTAAAGTACAAACTTTAAGATAACAACATTCTTGTATCAGATATTTTATCATAATACTGACATAATAAGAATTCATAGACATGTTTGCTAGACATGTAAAACATCTTTTTAGACTGATTAAATCACATATAGACAATACTGTCTTGTTTATAATTTTTTTAGATTGAGCAGTACCTATATGCTACCAGATATTACAAGGTATTCCAAATCGTAACTATTGGCTTTCATGTTCCTTTTCCATGGTCTTGTCCTTTCTGTGTCACCACAGTTAAGATAGGAGATGAAACTGATGAAGGAAGGAGTAAGGAAGTGCATCAACATCATTCAGACACAGATGCTGTCACTGAGAGATGATTTCATTCTCCATCTACACAAAAGAGGGAAATGGTGATTCAGCAACATGGGCATTATTTCCTTCTGCAAGAACATTATGGTCATAGAGTTTCTTTGTTTCTTAGAATGAAAAACGTCTTGTTCCATTTCTATAAACATTTTGTTGTTAAAAGCAGGATAATTATCCCTACTCTAATCAAGAAAGTTGTTAATCTGCAAATGCACTATCATTAGAAGTGCTTATGGTGACTCAGAATGCTGTGCATCAATAAATATGGTTTGGAGTGTGGATCTTATATCAGTACCTTCAAAACTTGATATGTTGTCTAGCCTACTGTAGTTTTTCAGTATATTGATAGGTTGGCCAGTGAAGGGATTTTTGACTACCCTGTATGTGTGTGGTTAAATACATGACAACAAAACTGTGAGGTGGTGAACAGATAAAGAAGCAGAATAAACAGGTATATCTAAAGGTCAGACTGCATCATCTAAAGGCTTTTGTTGGAGCAAAGGTGACTGTGACACATTTAAATAACTCATTGATTCTTGTGGATTGTGTGAAAGTTCAATAATTTGAATTCAAGGTTACTGAGCACTTTCTTTCAATTAAATGTACTATTTTATTAATTCATTCATCTTCTAACCCTGCTTAAAACAATTCAGTGTCACAAAGGACTCAAAGCAGAAATCAAATCATGAATCGCCCCAGACAAGGTGACGATTCATCGGAGGGCACTGAATATCTTGCACCAAACAAAGTGATGTGTTCATTTCCTCTTTCTGAAAAGCCAAATCAGTATCTAATTGTACTAATACCTAAGTATTCTATGCCTGTGTAAACTACTGTATTTATGTTTCTCAGAATTCAAGCATTCAGCTTTAAAACACTTCTAATGATAGTGCTGTTGAAAAAGATCCTCTTTCTTCAGTAATATTAAAGGAAAATGTATTTATTCAAGGATGCATTTTAAATTAACACTCCATCAAAGTTATCTTGGCACAGATTGAGAATAGGCAGCATTATTCTGTGTAGATTTGGTGAAATCCTTATTTTAAAGGCATGTGAATGAAAAAATCTAATAACATTAACAAGTTAGTGGCATAATTATAATTATAATTTCAGATTGCTTTGAATTACAAAGCAATTAGCAATTAGCAAATTAGCAATTTTGTAAATTAGCAATTACAAAAACTTGGCTCTCATATGAATTACCTATTTTTTATTAAAAATGTTTAAAAGTTTTGTAATTAAAGACATAATCCCTTGCCAATCTGTTGCAATGGTAACATTTTTAGCCATCCTCTGACTCACTGGTCAGTTTCAGAGTTTCAGTGTCTCCAGCAAGAGTACTGCTGCAGTAATTGGATTCAAAGTTGTTTTTTGCACATACACAAGTCTAACACCTCTAGGGTCACCTTCTGTCCCTGAGATTAATGGAAAGCTTGTGTTAATGAATGAATTGCATGTGGCAATGTACCTGTCTAGCTTTGTGCATATTCTCTTTTAAGCCTGTGTCCAGTTGCTTTCTCAGTTTTCTCTGCTACCTCTTCACATTTAGCTGGGTTCATACCATTAAAATGTGTCCATTACTCAGTTACACGCACCCACACCTTTAAAGAGTGTGAGAAGTGGAAGAGGATAGAAAAAGCCTCAGAACTGTCTTTCTCTCTGCCCACATTCATGAACTGCTCAGACTGACCAAAGCCAAGTCGATTTGCTCTGCTTAGAAAAGAAACTAAAAACAGAAGAACAAAGGATTAAAGGGACATTTCCATCAATGTCGATATTTTATGGTAGTTTTACTGAAAATTTAGTTGCAATCTCAAATGGATTTTAGAGTGAAATGAATGTGTGTGACAGTGACAACACATTCATTTCTTTTATTGTTTGTTGGTACCTGGTGTCTTACAAAATGACTGGGCTTTGCCTCCACAGTCCCACCTGTCTTTTAGTCCCAGCACACCAGCAGATGACCCTCCTGTAGCCATCATCCTTATCGCAGGTGAGTCCCCTCTTCCATCACGAATAAAGGTAGAGAGAAAGACAGTTCTGTCTTCTACCCTCTCCCACCTCTCTGTTTCCACCTCTTGCACTTTCCTGTGCTGTAGACCTGTCTTACACTCTTTATATGAGCTGATTTGACATGATCTTAGCATCATGTATTCCAGGAAACCAATCAATCTACATAATTCACAGTTTTTACAATTTTACAATTTACATTTTTTTACAATTTTCAGCCAATGTTAACAATGTTAAATAATTATCTATAACGGGTGCAAAGATTTTACCATCATGACCAGGTTCTACAAAGACCTGCGGTTCTCTTAGCTTAGTGTGTAGGTGTGAAAATTGATGAAGATATAAGGAGGTTTACTGACTGGACAGATGTGGAGAACTTTCTCTAACTACTCTCCTTCCTCATTTTATTCTGTTATACTGTCTCTCACTGTTAGGAGGAATGTTTCAGAAAAAGGGATGGTGGTACGGACTCACTGATGTCTGTGTGACAGACTACAGTCTGCTGTGGATACCATGTGACCTTATTTAAGTTATTTTATAAGTTAAGTTTTAACCCCCAAATTATTAAGACACTACATAAGTAATATATTTATGTTATCAACAAGAAGGTTAATAAGATGAATAGAGTAGAGCTGCACTGTGCAGGATGACATGATTCACTCTCTCTCTCTCTCTCTCTCTCTCTCTCTCTCTCTCTCTCTCTCTCATTTTGAATCTGAATCTGCAGAATTAAATCTGCCCAAATAAAACCAATCTGCATAATGCAGAAAGGATTCTGTTACATCTTGTTCACAAAACCTATAGAAAATGCTCAGCAGCACAACTGCTCTTTTGTAGTAACACACCTCAATAACAACAACAATAACAATGACAAACATTAACAAAATGCTGACTTGTTTTATTATTTATGATAATACTCATTCTATGATGATTTGTGATAATACTCAGCCATATCTATCATTTCTAGCATGGACACAACCAGATATAATAACTGTATCACAAGTCTTGCCATATTTGTAAATGGCCAGCAGACAAACTCACCAATTATAAAATCTAATGGATGTGAAACAAAACAAATGTCTGCTGCAGTAAAACCTCTTACTTTTCTCTCACTTCACTATGAAATAATTCTCTTTTTTGTTCTGTATGAACAATTTATCCACAAAAGGAAAAAAAATAACAGTATGATGCATCTCTGTACAGAGCTACACAAGAAAAAAAATGGTGAAAAAAGTTTACTAAAAAGTGATTGGTGCTAGTAGTATCACTACTGTTTAATCACTAAACAGTGATTGGTGCTAGCTATCACTAAATTTAACCCCTTTTGCATGCATTTAGATGGGTTCTCTCCTCCTCCCCTGACTCATCTTAAATTATTTCAGAATAAACTATATTTGGCCCCAATCATAGTCAAGAGCTTGGAAAAATGCCTTGTCAAGTCCACCAAGTATAAACTGCATAACAAGGATCAGAGAGTTCCTTAAGGATAAGCCAGTCTATTTCAATTGCCTCTACTCATGATGTAGTATGAGAGCAATGGTACTCAACCATTTCAAATACAGGAACTCAGAGCATGCCCTCTTTCATCTCTCCTGGAAACTGAAAATGATTTGGAGGCTCAAACCCTACTCTGACTCTTGTGCTAAGAGATTTGTTATGCCCTTCATAGATTTCAGTTGTACAGGTTTTATGGCAGGGAATGGGAAGAAATCCAAAGGTCCCTCTTGACCCTCTGTATTCACTGGTGCCATAACATAAACAGACCAACATTCTTCATGAGCACCAATCATCTGTTCTAAGATGGCCTTGGATCTCTGACCTTGGTATCATACTTATTTTACTTCTCTGTGCTACACTCACAGCTCTCACAGCAGCTTCAGGAAATATTGGCTCAGCTCCTCCTTCGATAAATCAGGCAACAGATTGTTTGACATCACCATTCATACTATTGTCCTGCCCACATGTGCTTCTAGATTGGCCAGTTTGTGTGCAGGATATTTTCTTTCACATTCTGACAGGCCACAGCTTGCATAAGTAAGAAGTTGAAGCAGATCAACTTGCTATTCATATACTGCTGCACCAAGACCAAGCAAGTTGCCATCAGTGGTGTGGCTATATGGCTGCTCTAGATTGGCAAATCCTACACCAGAGGTCAACTTTTCAATCAGATTTCAAAAAATGACCTTGTGCTTAATAGTCCACGTTTCATTAAAAGGCCACTTACAATCCAAAGAAGAACGCACTTTAGATTTAGTACATTTTGATCTCTCTGGGGGAAATAACCCAAGTTTGAATCCAATAACATCATATCAAAATACCAAGACCATTGGAGATGATCCTCATACTCTTCCAGTGTGCTTGAGAAAACAATAAGATCATATAAGAATACCAAGATCTCCCCACACATTTCTCCATTGTTGAATCCTGTTTAATCCTAGAATCTCAGAAAAAGTCTTCCTTATTCTCTTCCTCAAGATGGTAATACCCTGATTTAAGATCCATGCCTGAAAATCATTTAGATACAATAGGCTTCTTCAGTATTTGGTAGGACATGTACATGCTCAATAATGTGGATAGATTTCATATAATGCTCTTCTAGCACTACATTTCTTTTTCAACATTACAGTGGGTGAAGCAAAAGGGCTCCTCCAATTCTCTGATAATGTTTGCATTACACAGATCTTGGAGATGGAGTCTCTAAGCCTCATAATTAGAGGGATGTAGAGATCCCACCCTCGGTGTGAAAGGATCTGAAAGGCGTATATGGTTCTTATCTGCTGTAGTATGACCATAACCAAGATCACTGAGTACAACCACCCCTGGAATGAAATTTAATTTCATGGTGATTCTTCTTTACCACTTTGCAGACAAAGGAGACTCACCGAAGTCAAAGGATACATTGCTCTTTAGGGCCTTGGAGTCTTGACCATGTTCTTGAATGGTTTTATAAGGAAGGGCTGACTTAGCAGTGTACAGTCTGGAGGCAGAAGTAGAGGGCTGGACTTGCAGTTCCACATTTCCAACTTTCACACTGTCCCTCTCTATTCTCTGTCTGTAGTAATGATTTTTCACCAGCAATAAATAAACAAATTTCTCAACTCTTTGCTGATGCTTTGTATTCTGACTATTTACACAGGCTATATACAGGACGTTAAGAGTATTTGATCCTATGAATGCACTTTGATCCTATGAATGTAACAGATTGGGGGAGGTAGACAGTGAGTTAAACGTAATCAAAGCAGGGCACAACTTGACCTCCTGCACCCTCAATCTCAATAAGACTATTCAATGGTAGGATTGGGTTTTAGGTGATTGTCATGAAAAGATGTGGAAATGGTGGTCACCTATGTGCCTGAATCAAGAAGGCATTCAGAGGCGTTCAGTTACTGAACAGTAACTGAGGTTGAGAACCTTGGTCCATCCAGTGGCCATATGCCCAGTCGACTGCATTTGTGTGTGACTGTTACTTCCATCTCTCAAAGGTTCTTGGAGTGGAGTGGGACTCTTAATGGAAGTCTGGGGCTCAAAACATCCCACTAATGACCCCAATTGAAATGCTGACCATGTCTCATAAAGACACTCTCAGATCCCTTTATTTGTTATCCATGAACTTTGTTTGGAGAATTCTTACACTGCCTTGCTATATGACCATTATCACCACACTTAGAACAGATCAAGCATTAGGCTGAGGCTGGGGTTGAATCACTGAGGCTGGGGTTGAATTGCTGCCGAAGCACTTGGATGCCTGCTTGTATGTCATTGTAATCTATCAAGTACTCTATCATTCTAATCTATCAATCTTATCTATCTTCTGTTGTATGCCGCTTAAGCAGAAGCTCTGGAAAATCAGAAGGATCATCAGTCCTTGACTTAAGTTGTAACCCTAAATGTAGTCTTATCCCAATAACCATGTGCAAACTGTCTGTTTCCATCTGCTGCTTTTACACTTTTACATTTCTTTTTACAGATGAACTGAGGACTATTTAGAGTCTTTGAAGAAAATCAGATGAGTTTTCACCTGATTCAGTATATTTAGGCCATATGTTGAATCTAAAAGCTTTACATACTAATGATGAGATACATGTAAACCAGCTTTACATGTTTTTTCTGCATTACGTGTCCTGAGGCAGGAAATCTTGAAACATTCTTGAAACACCAAGTTTCAAAATCTGCTTCCAAGGAGCTTTGGGGACATGTTCAGAAAAAGACATCCCCTCAACCTGCTTTCCCCCCTCTTACTGTCTTTGCCACTATCCCATACTTCCCAAAACGGGCAACTTTGTCTCAGTCTCAAAGATGTCATATGAACATAAAAACCTCGTGCACATGACTTCACCTCAGTATCCAGTTCTACTGAACTCTCAAAATCCCTTTAATAGTATGAAAGAAGCTTTGGATAAATAAAACCAAAAGAAGCAATAACAATAAAGAAATACATTTTAAATATTTGGTAAAAACAAACTAAACTCTCCTGTGCTGGTCTGACACCATTTTCTTTAACACAGTGTTTATATGGAAAATATCTTGTTCAAAGTAAGTGAATGTCATCAAGCTTTGATTTGGTTTAGTGAAGAAGCAACAATGAATATCAGCAAATACGAACATGAAAAATGAATATAAGCAAATAGATTTTCACAATATTGACAATTACACATCATGTGTAACATGTACAGTTCAGGCCTTTTTACTAAAGAAAAAAGTAGAAAGCAATCAGGTAAAAGACCAGCTTGTTTATAATTAATAAAGAAGAAAAAACACCTATTTATCAAATATCAGTTAGAATCAAGAGGTAGGTCACTTTTTCTCATGTGCATGTTTTAATCTAAGTCTGACTTAACTGTGATTTCCTCTGTGTGTGTGTGTCTGTGTCCAGTTTCTAAAACTTGCATTGCTGCAGATTTCAGTCTGTCTGTAGAGCTGCACTGTGCAGGAACCACAAGATCACATGATTCACTGCCTTCTCTCTCTCTCTCGTTTTGAAACTGAATCTGCAGAATTCAATCTGTCCAAATAAAACCAATCTGCATAATGCAGAAAGGATTCTGTTACATTTTATTCTCAAATCCTATAGAAAATGCTCAACAGCACAACTGCCCTTTTGTAAATTTACATGCATATCGTTATAATTGTACAAAGTTCCTTTCACGATTCCGCTGTCTGTACATTTGAAAGTTTGAAAATAACACACAAAACGACACACTAGATTTTTTTTCACATTACCGCTAAATGCCAATAGTCAACATATAGCTGGATAAACGTAAACAAAAACCCGACTGTTTCCATTATCTGTGAGAATATCCAATCTACTATCCCAAGGGTAATTGAATCGTGTATGTTTTATAGCGTGGGCACAAGCACAGAAACACTCCGGATCTACGCACTGTAATGACTGAAGGAAAAACGTTAAATATGTTTGGCACAGAACGCTTTGCGCTCACTTCCGTGACTCTCGTTCACTTCACTATGAAATCATCTTTGATAGTGTATAAACAACTTATTAACAAAAGAAAAAGAAAGCATCGCTCACTAAACAATGGGTAGCACAAGCCGTTACTAACGTTTACCCTTTTGTGTGCATGCAATTTGTTACATTTCCTAATGAGAAAATTACGATAAAGTGCATAGTTTCAGGGCGTGGCAGGCAAGTTTAACAAAAGCATGTTCATCAGCAGCCAGTTTGGCCTCTGTCTCTCCCTCTGAGTCAGTCACTTGTCACAAGTCTGGTGACTCGTGATGGTGCATACGCTATGGGTCCCAGTTCTGTCTTTGTGGTCAAATCCCTTCACAATTGGTTTCATTTCTCTGGACTGCTGTAAGGCAGGCAGCTATGGCTGTAACTAGGCACAAAGCCCTTTCTCATGAACGTTACATGCTCAATGACTAATGTTCAGTCCTTTTACAGGTCTCAGTTCTCAATACATTGTTCATGATTTGAACAAGAAAACCCCAAAACTGAATACTTTGAACCAGCCTCAGGCTGCCATTTCCCTTACTCCAAAACTTCATGTATAATTAGATTCAGTTATAAATGTTCACAGTTAAACCAATATGCAAAGTGTACAGCTGTGACAAACCCACTGGTTAGTCCTTCAAATAAGAGGTTAACTACTTCATCCTTTTAAGTGGTCCTATCTCCCCCCATGCAACAGCTAGACAGGCTCTGCTTCATCTGCATATACAGGAAAACAATGGTTTGCATACATGCATTCCTTCACCTCCCCCATGCTCCTGTTCATAAACAGCTCAGCACCTCAAATTCTTGCTTCTCAACTGCAGCATATGGCCAAGCATAATTCTTAAATACCAGTTGGCCTATAGAAGTGCCAGTAGGCATTAATGAAGCACTGTCCTTGGGTCCAAAGAGGGGGAAGGGGGTCCATTTAGTTGACTGCAGTTTAGCTGTAGAATCTTTTAGCATGTGCAAGACTTGCTTAAACTAGTTACAGGCATGGACAGGACTGGTTTAATACTTCTGGTTGCATTTCATTTTGAAACGAGCCAGACAAGTGCTGTATTAGTGGTATTGCATAGAGAACATAGCTGCATGGGCAACCAAGACTTGGGTGGGGGGCTACCAAAACACTTCTACTGAAGAGTATCCAGAGCCAGTTTCAGTGGAGCATCAAGGGCAAGCAGCACTCAATACATTTTAGTTCATTTAAATAATTGGATCCTACACCATGCATACAACCCAAAGAGTCAGCACAGCACTGCTGCAGCAGCAGCATGTTGGCTCACTTGCGCCACCTTCAGTAAATTCCAACTTACTGAAGGTGGAAGGCCCCTGCCCAATTCCAAATTTGCAGTCCATTGCAGATTACTGGACTAGCTGTAGTGTAGGGTTTAGTAAATCAAGGCCAAGGAACAAAAATTCATAACGAAGTACACAGAGGACTTTATTCCATCACAGGTTTAACTAGACAGATGCCTTCAACATTGACATCCTCTTCAAACCTTGAGGGCATTTTCATATAAAAAAAAAAAAGGGATTGGTCTTCAAGTTAGAGCACAGTACTTAGAGCACAGTACTTAGAGCACAGTACTTAGAGCACAGTACTTAGAGCACAGTACTTAGAGCACAGTACTTCAAGCAGTTTTGTAATCAGTTGGGAGAACAGCCAGACTGGTCACATCTACTCCTTGGAAGCCATGTGGGCCATGAGGTCACAGACCCGGTTGCTGTAGCCAAACTCGTTGTCATACCTAGAGAAGGGGAACAGTTACTGAATAAATCCATGCCAGGACAATGCAAAGGCTTCCAAGCTCATGAATCACATACCATGTCACCAGCTTGACAAAGTGATCATTAAGGGCAATTCCTGCACCAGCATCAAAGATGGAGGAGTGAGAGTCACCATTGAAGTCTGTGGACACCACCTGTGAAAGGACAGGAGATTTACAGGCAAGTCGAGCAACATTGTTAAGTGGCCCCAGTGCTGCCTCTGCCACCACCCACTTCACCAGCAGACAGACTTGAAGCACGACTTAAATGCTTCCCTTTCTTGCCTGCAATGCACCCAAGGAGCAGAATTCAAGTTCAGAACCAGTCTGTAGTGATTCACTAGTTACATAGATGGTCTTCCTGGATATGCTGCTAAGCATGTAATGTGCAACATTGTAAGAGAAGTCCTGAAAGGGTGAAATTTGGGGAGCTCTGGGAGACAGCCATGAAGTAAGTGGCACTTACCTGGTGTTCTGTATATCCCAGAATGCCCTTCATGGGTCCTTCAGCTGCAGTCTTGACTGCCTTCTTTATGTCATCATACTTGGCCTGAGCAACACAGGAAGCTTTAAACATGCAAGTACAGCTGAACAAAATCTGTACCCCCACCCCCCACCACACATGCAGTCATTGATGCCAATCTACTCACCGCCTTTTCCAAACGAACAGTCAAGTCAACCACTGACACATTGGGAGTGGGAACACGGAAGGCCATACCAGTCAGCTTGCTGAAACAGTAAGCACAGGTTAGGATCAGATTGACCACAAAAAAAACAAGCCTATTTTTTCCCCCCATTCATCAGATGGTGCTTTACTGAAATATCAACTATAGGTTAACCACTGCACAGTTCTCAAAGTCAAGTAATGAGGCAAATTTGTGCATCAAATCTACCAGCAACTAAATTGCCAAACAGACTTTTCCCTAGGACAGAAGTCTGAACTTTATCAGGATACTTTGAATGACTTGACAAACTGACCCATTGAGTTCAGGAATGACTTTTCCAACAGCCTTGGCAGCACCAGTGGAGGCTGGGATGATGTTCTGGCTGGCACCACGCCCATCCCTCCACAGCTTACCAGATGGACCATCAACAGTCTTCTGGGTAGCTGTGATGGCATGGACAGTACTCTGAAAACATGCAAGAGTGAAAAGGGATTAGAAAGGAGGAGTCAGAGCCCATAAAGCCAAGGCATACTAGAACGGAATCAAGCTTAATCTTACCATAAGGCCTTCAATGATGACAAAGTTATCGTGAATGACCTTGGCTAGCGGGGCCAGACAGTTGGTGGTACAAGATGCATTGCTATGAAGAGGGAGAAAGATGCACCCATTAATATTTTTGGATCATGTAGACAATCCATTAAACTAGAATGAGTTATGGGCATTAGAAGGCCACCGACTACTGACTGCAAGTACAGATCTTTACACAAGCCAATTATAACTGCTCACTCCAACAAGAACAGCTAGTCATTCTAGCCAATTAGTTTTGAGGCTCTTTACCTGACTACCTGAAGAGACTTGTCATATTTCTCATGGTTGACACCCATGACAAACATTGGGGCATCAGCACTGGGGGCAGAGATGACCACTCTCTTAGCACCACCTTTCAAGTGAGCCTAAGAGCAAAGATTAGACAGCAAGTGTTGCATGCATTACATTCATGTGCCATCTTAAACATCCACTTGTTATTTTAATCACAAGCTCACTTACTGAGGCCTTCTCAATAGTAGTGAACACACCAGTAGACTCCACAACATACTGTGCACCAGCATCACCCCACTTAATGTTGGCTGGGTCCCTCCTACAGAGGAGGAAAGGGAGTAAGGAACAGGGGAGTTTTGTACCAACATACAGAAACCTTGTTAATATATACAGTCACTCACTCGCTGAAAACTGTGATTGCTTGTCCATCAATGACCAGTTTGCCACCCTCAGCCTTTACCTCCCCTTTGTACTGCCCATGGGTGGAGTCATACTTGAACATGTACACCTAGCCAGGGAAAACAGAATAGGTTGGACAATGAAGGCAAAAAACACAACTACCCTATACAGCCCATCAACTTGAATGGAAAATGCATTTTCAATCAAGACCTCATGCTGAAGTGCAAACTCACCATATAGTCTAGGTCAATGAAGGGGTCATTGATGGCCACTATTTCCACCTTCTTGCCATGGAAGGCAGCACGAGTCACTAGACGCCCGATGCGGCCAAATCTGGAACAAAGGAATAGTCGGCTCAGGACTTGTAGGTCAATCACCTCAAGACAATCAGACCTGCAGCTCCCATCACTTCTACAGTAGTCAACGTTTCTACACTGCCAAGTGCAATCAGTTAATTTACTTCAGGACTTCCCACAGGATGTCGCCCTTTTATGTAGTTTAAAGCACTTGGTCTACAGTTCAGGAGCAAGGGACTGTCAAATGCTCCACTTTACCACTAGATGGTAGAACAGCTTTACTGCCAAGTTCCCTTTTACTACCACATTTCCTTACCACAAGAGGCCCACCATCACCTTACTCCATGGTCAGTAGAGCCCATACCACACTGCATATGCAGTTAGGCTAAAGGACAAAACTACTCGGTGGTATGGGTAGCTTTGAGTTTACTATCTACTGGTAGCCTGACTTCAGAAGTTTGATAGAACATTGAAACAACATGCATTGGAACCCACATGTAGAAGCAAATTCAGATCATCACTGAATTAGGAACAACCTGGGCAACCCTCCTGATCGGACACGTAGATCTTAAATGCAATATCAAGAACACTTGCATGTAACCAAGAAATTGAGATACTAGATTAAGGATTAAAGTCCTGTTTGAGAAAAGCAAGAGGAAACTCAGCAACTAGTTACAGTTTAACCTCAAAGTTTACAGAACAAAGTTTAACCCAGAAAACAGAACATGGGCAACTTTATGGAGTCAACAACTACAAGTACTTGGGCTCAGTTGCCAGAGACAAAGTACATCAAAGCCAATGTCATTCAAAAGTAACTGTTGCTGTAGGCAGTCTTCAAAGGGCATCACGAAGCGTTTCTAGCCGAGTATGTAGCATACAGTATACAACTTCAGCCATGACCTCCGAGCTATGTAGAAGGCTCACATTTCTTATCGCTCATCCCGGCAGTGTTTTAGCGCATGACAGCTGGCGCCCGAGAGATTTGTTACCCGGTATCGCGCGCAATTACGTCCGAAATGTTAAGGCACGCCCATAGAAAGTGGCACAGAAAATCTCAACGCAAACTTTGACCCTTGACATAAAAACGGAGACGGCATGATAAGTACAGAACTGGCTAGGCAGTGACGCGTCATACCGACGACATGGTGAACGCTTCGCAAACATTTTTTAAAGTATTGAACTGCGCAGCATCCCCCGAGAGAACCAGAGCAATGGTCAAGTTATCGAACTGAAAACACCTGAACTGTAACGGGTAAAGGATTAGCACGTCATACTTCCATTACTTAAGTTCCTCTCGAGAAATACCAAGGCACCTGTTGATCTTTCAAAAGCACAGAAAGCGCCAGGATAAAGAAAAGGCACACGTGCGGTCTTCCATTACAGATCGTTATCTGCTGTACGAACAAAGCAAAACTGCTTACCCGTTGATGCCGACTTTAACCATTTTGTCTGCTTTGGTCTTGTCCTCTGCAAAAGAAAAGACAGGTTAGGTTCGCCATCCCACACCTGCAGTCGTTAGTGCGCTTAAATTGAACAGCTACATGGACTCAATGGAAAGTTAAAAGCAGATCGAGGTATTTTGGCATCGCAGAGGGTGGCAGATTAAATCAGGTCCCTGCTGTGAAACTCAAAATCAGAGCGCATAATCATTTGGATGCGTTTGGCATAAATGCCTGCTCGCCGAGTAGGAAAAAATAAAAGACAAGCATGAATTTCAACTTGATCTGTCCAGCAATCGAGAGATACAAGGTAAATGTGCCCCAAAAGCCCTTTTAAAACAGCAGTTACCATTCTGTGTTGTGCTCAAACTCTTCAAACTTAAGTAAAACTAATAAATCAACGGGAATATTTTGGGTACACAGCAGTGATTTCTCCAAGGTCTATATTTAGCCTATGGCTTGCTGCAGAGTACCTACGGCTATAACTAACGCAGCCGTTTCTTACTGCTGTGTGGTCTAACCTGCAGTTTAAACCAAGGCGTTCCGTTACCGTTTATCAGTGGCCTTCGTCCGTCCCGGCACTTGTGCGAGTGGGGAAGCAGTAAAGGCCTGTTCGGGATTTATACTGGATGTGTTGTTGTCCCCGCCCCTTTGACTTTCCCACTTAATTATCCCACCCCTTTATAATGTCAAGGTCGTGCTGCAGGCCTAACACTGCATATAGCTCACTATTGTAATAGTGAGGTTTAATGAAAACGCATTAAACCTAAGTAAATTAAGAAAACTGTATTTGACTGAAATTTATAATTAATATGCAATTGCACTTATTATTAGCAGAACATTAAGAGCTTAAGGAGTGTTTTACTGTGTCGCAGTACAGCATCAGTGTACATAAACATTAACGTCCCTCATGACAGCCCTTCAAATAGTGAATTTTTCCCTTTAATTTATGATTGCATTTTTATTACTATATAAAAGAATGTAGAATGTATAAAAACCTGCTAAGAACCTGATATTGAACAGTCCTGGAAGCAGAAATCTGGAGGGAGTTTGCTGGACTCACTTTGACCTTCTCAGCCAGCACAGACTGAGAGTGTAAGAGAGCCTGGGCGCAGAGGATCAAATCGCTCTCCTCCTGAGCAGATGACATTTACCAGAAAGACCATGACCCTTAACTTTTAATCAGCTATCCTTGCAGCACCCCTGCACCTCCATCTCTGCCCTGCTGCCCTATGACTGTGCTGCCGTGTCGGCTCTGACAGGCCTGCCCGTGTGACTGTGCTGCCGTGTCGGCTCTGACAGGCCTGCCCGTGTGACTGTGCTGCCGTGTCGGCTCTGACTGGCCTGCCCGTGTGACTGTGCTGCCGTGTCGGCTCTGACAGGCCCTGAGGGGAGGAATGAGGGAGAGAGTGAAAGAGCTTATGTAAGATATATAAGATTTATGTGTACTGTTCTACAGTGAGAAGGGCAAACATAAAATTCTGATGATTATTATTCTGTTATACTTACTAATCCCACAGTTCCTAATTTTTAAATCAATTTAATCAATTAAATATTTGAACTGTAGATCATTGAGACTAACAGCATAGTTCCTCTTTCAGGGGAAGTGATCAGCAGTCAGTCAGAGCAAAAGGAAAGATCACTGTAAAATTGATAACAGATTGATAATGGATTGTACAGTTCAGCATTTGGCTTTCCTAAAACGTGGTGTTAGAGAATCTTATTTTGCTTATATAAATTGATATACTGTAAACCAAAGTCCTGCAGGAATTGCCAGTCTCTCTCTACTGTATTTGCATCACAGATGTTGTAATGTGTCTTCAGAAGTCTCTGCACTTACTCATTTATGCTGTCATTCGACAGTCTGAAGTCTTGAGGTCACAGAGAAAGGTCACACAGTGTTGAAGATGGGGTGTTAAAATAAGAAGCTGGCTGTTGGGGTCACCACCCCACCTGATCTAATCTTACACTGCTTTCCCCCAAGTGAGTACCTCCGCACGCAGGTTATGAGTAGCATTCCCTCTCTTATGAGTGATGTGGTACCTACACCCTACCTGTGATGACACTGCCTGATATCCACTGACGTTTTGGGGAGCGTGAAGCAGGCACAGGTCAAAGGGAGACGAGCACAACGTGCCTTGCTACTGAAGTCCTGAGCTGGAACAAAGATTTCATGCATGGATAGAGTGCTTAGCTAGTACCAAAGAGCAAAGTTCATTTCTTGTCTAAGGCAACCAGTGCATGTGCAGAGAGCCCAGCTACCTAAATGAACATTGTTAATAGGTATGAAGGAAAAAAAAACAATGTATGTTCTCACTTATTACAGGTAACATCAAAGACAATCAACAGACAACACAACTCTTAGTTAAACAGGTCTAATGAATGTGTTTGTGATTAGTTATTTTTTTGCATTTTATTATCAAAGCATTTGGAATCTGTAAGTTACTAGGATGATCTTTGCTAGAGTGTGTAGATGTGAGCACGTTGGGGTTTGTGTGTGCAGACCTCTTCCATCGCTCGCTCTTTTGCCCTCTTATATCCAGCTCAAAGAATGTGCTGGAGGGGCCCAGGCTGCGGCTAAAAATAAACAAACACTCAACGGCAGACGCCACACTTTTTTTTTTTTACATGTGCACTATCTGCTCCAGTGGAGGAGCTCTGAGGACTCGCCACCTCACTCAGTGACAGCTGAAGCAGGGCCACTCAGTCCACTCGTATGTGAACTGATCCTCCGCCGTCACATGACATTGCTGCTAGGCTTCAGTAGCAGTTATTCAAAATGGGATTTTTCATGGAAACCTAGTCCTTACTTCAACAGAGCCTCTTTTACACATAGTGTTTTATATAACCCTTCATCTTTTTTAAACATCAAATACTCTCTTTATCTTAACTGACCATATTTCAAGAGTGTGTATTAGATCGTGTTATTGATTAACTCTTAGTTTTGAGGTAGTGTGGCTGTTATCTGTACAATTTGGACTAAAGCTCAGAGTCCAGTATCTTGTTGTGAGCAAATGCAGACCAGACAGGACTGGGGTTGTTCGAAATAAGAAATTATGCCACCTAATGGTAATATTACAAAACTGCACTTAGGTGTTTGATAAACTGGAATATTCTTATCCCAGACAATCTCACCACAAACTCAAGGACACAGGGGTTAACACTCATCTGATCAACTGGATCATGAATGTTTTGTCAAACATACCCAAGGTGGATATGTGCACCTCCTCCACACTGCCACTGAACACAGGTGCTCCTCAGGGATGTATTCTCAGTCCCCTACTCTTCTCACTGTTCACAGCTCAAATATAATTTTCAGGTTTGTTGATGACACCACCATCCCGGGCCTAATCACAGTGATGACAGACCCTACAGAGATGAGGTCAGAGCACGGAGTGGCATAACAAATCAAACTCTTACTCAACATCACCAAACTAAAGGAGATGATCATGAACTCCAGGAGACCTGCTCGTCCAGATCTCTACTTCCAGCGAAGGCTCAGGGAGTTTGCTCTATCCTCCAACTACCTAACTAATTTCTACAACTGCTTCATAGAGAGCATCCTGACTAGCTGCATTGCTGTCTGGTTTGGTAGCTGCTCACTTCGTGTCCGTAAGGCCCTCCAGAGAGCCTTGAGCACAGCTGAACGTAACACATGCAAAAGTCTCCCACCCTTACAGGACTTCTTCCATACACTTAGTATAAGGAAGGTTCACAAAATCCCCACAGACTGCAGTCATGAAGCATATGGGCTGTGTACCAGCCTGCCATCAGGAGTTTATTCAAACTGCAGTATCTGAGCATTCAATCCAGAACCAGCAGGCTGAAGAACCATTTCTATCTGCAGGCCATCAGGATCCTCAGAAAACTGCAATCCAGTCCCCACTCATCCTCCCACTCCTCCACTCATGTCTCATTCACATTGATAACCTCACAGACAATCTCTCCTTTAGTCTCTGTCACTGTGGGTATATTGCAGTATTTCTAAAGGCAGCACTATCATGGTACTGTCGCTAAGCCGTGTCTCTGTGCAAGATATTATCCTATTTGTTACATACTCCATTTACTTTATATCAAATATTTTATTGTGTACAATTATTCTTACTTATTTTCTCACTTACTACCCTCGTTAGTTACATGTTTACCACACAGGCCTCTGCACTTTTCTGTGTGTGTATATTATATTATATGTACACCCTCCACAGCTACAGAGCACCTGATTCTCACATATGCATTTCAAACTCTCTCTGACTTTCTGTGCACATGACAAATAAATTTCAAATAAATAAATGATAAAAGCTCTTCTTAAGGTATCAACAGATACAGTTTTTCATTTTAGCAGGGAAAGCTACTGGTTCACTGCTAGCTGTATATTTTTGTATTGTTGCTGTAAAAAGTACACAAAATCATTAAAAGAATAAATCTAATTTAAGTTTCAAGTTTCAAGTTTATTTATTTTTATAGCGCTTTTAACAACAGACGTTGTCTCAAAGCAGCTTTACAAATGTCCG